>CM041783.1:63791666-64151895 GCA_023374045.1 Limonium bicolor
AGCCCTAGACAACATGGCTAGTATGCCATAAACCTACTACAGGACACAACCCAAGTTGCAAAAACCAATGTGAACATATGAAGAGTTGCCAAGAATGGCACCAGGGAGATGGTTAAATAACTAACGAGCAAAGATACCCCTCATTGTTGTGGTACCGCAAGAGCGGCGAACATACAGATCCCAAGAAGAAGATACCATCAATAAATGTCTGAAAATATATCCCTTTCAGAACTACTAATGTAGTGAAGCTTGAGCATACAATTATTACCACGATGTAAAATAAGCTTCAATAGCAATGTTTGACAACCAAGGAGTAACCGTTTCAGAAGGAACACGATATGTGGGGATGTAAAGTATAAGTAAGTGACGCTCAAGGAGCTCAGAAGTATAAACGCTGAACCATGGTATAAATGGTGGAAATGCATGAGCTGAAGCTAGCAACAGCGGATGCCATGTAAACCAATACTATAGAATCGGTAAGAACATTGTGCGCAGGAAGCGACTAATAGATGTGAACAATCACCCAATTGCAGTCAGGAAATGTGAGTGGTTGGAACTGATGTTTTTAAAACAAATGAAAAAAAGAAATTTAAAACTCAAATACCTTACGGGATGCATATTAACTGGTAAAAACATAATTACATAATTAAACAGACTATAAATTAACCTTCACCCAGAGTATATCCTCTTAGCCTGACATATTAACTGGTAATATGTTGGTCAGAGGTTGGACAGAATAACAACGCAGCAGTGGTTTTTGTGAATGAAAATGGAGTGAGATGGATATCTAATATCTAGGTGAATGGAGTGTGGAAAATGGAGGAAGGATTTGATATGTAATGTGGTAGTGAATGTGTGTATTTTAATGGAGGGTTATAGGTGTATTTCTAGTGATATTGGGGTAAAAAGGAGGGGTAGTCAGTGGAAGAGGTGTGTGAAAGGGTCAAATTAATTTATCCTTTCATACCATGTCGATTGGCTCCTGTACGCTGAATTTACCGACATGTCCGAACCAGCGTCCGGACCTGCTGGTTCGGACATGTCGACGCTGTGTGAAAAATGCTTCGTCGACATGTGTCCGGACTTGCGTCCGGACCTATAGGGTCGGACATGTGTTTGCGTCCGGGCCTGAATGTCCGGACGTGTGTATTTTTTCTACTTTCTTTGCAAACTTCGACAGGCTCCAGATTCTTCGTTTGAGCTCCGATTTGATCCCTGTTTGTTGCGTTGTGAAGCCTGTGAAGTGTACTATGTGATTCCATGGCCTTTTCTGCATTTCATACATAAAATATATCAGTTCATATCAAAACATAAATCCAAGAAAATTCACATAGCAAGTGGGAAACATTGCCTAAAGTGTTACAAGTTATAAGGTATTTAAACCCTAAAAGTCTATATGTTTTCGCACTTATCAAATTCCCACATACTTATCTTTTGCCTGCCCTCAAGCAAATCTTTATGACAGAATCTTTAAACAAGTTAAATATAAATAACCAAACAGGGAGAGCACAGAAAAGATTGCTACAAAACTTCTAGATTAAAGGGTACTAGAAACTTCCTTTTTTTATAGTTTTTGAAAAGAACCTTAAAATCATACAAACAACTATTAAGAAGGAAAAGTAGAACCATAAGAATCCAGATTTTAACCCTGGGCCAATCCACTATTTTCTTTCACATTTCCTGAAATGACAAGGGCATGAAGTAAAATCATATTCCATTATACCTTTCAATGCCACGTACTCATGATCCATAAATAAAAAGTTTTCATCATTTAAGTACATAATGCAAAGATACTTCGATTGAAGTTTAATTTCCTTTCACCTCAACTTTTCTCTCCACCCTTGTAGCGTTTTTGGGTCAACTATACCAGATATAAAATACCTTAGGTAGCTAGGTGATAAAAGCACCCCAAAGAACTTAATAACCAAGTGGACGAGGCCTGCTTAGGATCAGAATATGCCTGTATGGATCAGAGGAGTACCTTGCCTTATTCTTTTTCCACCTTTTCATTCCAATTCAAATCTAGGCTCAAAGCTAAAAATAGGGCTCAAATGATAATTATTTTTAAACTTTAAACAGTTTCTAATCAGAATAAATTTTAAAATGGTTGAAAATTTTTAGTACCCCCATAATGTTTGTAGGTTTGCAATATTTCCTCTATGGCTCCCTATTTTTTACTATTTCAAACTAACCTATCTAAAACAAATTGTCAAAAGAGAAAACTTAAGAACATGCTACGAGGGTACGAGTACTCCCCACACTTAAGCTCAAGCATTGCCCTCATTGTGTAGAAAGAATTAAATTAACAGGCATGCAATCTGATAAAGGAAATTACACAAAAACAAAGCAAAAGGGATATGAAATATCAGAAGGGAAAAAGTGTACTCCCTAGAGTTCGCAGAGTGTGCAGAGCTCCCCCACACTTGAGTGCAGTTGTAGAATTACATGATGTACCCGTAAAGAATATTCTACACAGCCAGAAAGAACTCAAGTAAAACCCTCATTTTATTATAACATATAAAAAGGGAAATATATTACAAAAGAAAAAACAACATAAAAGGAAAGGCAAAGCGTAGATAGTGGGTCGCCTCCCACCAAGCCGCCCGGGTTTAACGTCTCTAGCTAGACGCATGTTCTTCATTATCCCGGATCTAAAATGAAAGTTGACAATGGTAGTACCGGGAATAGGAAATTGGCAACAAGTAGGATCGAACCACCTGGATCAAAACAAAGTATTACTGCAGCAATTAAATTAGGAAAATAGAAACTCCACAAAACCTGGTTTTGAAGGAGGTGTTTGCTGCAAGAAATCTCTAATAGACAACCGAGTGATGGTTGGTTTTCTTCCTTAAACTGGAGAATGTAAACATTCTCCTCCTGTTGTGGAGCCGGATGGAGGCAAGGTGGTAGTGGTGTTCCTCGCTCAGAGTCGAGGATGTAAATTTCCTCTGGATCGAAAATGAAGGTGGAAGTGGGCTTCAATGGGTGGGTTGGTCGGGCATTATTTTTCTTTGGAGAAGGGCCTAGATTTTTTAATGGATGACCCTTGGTGCCAGGATCATCTAGTTGTGGAGACTCCTCTTCAATTTTAAGGATGAAGACATCCTTAATTGCGTTGAACGGTGCACGGAGAACTTTGGGACAAATTGTATCTTCAATTCTGATCCTGGATCAAATGGGAAGGTGTCCTTCTCACTTAGCGAGTTGACTTCAAATTTCCACCCTACTTCTTTGGTGCACAATAGGGGGACGCCATGATCCTCTAGATGAAGATAAAGTTGGATGGCTCCTCCTCCTCAAATTTGAGGATGTATATATCCTCATCTTCTTGGAGAGGCTCATAGGAAAAGCCCTGATTGAATTCAACTTTAGAGGGAGGTGGCTCCTCGAAGTTGATTGTAGTGTTTTGTTTGGATGTCTCGATGGGAGCGAGCATTTCCTCCTCTTCATTTTAAGGATGTAACTATCCTCATTTTCTGGGTATATCATAGAGAAGGAGGGAAAATAACGGTAGTTGACTCCAGAGGGAGGAGACTCCATGAAGTTGAGGTAGAAGATGTCCTCTGATGGCTTGTCTTCAAGCTCAAGCAGAAGGTTTGATGTCGTTTGCTCAGGTTCGAACGGGGTGGTAAAAGAGAGTAACTTAAATCCTCAGTAAATTCGTCCACTATATGAACCATTTCGATCTCCGGTTGCTGCGATGCAAGGTATAGTGGACCTTCCATCATTTTATTTATCTCAACTAATTTGGCATAGAGCTTCAGTTGGTTCATGTTGAGGTATTCTTCCTCAGCCCGCTGCTCCACTTCATGGACCATTTCACTCTCGGGTTGTTGCTCCCTTTGAGCTAGTGGGATGGGCTGGTCCACTACATGAATTGCGTTTGCATACTCGTGGATTTGGATTGGTTTATGAGGGAAGTTGGTCAGGAGGTCTTTGTTGGTTGAGAAGTTGTTGAATTTGGGATTGCAAGGCTTTTTGGTCTTTACGAAGGGCTGTGACTTCATCTTGCGTGTCTCGGGTCTTACTCATCATTGCTTTAAACATCTCCTGCATTTGGGACATTCCAGAGTCGGAATTTGAAGGAGGTTGAGTCGGTCGGCTTGAAGAAGCATCATTGCCATAAGGTGGTTGCTGATACTGCTTTTGGCCTCCTTGAAAATTGGGGTGCATGTTGCGCTGCCATGGTTGTCTGTACCCTAAATTGTTGTCAACAAAGTTTTCTTCTCTACTGCTTTTAATTCTTGTAATTAGGGGCATTGTTCATAGTCGTGTGGCCCACCGCACTACGTACAAGATATATCAGAAGATGATAAGGATAGTGGAGCGTAACCTGGAGGGGTTGTAGATGATCGGGAAGTCATCAACTTTGCTTGTTGGGGGTAGGAGTTCATGGCCATCTGCTCAACTACTTTCTGCAAGGTGCTTACCTTCGTCGCCTGCTGCGCATTGCTCTCCATGAGTTGCTTGTGGCTTCTCATCTGGTGGTCGAACTTATTGTCACTTTCTCCTACGTGGTATAAACCTGGAGTGCCTCCTCTTGATCCACTTGTGGCCCAGTCTCTGATCTCTTCACAGAGGGATGATAAGCCGCAGACTTATCATATTTTATGCACTAGATTTAGTATTATATTTATCTAAATAAAGTTATATTTATGTTATTTATGCTTATTATGTGTTAAAATATAATATTTGTACATATTTATGTTTTTATGAGTTTTCTGTGCAAGGAATGATTTTTTAGGCAAAAGTTCAGTTGAAGCCGGATTCTATGCCGGGTAGTTTCTGCACGGCAAAAGCACAGAACAGAAAAGAGGCCTTGCCGGACCTAATGCCGGGTAGATCCCATCCGGCATAAGTGAAGAGTCGCCACGGTTGACCAGACGATGGCCGTTATTGACGTTGGAGATTTAGCTAGTGCCGGGTGTGATGCCGGGTATCTCCTACCCGGCATAGGCACTGTTTCGCGCGGAATTGACGGTTTCGACCGTTAACAGTTGGGCGCATTTATCACGTGTGCCGGCTATTGGTGATCCGACACGACGCCCGGCAAGAGACATTTTGATGCCTATAAATAGGCCGAAGAAGGCAACAATTTGAGACATTCCAACATACATATACACTCCATCCACGTCCTTATTTCCGCCACATTCCATCTGTTGGTGTCCAAGGAACATTTGCAGATCCATCCACGCAAGAGAATAAGAAGACCTTGTCAGGGTTAAGGCTATTAACATCTCCTTCTCCCCCTTTGTATTCTCTTCTTGTAGTTGTGTGGATGGTGATGCAGAATCCTTGTTAGGTTTTGGTTAGGGATGACTTCCTTGTAAAACTCTTAGGATCATTTATGGAATTTTCAAGTTTCTTAACCCGAGTTCTAATCTTCTTACAAGTAGAATGAAGTAGCTATTCATTCTCTTATCTCTAAGTCCTATTTGAGGTTCACAAGACAAGAATAGGATAGATTAGGATTTTGGTAATCTTTAACATTGTCTTCTGTGCCTCAGCGGGAGCAAGACTTAAGGTTTAGGGTTAATCTCTTATTTCCCATTATTCTGTTGTATTCGCGGCATTGGCTATGCACGATGCAAGTATGAATATTGAGTTCCTTTTGTCAGATCCGAATCTGGAAGTGTCGTTTACGAAATGTACGATGCCGGATGGCATGCCGGGTATAAGTTATCCGGCACGTTCAAGGCCATGAATCTGCCGGGTAGCTAGGATCCGGCATATGCACTTTGCGAGACCAAATCCTCTTTGAGACTTGCCACCCTTGATCATTGGTCATACGAACCTTTTGCATTGATAATCTTCCCAAATCAAAGTTAGTTTATTTATTTATTTATTTAGTTTAGGATCACATTTTCAATCCCCCCTTGTTATTATAGAATAGGCTTTTGCCCGGATTAGGACTAATTTTCTATAAGTCCCTTGGGTACGATACTCTCGGTCGTAATATATTTACACTATACTCCGACCGGGTTTTATTTTGCTACCCGTAGTAGAGTTGTAGGATTAGTTATTTATTTATTTCATTCTTTTTATGTATATAGTTTATCCTAACAATTTCTCTGTTAGCAAATTGGTGCCGTTGCCGGGGACTTGGAATTAGTCCAAGTCCTAAATTCGGTAAAACGCCTTATTCTTTATTCTTTGATTCCTTGATTCTTTAATTTTCGCCCTTAGTTTTGCAGACTTGAAGGTGCCGTGCGGAGTGCCGGGCATCTGTCACCCGGCAAACTCGGAGGAAGTCTGATGCCGGATACGTTTTACCCGGCATTGCGTCCGGCATGTTCAAAGTTTTTCAAAATTTCTTACAATATTGAGTTCTTGGCAATTTAAATTTGTTCTTGCTTACTCCCATTCGTTATTTCTCTCTCCTAATAGTCCCTATACTATGATTCTTTAATTTAGATTTCAAGTTTGAACTTGCCGTGTATTGTGCCGGGTGTTCTATACCCGGCATTTCGGACGAAGTCCTATGCCGGACGGGTTTGATCCGGCATGTCACCCGGCATGCTCAAATTCTCTCAATATTTTTGTCGCTAATTGTAGGGACAATTAGGAGTAATCTCCTACAATCCCTTATTTACTCTTACATTTATTTTTTATTTTTTTTATTATCCTTTACCTTTCAATGTCTTTTAACTAAGTTATGTTCGATTTTTGGTCCCGCCGGGCGTAAAGCCGGGTAAAATCCACCCGGCAATCTTGGAGGAAGTCCAATGCCGGGCTTTGAACACCCGGCACCATGTCCGGCATACGCAACTTTGTTTCTTCTTTTGATTTTTGTGAATTTAATTATGTTAATATCTTTTTTTTATTATTACAAACATGTCGTTTTATCCATCTCTTCTTTCTTTTTGATTTATTTTATTTTCTCTTCGAGTTTAAATAAGCCTGGCAAGAAGCCGGGTAAAACCAATCCGGCATTAATGGGAGAAGTCCATTGCCGGATACGAGTTGCCCGGCATTGTGTCCGGCATATTCAAAAAATAATAATCATTTTTTTTATTTGTCTCACTTGAATTGGTAACCTTCCTGTCTTATTATTATTTTTTGTACTATAATTTGTTTAATTTATAATTTCGTGTACTCCTCCAAAGTAAATTAGGTGAATGCAGTTCAAGCACACTCCCTACACAAATACTCAAATATAGCAGGCGTTTGACAAGAGCTCTCTTTCTCAGCAGGTGAATGTGGTTAGTGCACAACCACACACCTAGAGCACTGAATTCCAAGATTTTTTTCAACACCTGAGGAAGTGGAAATTACATGAGATCTGACCGTTCGCACGGAGCATAAGTCGCTGCAGCAACTTTTTGCTCAACCATGACCACTTGGTCAACTCCCGTCTCTAACGCTAAATTTATCAATGGGAGTATGCGAGATCGTTCATAACCTCTATCGATATCTCTGATCACTCTGCCAAGTAGCCAAAGGCTAAGTGTAGGGCAGCCCCACTCACTGGTCTTCTTTCATCACAGGGGAGTCACTTCTTTCTTTATTTCTTTATTTTTTTATTTTTCTTTTTTTCTTATTTTTCTTTCGAACACTGGGGACAGTGTTCCTGCCAAGTGTAGGGCAGGGACCCCCCCTAAAAAAATAAGTTTTTATTAATATGCATAAGTTGTGAGTTTTATCGATGTTTTACTAAACTTTTTGCATGTTTTTGATTAAGATGAGATTAGGAATGACTAAAAGCTTGTTCTCTCAAGAGGTAAGCTCTCTAATGACTTATAGATTCATGTTTTTAACTTTTTGATTCTCTTTTTAACATGAGTACATGATCTTTCTCCTAATTCTTTCCTTTATGTATTTCTGGGTATTTATTCTTTTCTTTTCAAATTGTGAAAAATCTTTGGGTGCAAAATCTAAAAAAAAGGTTTTTTGTGCAAAGAAAGAAGAAGAAAAAGAAAAAAAGAAAGAAGACAATCTTTTCTTCCAAAAGAAAAGCATTATATTCCTTGAGGTTGCAAAAATGCCTCAGAATAAAACAAGAAAGGGATTTTTTCCTTTATTTTTCTCCTAAATTCCCCGTTCTTCAATGAAAAAAATCATGGTTGATTCAGAAACTCTTGCAAATAGGGCTGATTCATAAAACCATTGATGAGAGTCTTGGCCACATTCAGAAACTCCTGAAAAATAGAGCTGAATGATGAAACCAGAAAAAGGAGAGATTACAAAAATCCCTTATGCAAAATAGCCCAAAAGTTTTTGATCGATTTTGAAGATCTTTTTATACCCATTAGTATGTTTTGATAGAATAAGGTAGATTAAGTGACCATATGATTAGGTCATATAGTTGGAATATTTATCTACATTTCATTCTAGAGTTTATCTGTTTTGTGCATGAGTAATTAGTCCTTTCTAATCTTGTTTTGCTCGAGGACTAGCAAAAGGTAAGTGTAGGTCCTTGATAAGCCGCAGACTTATCATATTTTATGCACTAGATTTAGTATTATATTTATCTAAATAAAGTTATATTTATGTTATTTATGCTTATTATGTGTTAAAATATAATATTTGTACATATTTATGTTTTTTAGAGTTTTCTGTGCAATGAATGATTTTTTAGGCAAAAGTTCAGTTGAAGCCGGATTCCATGCCGGGTAGTTTCTGCACGCAAAAGCACAGAACAAAAGAGGCCTTGCCGGACCTAATGCCGGGTAGATCCCATCCGCCTAAGTGAAGAGTCGCCACGGTTGACCAAACATGGCCGTTATGACGTTGGAGATTTAGCTAGTGCCGGGTGTTTGCCGGTATCTCCTACCCGGCATAGGCACTGTTTCGCGTGGAATGATGGTTTCGACCGTTAACAGTTGGGCGCATTTATCACGTGTGCCGGCTATTGGTGATCCGCACGACGCCGGCAAGAGACATTTTGATGCCTATAAATAGGCCGAAGAAGGCAACAATTTGAGCATTCCAACATACATATACACTCCATCCACGTCCTTATTTCCGCCACATTCCATCTGTTGGTGTCCAAGGAACATTTGCAGATCCATCCACGCAAGAGAAGAAGAAGACCTTGTCAGGGTTAAGGCTATTAACATCTCCTTCTCTCCCCCTTTGTATTCTCTTCTTGTAGTTGTGTGGATGGTGATGGCAGAATCCTTGTTAAGATTTGGTTAGGGATGACTTCCTTGTAAAACTCTTATGATCATTTATAGAATTTTCAAGTTTCTTAACCCGAGTTCTAATCTTCTTACAAGTAGAATGAAGTAGCTATTCATTCTCTTATCTCTAAGTCCTATTTGAGGTTCACAAGACAAGAATAGGATAGATTAGGATTTTGGTAATCTTTAACATTGTCTTCTGCGCCTCAGCGGGAGCAAGACTTAAGGTTTAGGGTTAATCTCTTATTTCCCATTATTCTGTTGTATTCGCGGCATTGGCTATGCACGATGCAAGTATGAATATTGAGTTCCTTTTGTCAGATCCGAATCGGAAGTGTCGTTTACGAAATGTACGATGCCGGATGGCATGCCGGGTATAAAGTTATCCGGCACGTTCAAGGCCATGAATCTGCCAGGTAGCTAGGATCCGGCATCACATCCGGCATATGCACTTTGCGAGACCAAATCCTCTTTGAGACTTGCCACCCTTGATCATTGGTCATACGAACCTTTTATTGCATTGATAATCTTCCCAAATCAAAGTTAGTTTATTTATTCATTTATTTAGTTTAGGATCACATTTTCAATTCCCCCTTGTTATTATAGAATAGGCTTTTGCCCGGATTAAGACTAATTTTCTATAAGTCCCTTGGGTATACTCTCGGTCGTAATATATTTACACTATACTCCGACCGGTTTTATTTGCTACCCGTAGTAGATTGTAGGATTAGTTTATAATTTATTTCATTCTTTTTATGTATATAGTTTATCCTAACAATTTCTCTGTTAGCAAGGGACTCTATCCCATTCAGAAATTGTTCACCTGGCTTTTTCAAAATGTTGGCACCTAAAGAGGAGAGTACCATTGTTTGGCATTGATTGATTAAGCCTTTGTAGAACAATTGAGATAATTGTTCTTTTGTGAGACCATGATGAGGACACGTCAGCAGCAGTCCGTTGAAACGGTCCCAAGTTTTGCAGATGTTTTCTGACCCTGGCTGCTTGAAATTGTAGATCTCAACAATCATTTCTAATGTTTCGTCTTGGGGGCAGGAACTTATCGTAAACTTTGGTGGCCATATCATCCCAAGTACCAATGGTACTTGGTACGGCTGTGGTACCATTTACTTGCATTTCCCTTCAGGCTGTGAGGGAATTGAAATACCCCAAACCTTAATGCGTTAATTAATTACGTAATAATAATTTTCTAAGGCTAATTAAGTCCTTAAGATCGTTGGTGAAGAAATGAAAACCAAAAAGAAAAAGAAAAATGCGTAAAAGTCACAAAACGTGAAAATGCGTATTTAATTACTTTAGGAGGTACATAACCTTCATTAGGGTTATAAATATATTTTTATACCTTAATTACACATTAAGAACATGTGGAAAAATCCCGGAAGAAAATGGAATCAAATAATGCGATTAAAACGCTAACGGAGTCTTAAGGCGCGTTTTTTCGAGAAAACCCGAAAACGTGACCTTAAACAGTTAATGACTCCGTAAAAATAATAGTTGAGTATGTAACAATAATTAAACATTAATGAGAGGTTAATAACCATTAAAATTAAAGGAACGAGAAAATTCTGGTAAACAGTCCCGGTTAGTGAATAGTACTAAACCGGGTGAATAAACGAGCGTTTTCTGTTAAAAGACAAAAAACGCTCCAGCGTGTTTATATTAGTGGGCCGGTTTTATTTATGTAGACAGCCCACTCACATGTGACTAGTTAACTAATTGATTAAGTCAAGAGAGAGCCAAATTACAAAGGGCACAAATACCCCTCACTCTCTCTCTCCTTCCTTATTTTCTTTTTCCCCTCTCTCTCTTCCTCTCTTTCCTCTCTTTCTCTCCCAGCCGGTCTCCCTCCTCCCTCTCTGCGATGGAATTCTCCAACCCAAGCCAACAATGGCTTCCACCATTCCTCTTCATCCCTAAGCCCCATTTGAGCTCCGAATCAAAAACAAACCACATATTCTTCTTCCCCTCATCTTCCTCTATCATCCTCTCTTTTCAAAATTCCAAAAGGATGAAGTTGACCTCCATGGGTTTTCCCCATTTGAAGTGAAAATGGCACCAAAGAGAAGCTTGTAGTCTCCTCTTCCTTCCAAGGTAAAGATTCCCAAGAAAAACTCATTTTTCCTTCATCTCTTGGTGTAATCGATTTTTCACCATTTTGATACCTTTTTTTCTTCTTGTTCTTGAGCTCCAAATTGACCCTTCAATGGTGGAGTAATTTCCTTCTTGATTCAAGGGTGAGAATCCCTCTTAAAAACTTCAAAAAGTAAACCCTAACTTTGTGTTCTAGCCCTTTTATTGAATTGAGATATTCCAAGGGTTTAGATAATTAATTAAGTGTGTTTGTGTGTTCTTGGATGTTGGGATGGAGTTGGAAACTCCATACCCTCTGGACCGATTTTTGGAGAAGATGAGGAGCAAGAGGTGAATTTAAGAGACTTGTAAAATTAAGGTAAGAAAACTACCTTAAACCTTGCTATAAATTGTTTAAGTGTTTGGGTTGGATAAACAATTTAATGAAACCGAGATTGTGAGTTGAAATCCATGTTGAAATGTGTTTAGTTGGTGTTGGTGAGGTTTGTGAACTAATGTTGAATTGAAGGCCTTAAGAGCCAATTGTTGTGAGTTTGTGATTGATAAATGTGGTTAGTGAGATTATGGAGACTTTGGTGGTTATGTTGTTGTTGATGAGATTTGAGGATTTGTAATGTGCTGTTAGGACCCTTGAAAGGGTGTGGCTAGATTAGGGATGAGAAGATGTATATTGATGAAATGGAGATGTAAAGTTCATGGGGAAGTTATGGCAAAATTTTAATGGAAAATGAGTGCTTGATGATGGATTGATGGATGAGAGAACTTAGGCATTGAATTGGGTTGTTTGATGTTGAATAGAGTGGAGTGTTGGACTTGTAGTGGAGGATAAATAATGGAGATAAGAGAGTGCAAAATCTGTAGCATGATGGTGAGGAAACACTTTTGGCATAGTGGTTATCATAATTATGAAACACCACTTAGAGGAACTAAAGAGAAAACATTGTAAGTGTTTTGGAGTTATAAACTGAGTTTTGTGGTTTTGTATGAAGGGTAAATGTGCCAAATGATGTTAGAACACATTAGGAGGCTTGAGAGAAGTTTGGGAAAAGATTGGACAATTTTGGGCAAATTCTGGTGGCGTCCGACCCAGGGGTCCGACCCACAGTTGGGTCGGACGGCCTCTGTTTGGTCACCCGTAAATGTTTCTGTAATGGTCCGACCCAGAAGGTTGGGTCGGACATGGGTCGGACGGGAGAGAATTAAAGAACGGAGATGCTTCTGTAATGGTCCGACCCAGAAGGTTGGGTCGGACATGGGTCGGACGGGAGAGGTTAAAAGACGGTAATGTTTCTGGAATGGTCCGACCCAGAAGGTTGGGTCGGACATGGGTCGGACAAGGTAAAGGTTTTCAGACCCGAAGGTTACTGGAAGGGTCCGACCCAGTGGTGGGTCGGACGGTGGGTCGGACAGACCAAAAACCTACAAAAAAAAATGAATGAAAAGAAAATGACAAATGTAGTTAACCCTAGGGGGTATAATGAAGGTAATCTAGGGTAAGTCTAGGCATTTAAAACATGTCATGTAATCATGTAAAACACTTAGCAAGCTTGAAGTTAAGTGAATAAATTAACCGACATTATTAATCATGTCTAGGAGCTACGTTGGCGGGACTCGTACGCAGCAAGGACCAAGGTATGGTTTTCTTGCAACCTGTGTCCTACCGGATTACACCGGCTTGTATGCCAATGTGTTTTTCTGTGTGTTTGCCACCTTGCAAGATAAAGCATGAAATGAGTTTACAGTAATTCACTATTGTGGCGTAATTAATTCCGATACCGCTTAACCTTAGTTATGTGTTAAATAATAGTTAACCGACTTTAGGTTCACATAAGTGATCGGTATTCGAATAAACGTCCCGGCCCATGGGAACGTTCTAACTACGGCTATCCGTGCGTTAGTGTATGTTGTGATTATGTGTGAGGTATGTGGCTTGTTGGATATGTTGTTGTTGTTATTGAATACAATTATTCATGTTTGTTAAAAAGGGATATTACTCCCCATATGTGCCTAACCGAGTTAGTAACACTATGTGACGTATGTATGTGGTAAGTTCCATAAGGGAACCTCTAACTAATAAGTATATGTTATGTATGGAGAGGAATCCGGTTGTTCCGGTCGCGCGTGTTGTTTGGGAGTTAATACATATATGAGAATTAACTCCCATCCTGTTATGTTAGGGTTGTTTTTCTTCATTGGATTTCGACCTCCCACTAGCTTAGCCAAAGCTTACCTACCCGACCTCCACATCGGGCTAGGAGGGAAATTATGTATAATGTTGGTAGGGTGTCGATGCCTAAGTTCGCTTCGACTCCCTCTTTGTTATGTTACGGTTGTTCTTCCTCCTGGAATTACAACCACCCACAAGCTTAACCAAGGCTTACCTACCTCATCACTATTGGAGTTAGGGGGAATTATGTATGTTGTGATCGGTTCTATATGAGCCGCCACTCAAGTAAAGGAAATGTATGTATGTTGTGCTCGGGCTTATATCACCCCGGCATTCCCTAAGTTAAGTTATATCCTCTCAGAGGAGAGAAATTAAGTTGAGTATGTTATAAAGTGAAGTGTACTGTTAGTGAGTGTGTGTGTTAATTTGTGTTTGTGCCCTATTAATGATTGTTTGCTTATAAGCATGATATGTATGTGAGTTTGTGCATGTTTGAAATAAATAAACCGCATGCTAAGACGACAAATAGTTGTGCGTGGCCCGGTAGCATGCGGGCTGCGGGATTACCATACCAGCAAAGGTGCTGACCCCCTTTGGGGGCTCCCATACTTTTCAGGTACAAGATCTGGAAGCCGTTCGAGAGTAGGACAGGGTAGTTGTTGTATGTGGGCGTTCATGCAAATTGTGCAAGTGTTGTAGGTGTAGTAAGACCGAAATTGTATCGGCGTTAGTTAGTAAATACTCGGTACAGTTGTAATGTAAGTGTATAATGGATGTTGAACACGGAACAGAATTTATGTGTAGTTACTCGGGAATTTAGTCCATCAGACCGGTACGATGTATGTATGTGAGCCTTGTTAGCCACGTGGGTGGCTAACGGCGTGTTACACCAAAGAGTTAAGTGAGGGTGTGAGTTATGTTTTCCGCTGCTAAGTATTGTTAAGTGTGTTATTTGTAGTTGGGGTGTTACAGGAACAGGGACAGTCTCGCATACAGGAGAACTGCGTTTGTCGCGGTTATACTGTTGGCATGCTGTAGAAACTTGGTGACATGCAACAGAGCTTCGTCAGATCTGATGATATGGCTTCAACTTTTGCCACTCATCATATTCGGATTGAGTAAGGTGGGGAAGGATGATGGCGGACTGTTGTCCTTGATTAGATGGCCTGTTGATGTTACGAACTGTAGCTGGTAAAGATGTCATATCTGCTTTCAGGTTAGACTCTATCACCGTGGTGGTTGTGTTTTGTTGAAATCGTTTCTGTCTTAAAGTGCGCAGAAAAGTTCTCTCGATCTCAGGGATGTAGCTAACCGTATGATTATTAATATTGACCGGCAGGCTGTGTGACCTGGTAATAGGCATTCACCACTCAAAACAGCAAAAGAAACTGGGAATTTGAAACAGCTCAACAGTTAATGAAATCTCTTTTTTTTTAGATTTTTAGATTTATATTTTTTTTCTTTCTATTATTTTTTTAACAGATTAAATAAACTGAAATTAAATAAACTTAAGAGAAATAAATAATGAAATAAATGCAATAGTAAATAAATGAAAATAAAAATAAAAAAATAAAAAAATAAAAAATAACTAATAAATTAAATTGCTGGAATTTAAATAACAAGGAATTTAAATGACTAGAAAATAAAGAACTGGAATTAAATTGACTAGAATTTAAATGACATAAAATTAAATAACAGAATTTAAATGTCAGAATTTAAATGACAGAAATTAAATTACTGAAATTTAAAGGACAATGGAAACTTAAATAACTAGAAAATAAAAGACAAGAATTTTAAATGACTGGAAAAATAAATAACTGTAATTAATACGATATTTAAATTACGGGATTAATTAAATGACAGAAATTAGTAGAAATAAAATAAACAAACAACAAAATAGTATAAACAGAATATTATAATATAGCAAGTGAATTATCCGGGGCTTAGGGACTAGAATAAATCAAGTCCCCGGCAACGGCGCCATTTTGCAGACAGGAAAATGTGAGTGGTTGGAACTGATGTTTTTAAAACAAATGAAAAAAAGAAATTTAAAACTCAAAATACCTTACGGGCTGTAAACAAATCCCGATCGCAGTAGTATAGTAAAGTGGAGGCGACCGGATATCGAACCGTGGGACTAAAGGGGAATTATCTAATTCCTAAGCGTGTCACAAAAAAAGGGAATTAATTGACTTGTTTTTATAAATAAAAGGAAAGATAAAATAAACTGAGTAAAAGGTAAATTAAACGGGACTCTGGGTTCACGTTTATATAGTCTCTCTTATGCTATGTCTACCTACCGGTTTTATTATAATAGTTTGGCAAAATTCCTGTTATTATCTTGAGGACTAAATCATAGACTCAAAAGAACTCGTTTACCAGAACATGCTCGGTCTAATCCAGATTCGAGCAAAACACATGTAAACGGATTAAGTATGAGAAATTATATTTGCGTGTGAAAATACTAACTTATTAAATCATAATAAGCTTTCTACAGATTTACGGCTTAATTAACCTGTCTATTTAACACAGATCTGATCAAAATAGATTTAGTAAAGCATTTTAATAAATTCATGAAATTTATTAAAAAGGCGAGAGATAAGCTTTAATCGTAACAAATTGTATTTAATTAAACCGGTAAAAACATTACATAATTAAACAGACTATAAATTAACCTTCACCCAGAGTATATCCTCTTAGCCTGACATATTAACTGGTAATATGTTGGTTAGAGGTTGGACAGAATAACAACGCAGTGGTTTTTGTGGATGAAAATGGAGTGAGATGGATATCTAATATCTAGGTGAATGGATTGTGGAAAATGGAGAAAGGATTTGATATGTAATGTGGTAGTGAATGGTGTGTATTTTAATGGAGGGTTATAGGTGTATTTATAGTGATATTGGGGTAAAAAGAAGGGGTAAGTCGGTGGAAGAGGTGTGTGAAAGGATAAAATTAATTTATCCTTTCATACCATGTCGATTGGCTCATGTACGCTGAATTTACCGATATGTCCGAACCAGCGTCCGGACCTGTTGGTTCGGACATGTGTATTTTTCTACTTTCTTTACAAACTTCGACAGGCTCCAGATTCTTCGTTTGAGCTCCAATTTGATCCCCGTTTGTTGTGTTGTGAAGCTTGTGAAGTGTACTATGTGATTCCAAGGCCTTTGTCTGAATTTCATACATAAAATATATCAGTTCATATCAAAACATAAATCCAAGAAAATTCACATAGCAAGTGGGAAACATTGCCTAAAGTGTTGCAAGTTATAAGGTATTTAAACCCTTAAAGTCTATATGTTTCGCACTTATCACCAATGCTATGGAGTTGTTAAATACGAGATGGCGGATAGACCGGGCAACAAGCCAGGAGTCTACACCAAATGATGAAGCACCTCACAAATAAGTAATGTTCATTCCTATTGCGATCGCATGAGAGATTTACTGGAAAGGGTTTATGCCTCTGCACTGTGTAGGACTGAGTGTTTTGGTATTGCACTTGTGCAGTAATGATCTAGTGGGATAGCTAGGAATTTGGGAAAATGTCAATTGTGGTAAAATAATAAAGGAAACATACGAAGTCACTAGGACCGACGCATAGAAAATGCAAGGTCGTACATGTAAAGAACATCTGTACTGAACCAGAGGAACTGGCATAATTCAGAAGCTACTGACAACAGAGGAAGCACTACAACTAAGTAGTGGCTCAACCGCAACCGACAGTAAGTCGGAGGAACCAAGTGAATGATCACTATATACACAGTAGTATGTATAAGAGATTGTGAGAGAGCTGGTTATAAACCTAAAACTCATTGTGTTCGAGTACGGTAAGAAATACCACGCTTGATTGAATAAACCTTATTCCCATAATAAAAGGATAAAAAGGTGATGTGTATCACGTTAAGGATAACAAGAAGGGAGAATAACCCAAGTTATCAGGGTCGCGCAGCAGAAGCTAGTGGGCCCAGAATTCTAAGTGAAACACACCTAGTGAATAAAAGGTTAATCATCAATGCCTTAAAGCCATTTAGGCTAGAACCGAACGGGTTAAGAGTTGAACAACTCCGATGAAAATTCTTGACGTAGGGACTAACCGGTAATACGGTTAAGACCCATTGATCAAGGAACATTGTATAATAGACCGCATAGGAAGCTGAACCACTCCATGACGACTGAATGCCTTCGACCAATGTTCAACATTGACACATGGTAGATTACGTAGGCATAATCCCTTTTAGGGGGGTAGAGTGAAAACCGTGAAGTGTATGTTTTTACGTGATAGGTGCATAAACTACAATGCGCATAGCGCGCAAAGAATTTGTTCTGGTGATTGAACTTATGTTGCATAAACATTTGTATTCACTCATCGTGTAATTGTGGTTATTTGGAAATAAGAATAGGAAAGGAGTAGAGAAACTCCAGGGGAATGAGAACCCCGATTGGTGATAGTTAGGAAATGAGTACGTATGGGAGACTTGAGGAGTATAAATCGGTAATGAAACCGATGTATTTTATGAGTATAATCGGTACCAAACCGATGTATTTGACGAGTATAAATTGAAGGATAGAAAATTTATTGGATATTATACCTTTGAATTCTTAAGTATAGTAGTTGAGATGATGTAATAATTGATAAGACGATTAGTAAATGAATTCTAGAAATTGGAAAATGCATGTGAGTGATTATGAGTAGAAAGATAAAAGATAGAAAATGACACAATGTTTGACGATTTGACTGTGTGAATTGAGGTGGAGGTGGAACTTGATTTGCTAGCGATCAAGGGAAACCGAACACCAATTGAGGTAGAAGGATAATTCAACACCATGCGGATCACATTGGGGTCGAAGGACTGTGGAAGCACCCTATAAGTGGTCACGAGTAATAACGCTTGTAATAGTATAATCATTATAAATGGGATTTGGGAGATGTATGCAAGTTTTCAAAATGAATTCCCAAAACTAATTTGGTACAATGTTTTCTTCAAACTTGAGAATGAGGATCGTTTTTGAAACCGCTCCCACGGCGCGCTAGTGGATCTTCCATGACTAGGCACCGGTATTGGGTTGAAACCATGGAGGTGAAGCTAGTTCTAAGTCGGTGGAAGTGATGATTAGTTTTGAAACCACTACAATGGACGAGCAATGGTACTAAGTGACCGGTAGGAGGTTTGTAATGTGTGTTTTGTATTTTTCCAAGGGCAATGGGACAGTGTAGTCCCGTAGTAAGTATGTAAAAGTATGAGTAAAGTGCCTGAGGATCTCTATATATGCAAATGAATTTGATCAGAACCCACAGACCGTGGCCGAGAAAGTGTAAGTGCCATTAGTCATGATGGCTGTGAACCAGAAAGCGTAAGTGTTCAAACGTGACCGGTACCTGAGGGATCACTCGACATGGGAGAGGATGGTACCTCATTTATCTGCGGATGGACCCCATGAAGAGTTTGAAACAGATATTTTTAATTGCTATGCATGCAGTGACATGCTGTTTGGATGTGCGATATACATCGAGTCAGACATTTGGAGTCTGTCAGATTATGTAGAGGTTATAACCTTAGCCTAGAATACTTATGTGAGTAATGGTATTAGATTCACCAACTTTGAGGGCAAAGTTCTTTAAGGGGGTAGATTGAAATACCCCGAACTTAAATATGGTGATTAAATTATGATAATATGGTATTTAAAGGCCTAATACTGCCTAAGTAAGTTGGTAAGGAAAATAAGTCCAAAAGAAATGAGAAACACACTTAAAAAGTGAAAAACACTAAAATAAGTGTTATGTAACCATAGAAGGTACGAGACCTTGGTTAGAATATTATGTGAATTCCTAAGGATTATTCATGCCTGATTCATGTACGGGAATGATTCCCGAAGAAAACGGATCCAAATAATGAGTTAAAACCTAATAAAACTAAACTTTAGCGCATGTTTTTTTCGAGAAAACCCGAAAACGTGACTTTGAGTGGTCAAATGAACCCGTAAAAATTATAGTCACCAAATAACTATAATTAATCATTAATGGAAGCTTACGAACCATTAAAACTAAAGAAACAAGAAATTCCAGAACGGGCCCGATTAGTGAATAGTGCTAAAACCGGGTAACTAACGAGCGTTTTCTGTAGAAGACAAAAAACGCTCCAGCATTGGTATATAGTGGGGCCAGTTTTTATCTAGTAAATAGACCCCCCCCCCCCCCACCTCACACATTAATAAAGCTAAAAGAAAGAAAGAAAAGAAATAGAAAGAAAAGGAAAGTACAAAAGTGAAAAGCAACCCCCCTTTTTCTCTCATCTCTCATTTCTCTACCCTCTCTCCTATTCTCCTCCTTCCTTCACGTGAGAACCCCTCCCCCCTCTAGTTTCCAGCCAATTTTGAAGCTCTCAAATAGCTTCCATGGCTTCTCGCCTTCTTCTCCATGCTCAAGCCTCATTTGAACTCCAAATGCAAAATAACCACATATTCGAACTCCTCACCAAGGGCAACATTTCTATCTTTCCAAAATCTCAAAATGAGGAAGTTCATCTCCATGGTTTTTGCCCATTTGAAGAGAAAATGGTACCAAATCAACGCTTGGAGTCTCCTCTTTCCATTAAGGTAAAATTTCAAAGAAAGAACTCATTTACTTCCTTCTCTCTTTGTAACTGATTTTACCCCATTGTAATGCTCTGTTTTTCTCTCTCTTTTGAGCACCATTCCAACCTTCCAATGGTGGTGGGATCACCTTCTTGAATCAAGGGTTAAAACCCCTCTTAAAGTTCCAAAAAGGTAAACCCCAACTTATGTGTTCTAATCCTTTCAATGAATTAGTGAATTCCAAGGGTTAGAAGTTTAATTATATTCCTTTTGGTGTAATGTGGGTGTTGGGATGGAGTTTGCAACTCCATTGCCCAACTTGACCGAAAAAGAAGTGAGGAGAAGGAAGAGAACAAAAGAGGAACTCAAAGGGGCTTAAGGTAAGAAAAACCTTCTTGATGCTAATTTAATGCATTAGAATTTTGGGAAAGGGTAAATTAATGATTGAACCCAAAATGTAGTACTAGGGATGTAGTTGGTGGAAGTTTTAGAGAGTTTGTGAATTAATGTTTGGATTGTGGGCCTTAGAGCCAAGTAATTTGAGTATGTATATTGGTATTGTTGTTTGTGGAAGATTTGGTAAATTATGATTGCTTTGAGTGTTGGTAGGACCCTTGTATGTGTATGGCTAGATTAGGATTGATTTTGGTGATAATGAATGAATTTGGATATGTTAGATTTGTAGGCAAACTATGGCTAAAGTTTAGTAGAAAATAAGCATTTTTGGATGACTTGGTGAATGGGAGAACCAAGGTGTGTATTGGGTTGAGTAGAGATGTTTAGTAACCATGAAATGGTAGTTGGAGGATGGGAATGAAGTGTGTAAAAATCTGTAGCAAGGAGTGTTGTAATGCCTTGGAAAAATTAGAAATGAGTTAGAGTGCAAGATTTAGGAAAATGAGAGTTGGACTTAGGTATAGATAGTGCATTTGTTTAGGAATGAATTGGAATGGTAAAATGGAGTTAGGACAAAGTTCAAAGTGCAAAGAGAAGTGTAGAAATGCACAAGTGTGCAAATTGTAAAAATGAAATGGAAATTGTAGAAATTGAGCAAGAAGTTGAGTAAGGATTGGACCAAGGATTTAAGGAGTTTTAAGGAGTGTTAAGTGTGTTTAAACATGTATAAAAACCGTGGAAAGATTCTGGAATGATTAGAGGTGGATTAAGGGTTGATTTGGGGTTGAAAAATCAACTAAGTAGCAGTTTTTAGCAGGGTCCGGGACTTAGGTTGGGTACCAAGTCCCAGACTGCATCAAAAATAATGTCGAGAGTGAAACCTGCAAGTGGTGTGGGACCTAGGTCCAGGACCAAGCCCCGGACCAATAGTAAAAATGGGCCGAGAGTGATTTTCTTGATTGGTCAAGGACCTTGGGTCCGGACGAAGTCCTGGACCACTCCCAAAATCTTGCCAAAAGTGGTTTTGAGGGTTTAAAACATGGGGGATTGATTGGTAATGGTTTTAGAAGTTGTTAACGCCTTGTTTGGTGGTATATAAAAGTCCTAAGAAGTGTAAACAAGTGTGGGAAATGAGTGAGAAGTAAGAACATAATTTGACATGAGTTAAACTAAGCATAACGGGACAACGGGGTTAGTACGTGTAACGCCCCTATTTAACATATTTATAGCGAAATAAAATACTAAAGGCGTACAGACCATCGGGTTCCAAACACCCGGCACCAAACCTCACCAATTTACAACTCCAAAGATTACAACAGTCACGGCCTGAACCTCGAGAAAACTTAACAAAAATAAAACAGTAAAAAAAAACATAAACTCTCCACAAAACCTAATCTCATCTCATCCCAATTCACTCGTTCTCTTCGTGGCCAGCAGTATAATAACTCGTACCTGCAAGATAAAACCAAGCAGCCCACCCGAGAGGGGTGGGTCAGTTCCCTGGAATGGGACTGGTACGATCCTCCAAAAACAAACTTATAATACAACTCTTAAATAAATAATAGCTTGAATACAATCACTTAAACCACACAGAGGAACAAGGCATTTCACAATCACCAAGTCAAGATAACAAGTTGCAAAAGTAATACATAACAGAAAGTTAAAGTTAGTCAATCAGAAGAATCATACCATAAGTTAGTGTACATCCATTGTTTGTGTTAGATTCAGTTTCAGTGAGGAATAGGAAAACTCAAGTAGTCACAAGGACTAGGAATGAAAGAAGAGATCCAAGAACCCATACTCAAGAGTGGAAACAAATCAACTGGGAGAGATGGCCCCCACCACCAAGTACGTCCTTTTAGGACAGGGGATATACAGCCCTCACTGTTTACTACGTCCCTTTGGGACAGGGGATATCCGCCCCTCACTATTACCATGGAAGGCGCACGCACGTCGAAACAACAAGACCCAGCTCATGGATGAAATGATATCCAGGGTCAAAAGAAGAATTTCCAAGATTGACCTTTTCCATATTCCCACTAGACCATTAACTGCACTAGAGCAATACCAAAACACTCAGTCCTACAGAGTGCAGAAGCGTAAACCCTAGGCAATTAATGTCTAATGAAATAACCAATAGAAGGAACCAATAACCGTTTAGGCTTCACATTCAAGGCTCAGTTAGTCACACCATGCTGAGTTAGTCACACAACAGTTCCTTTTGAAATCCATTCAAGATCATTTGGCATTTTCTAAAACATTCCATAAAGTCTGTTAGCAAAGTCTCTGAGCACGAGAAATCGTACCTGGTATGTGAAGAACAGTAATTAACTTGAATGAGTGATTCCCCAATAGTAACCTATAATTAAGGTGTTCCAAGTGTTGATTAGTTAAGGGACTTATAAACTTAACAACCTTCTATTCTTACTGATTTATAGTTCCAGGTTTAACATTATTCTCTCACAAGGATTTGGGCTAGGTTCGTTAATTAAATCATTTGTTAGTCCCGTTTCGTTTAAACTGGAACGATTTAGGATTTAACCCTGAGAGTGGCCCAACCTCTCTTTGAACTGTTTAAGTGGGCTTTTGGAGTTCATAGACTTGGGCTCAGTAAGTTAACCCAAGACCGTGTTACGTTTATGTTGTGTAATTAAACCTTTAAGTTATTAATGACTATTTAATTACACACCGATTAAAATCCTAAGGCTTAATATATATATTCTTCTTATTATATCTGTCACAAGGAATGTTATTCCCTTCATCTATTTTAATGTATATATATATCTTTACGTATTAAGATCTATCCATAACAGTTTTAAGAAAGTTTTTTGTATTTAATTATGTTTAATAACTTTTAGACGTATCCCCAACCGATATATGGTTTATTAAATAAAGTATTTTCCCTTATTTATTTAATATTTATACGTACGTACCTGTATTAGAATTTATTTAAGACATCCCCTACGTAGCTTATTGTATTTAAATTATCTTTATTACTTCAACATTTATCTGCATTCCATGTATGTTTTATAAGGTATTTCTTTTACTACACCTTAGGATATTAGCTTCTATAGTATTAAGTTAATATAAGTGTTGTTTTATTTAGCCCCCCGTTTTACCCTAAGTTACTATTTTATTCCCTTTTTATATAGGTGTAAATATATATTTTCCCTTAGTTTTAATTAAGAATATTAACTCCCTTATAATACAATAAATAAAATGTAGAATAATTAAATTCCTTGATTTAACATAAGCTTCTATTTTAATTCTCCCATATAAGTATATATACATATATGTAAATAATTTCACTTCTCTTAAAAGCTAATACCCAAAACATTTATAAACATATTGTTATAAAATGTTCATTTAGTTTTCCCTATTTTTCCCAGCTTAAAAAGTTTATTAACAAACCATACTTTAATTTTTGTTACATTAAAAACCTTATATTATAAGTTATTCTTAAGAAAAATTCATAAACACAATTTTAAACCCATTTACCATTGTCCAAAAATTCCCAAATTAAATATATAGTAGCTATAACATTTTTATCTTTTTTATTTTAACCAAATAATTCCATAATACCCATAAATTGCAAAAATCATAACTTACGTTTAAAACTCCAAAACCATATTAATTTACATCAAAATAAACTAGATTTTATAAGGAATCTATGGTTAAAATTTCAAGTCAAAATACATTCGGGAAGGTATTTAAATTATTTCAACAAGTTAGGGTTTAATTCTAGAAATATTATAATTCATAACTAACTTAAACTCCCCAGATTTAATCTCGGCCGTCCGTTTCTAAAACTTACGATTAGACGGCTACTGAGTGTCGAGTTCTTCAGGAAACCAAAACCGATACCCGAGTACTAATCTGCCAATTCCTTAAAATCTACAGAACCAAATTCGATGATTTTTATTTCTATGGATTCGAAATTCAATTCCGGTTCTAATGAAACCAAATTCGCTAGCTAACATGCAGAATTCAGTGGTTTTCGATTCTGGTTCGAGGTTAGGGTTTATTTCGGGTTTCAGATTCGAATTCTCACCAATTCTCTCAATCTAACGCTTAATTGATGCAATTGGAACATGGGTTTAACCGATATTGTAAAGGTGATTAGAAAAATTGAAAGAATTTGAAGGAAAACTCACCGGAATTGCTCGAATCGACGGAATTCGAAATCGGGTTCTGGAAAAACTCTAACTTTACGAGCTGGTTGAGTAGCCAACTTTGCAACACTATACGTTTCGGTACAGATCGAGTTAGGCTTTGTTCTTGGGCTTAATTTAAGGAGGAAACTTAGCTCTACACAATGATAGCAATAACTCACTCTAACTTGCACTACATAGAAAGAAATCGGAGCCGAAAGTTACGAGTTTATACCTTGTGTTTTCTGGGAAAATCTACGATTTTATGTGGTGACGAAACCGAAACTTTAAACACCACGCACTTCCAATCGGTTGGGAATTGGCTTTGGTCATCAACATGAAAGTTTTAGAGGTATTAGAGATCTTCAAAACAAGCTAAAGAACACAAGATTTGGCTGAGAAACGAAGAAGTTATGGCGAGACGAAGTTTACCTGCTCAACTGTTTTTTTCTGGAAACTGGTTACGGTTTTACGGGTAGGATACTTTGGAACGATTTTCCAGCTGATGTATAATGAATTGGTTTGTGTATGAGTTATGGTTGGAAAGAGCATTTGTGGGAGAAGAGAATGCAAAAGACGGCACTCAAAAATTCCAAAAGATGAGGGAGATATGGATGTCACAAGTTAGGGCAGAATCTGGAATCGGTTAGCGAAAAGCAAGGGGATAAAATCGACTAAGTGTTGGGCGCGTATCCCGAGGTGCGCGGGTGAGTCGGCAGACTTGCCACATCAGCATTTTTTCAAAATTTTGGCTCTAAACTTCATTTTATCATAATTTTGGCTAGGATGATCCGTTTTTGACGTTCTTTTTATCGATCTTCATGGTTTTTCATAACCTATTTATTGGTATAGGTTTCATGGGCTGGTTTGACCATTCTCAAAAAGTCAACCCTAGCAAGGCTTGAGAAGCTTTAGGGTTTCTAGGATTTTATATTGACTTTTATGTTTCAAAACAATGTTCCAACTCTTTCAAAAATCTTTATAATATACTTGGAGTGTTTAGAAATTTTTCCAAGATTTATTGACTTATAATTCTTATTATTAAATTCATATTACTATATGAAATACCCCAACCTTGATATGTTGTTTAAATGTTAAACTATGGTATATAAAGGCTAAAAGAGCCTTAGAAACATCAGTGAACAATTTAAACCATAGTAAAACACAATAAAACACTAAGACACAGTTGGAGCAAAAACAAGCTCTAAACTTGGAGTGAACTTGGTTGGGACCCAAAGAACCTACCAAGACTTAATAACATTCAATTATGATTTAATAAGGCTAATTAAGTCCTTAGGAAACTTTGGTAGACAGTTAAACCAAACAAAACACAAGAAAATACCTTAAAGTCAATAAGAGCAAAATGTGCTCTAAGCTTGGGATAAATTTGTATAAGACCTAAAGGTCATACCTATACCTTATAAATATGTTAATGAACATATTAAATCAATTACTAAAGAAAACCAAGCTTGAAAACAAGTTAAAACACAAAATGTGCTTTAAGGAGCCTTAAAGCACATTTTTGGAAAATTGTCTTGTAAATGAGTTTTGAATGGCTAAATGTCCATCATTACTCTTTAATTAACATGTGTACTACTTAGTATCACATTAGGATCTAAATCAATGGGAAATCAAAATATTCACAAATATGTGCCTTAGTTGTGAATAGTAACTAAAATAAGCTAGTTTGTAACATATGTTTGTATAAGTAATTAAATTGGCCAACAAAGACTAAAATTCCCTTAGTAACATTAAGGGGGCCGGTTTTTATGGTAGTGACTCACCATACTTAAACAAAGAAATAAGCTAACTAAAGTAGTAAAGTAGAAGTACTATTTGCTTTACTACTTAAATATCTAAAACTTACAACTTATCTCATTCTCTCATTTCCCTCCTCATTTCCACGGTTCCAAGCTCTCTTCTATCTCTTCTCCATTCTCCATTCACGGTTTTGCAATAGTACCACCACCATTCTTCATCTTCAACCTCTTGGGACTCCTAGCTCACCTTGCCAAATCAAAAACAAAGACCACCATTCTCTTAGTCTCATCAAGCTCTTCATTCCTATCTTCTCAAAATCCAAAGAGCTCCATTTCGGTGCCAAGAGGAATCACCACGGGAGGAGCTTGAGCTCATCTTTTCACATATTGTTGTTCTCCTTTGCTTCTAGGTAAGGAAACTCAAAGAAAAATAACATTTCCTTCATGTTTGTGTGTTATCCGAAAATCACCATTGATGGTGTCCTTACCTTGCTTGTTTTAGCTTCATTTGAATCTTCCAAGGGCTTGGTGGAGTCCTCTCTTGCTACATATCCAAGCTCTCTTTCCATTCGAAGGTAAAACAATCACCTTAATGCTTTAAAATAATATATGTAACTAGGTTTTCAATGAGATGAAGCATAAAGCTTGTATACTCATTTTATCATTTGTATAATGTTTAGAAATTGACAAGCAACTAAAAGCCTTGCCAATTTAGTCAAGGAAACAAGAAAGAAGTTGTGAGAAAAAGAGGTAAATATGCTAACCTAATGTGGTTTGAAGTCTAAGGAGAAATGAGCTTATATTGCTTATTAAAAATGATTTAAGGAGCCAATGGAAAATGACTTAGAAAAATGCTCTCAAGGGCTTAGTAAAAGGCATATGTATTGTTGAGTGTATTTGCAGGTCAAAGGCATATATATTGTGGAAATTTAGTGTTTAAGATTTATGCATCTTAAGGGCCGAAGAGCCATGTTATTTAAGGGCCTAAGTGTCAAGCAATTTAAGTTTATGCACTATATTGTGATGTAGTGTAGTTTAAGGATTTAGATGTGTGTAAAGAACATTCTTTGTGAAGATGAGTGTCTTGGATGGTTAAAGAAGGAAAAACAATATGTTTGTGTGTAAGGATGTGTATTAAGTGATTAAGTGTTTTGGGTTGTGAAAGGGTGAAAACCTAAGTGTTGTGTGTGAGAATACTCTTGATGGATTTTAGGTGTTCTTGAGAATGTCTAATGGTGAAAGCTATGTGCTTTGGTATAGCAATGTGCTAGGAGAACCCATGGCAAAATTTGGATAATGTACAAGAAGTTTTAAGTGCTTAAATGAGTTTTAGTGAACTAGGAAGTGTTAGGAATGAATAAATGTTTTACTAGGGAAGAAGCATGTATTAAGGTGATTTAGAGTGATACAAGGATTTAGGTATTATCTTGGAAGTTCTAGGAATTCAATGAGTGTTATTGAGGATGTATTAAAGCCTTGGAGAAGTTTGTTTAAGGTTTAGGAATGTTGATGTACAAGGAGGAAATGATGTTTAGGTAAGATGTGAAAAAGGAGATTTAGTTAGTAAGAAAAGATGTTTGAGAAATGATGTTATGATGGTGAGGAAACATTCTTGGCATAGTGGTTATCATAGGTATGAAATACCACTTGGAAAAAAACTAAGGAGAAAACATTATAAGTGTTAGGAATTTTGGTAAGAAACATTGTAAGTGTTTATGGAGTTATAAAATGAGTTTTATGGTTGTTGTATGGAGGGTTAAATGTGCGAAATGATGTTAGAACACATTGGGAGGCTTGAGGAGAAGTTTGGAGAAAGTTTGACAAATTTTGGACAAGTTTTGATGTTGTCCGACCCAGTGGTCCGACCCAGGGTGGGTCGGACAGCCTCTGTAAGTCACCAGTATGAGGTTCTGGAATGGTCCGACCCAGAGGGCTTGGGTCGGACATGGGTCTGACGGGTGATTTTGAAAGACGGAAAAAGTTCCTGGAACGGTCCGACCCAGTTGTGGGTTGGACGGTGGGTCGGACGTCCAAAAACATGTAAAAAATAAACAAAGTGTGGTTTAAGTAGTAAACCCTAGTGGGTATAATGATGACAACCAAGTGTGAGTTTAAGCAAAAGAAAACGTGTCATTCAATCGTGTAAAGTGTTTAGTAAACCGGAACTTAATAAGTAATTAACCGACATTGTCAATCATGTCTAGGAGCTACGTTTGGCGGGACTCGTACGCAGCAAGGACCAAGGTATGGTTTTCTTGCAACCTGTGTCCTACCGGATTACACCGGCTTGTATGCCAATGTGTTTTTCTATATGTTTGCCACGTTGTAAGATAAAACATGTAATGAGTTTACAGTAATTCATTTATGTGGCGTGTTCAACTCCAATACCATTTAACCTCGGAAGTTTTAAACCTTAGTTAACTGAGTCTAGGAGCACATGAGAGTTCGGTATTCGGATTAAACGACCCGAACCAAGGGACGTTCTAACCACGGCTATGCGTGAGTTAATTGTGTGATGTTTATGTGTGAATGTATGGACCTCCCTCGTATGTTTAGCCCAGTTGTAATACTGTATGGTGTGTGGATGTGAATCCATAGTGGGGCTCTAACTAATGTCTCAAAGTAAGTATGTACTAACAGGGGTGAGGAATCCGGTTAGGCCGGTCGCGCGTTGTTTGGGAGTGGGTATCCTTTTTAGCCTTACCCTCCTCCTTGTTATGGTTGTTTCCCTCACGGGTTATGATCTCCCATTAGCTTACTCCAAAGCTTAGCTATTCTCACTTATGATCGGTTTAGGGGGAACATGTGTTTGTGCGGTGTGTTCGGGTCACTAAACCCGAACCATCTTAACTTAAGTTACTCGCCCGACTATTAGGACGGTAATGAGTGTTGTATAACGAGTTTATCATGAGGGTGACATCATTCTCTAGGCTCACCAGTAGTGAATTAACTATGTTTGGGATGGTTCCTAAGTGAATCGTTCCCGTTATGTTATGTGTTGTTGTTGTGCTACAATTCCCATGCGATGTTGTTATGTGCACGTTGAACGTGAAAAGTGTTGTTATGTGTGTATGTTATATGTTTGTAAAATGTGGAGTATGTGGATCATGTATATGAATCCCAGATTGTGATAAGAGGCGTTTAAGGATAACCCGATTAATGGGTAAGTGTCGTCTATTAAGGAAGTAGCTCCATTAGAGGAGAAACACTCTAGGGTTAATGAACACAATGAGTGACTTATCAAGTAAGGATGTGCTATCTGTTGTTGAGCCCATTGTGGTGGAATGTTATGTGTTGTGTGTTTATAGTTACATGCATGATTCAAATATAATTAACCGCATGTTAAGACGACAATTAGTTGTGCATGCCTGGTAGCATGCGAGCTGCGGGATTACCATACCAGCAAAGGTGCTGAGCCCCTTGGGGGCCACCCTTTCTCTTCTTTTTCCTATATCAGGTACAAGGAGCTGGAAGCCGTTCGAGAGTAGGACGGGGTAGTTCGTGTGTACATTGGTAATCATTTAAGTTATAAATGTACAGTAGGTGTAGTAAGACCGAATTGTTATCGGCATCAGTTTGTAAATACTCGGTACAGTTGGAAGGTATGTGCATGTTTAGTTGTTAATGGAAAGGGATAGTAATGTGTAGTCGCTCGGGAATCTAGTCCATCAGACCGATACAATGTATATGTAATAGCCTTGTTAGCCACGTGGGTGGTTAACGGCGTGTAACACCAACGAGTTAAGTAATGTGATGAAGTATATTTTCCACTGCAGATTGTTGTAAGTGTGTTGTTCTTGGAAGGGGTGTTACACTATATAATAATATATAGTAATCCAATATTTAATGATATTCTTTAGGATTAATGGAAGAAATCCCATGATTTAATTTTCATAATTCCATATAAGGATTTAATGATTTATTATTCACAATCCCATACTATAATATAATAATTAATAGTATTATTTACGGTTTTAAAAAAAGAAATCCCCTAAATTAATTTAAATTAATTTAGGGGTATTTCAGTACGGGAGTAGTAATTATTTAAGTACTGTATGAACATAGTATTAATAACAATGTTTGAAACATTATCAGTGGAACAAGTGTGAACCAAGGAATAAGGGAACACACAGTAAAGCTAACCCCGGTGAAAGGTATGATTTTCTCATGCCCCGTATGCTAACCGAGCTGCGTTGATTTGTGAGCTTGTATGCCGGCTAATCAAGATAAGAGCATGAAAATGGTTTATTGCCTTTCATTGCATGTCTTGCTGTATGATGTATGAGCTAACCCTTCTTGAATGATTGTGTGGCCTAGCTTAGCGTATAGACCGTTGAATAGTGACCCGTAGTAAGGGGCGTGATGCGAATTAACGAAAACGTAGAACCGAACTAAAACCAACGTACCAAGAAACGATAACGTAAACCAATGAACTCACGAGAATGTGAGAGAGTGTACGAGATCAGTAAACTCTCAATAACGGTAAGAGAACCGAAGTGAATAATCCACAAAACAATGAATAGTGGAAGTATATAAGTAACCTCTATTAGAGGAATTGATGATAGTGCAAGACATAAATCTTGAGAGTAGTAAAGAATGATGAGGGATCTCCAAACCCTTAGAAAATTAGTCGACCCACAAATGAGAGGACCCGACTATGTAAACGATGTCCCGAACATGAGAGTATTCGATACATTGAGGAAACCCTTAAATCTGAGAATACTAGACGATGGTAATTCCCTAAGCTAGTGGAGGTTATCGAGAGATATACTTCTAGGCTAATCCATGAGATTGTAAGATACTCCGAGAGGGGAGTTTTGAATTTGAGTAGTCCGGTAAAAACGGACATTTGAGTATTTGAGGAGCTAAGTGTATAGCTCCGCTTGTATTTGTAAGCCCGGTGGCGAGTCTTGAGTAGGACTCTTCCTGGAGGCTAAGAGTAAGTATTGAGTACTGAGTACTGAGTATGTATTGAGTATTGAGCAATGAATATGTACAAGTATAATAATGAGTATGAGAAAGGAATGTGTACGAGTATGGTAATGAGCATCGAGTGATGAGTATGAATGAGTAAGTAATGAGTATCGAGTAAGGATGTAAGTATGAGTAAGGTAATGAGCACCTAGTGATGAGTAGGTATGAGTAAAGTGATGAGTGACGAGTAAGGAGTAAGTACGAGTGGAGTAATGAATACTGAACAAGCACGAACAGAGAATGAGTAAGGTAACGAGGAAGTAATGAGTGAGTAACTAACACGAACGGTGACTGACGAATTGTCTTCCCTAGTAAGTATTGAACCTTATATGTGTATGTAAGTATTGATGCTTGTAATGTCGTATTAGTATGTATGTATGCATGTAAAACGAACTCCATGTATATTCAACCAAAAGTAGTCAGCGTACCCCGGTTAGCACGCGGGTATGCGAATTTCATATGCAGCAATTTGCTGAGCCCCTTGGGGCCCGTTTTTATTTACAGGTACTTCGAAGCCGACCACCGTTCAAGAGTGTATGACGGGGCTGCTGTATAAGCAGGGGTAGTTGAGTAAAAGGAATTATATTGTATTGTAATGCGAAATTGGAAGTCCAAATTGTATCGGTAATTTGAGGATTGTAGTAGACTCGGTATAGTATTGTATTAGAGTTGTATTTGAATTATGATTTGAGTATGCAATGGAAAGTAATGTATTGTGTAGAGTACTCGGTATATTCAAGTCATCAGACCGATAGTATGTAGTATTGTAACTGGCCTTGTTAGTCATATGGGTGACTAACGGCATTGTACACCCGCCGTTGTGTATGTAATATCCGTTGCGAATGTAAGAATTGTGAAGTAATGACGGTATTAGTGGTAGGGGTGTTACAAGTTCTGATGATATGACTTGAGTTTTTTCCACTCATCGTATTCATTCTGTGTGAGGGGAGGGAGGCTGATGGCCGGTTTCTGGCCTTGATTGGAAGGCCGATTAATATTGCATACGATTGCGGTTGACATTGCACTTGTTGAATTTGATTCTAAATGTGTAGGGGAAGTGTTTTGTTGGTTTCTCCGTTGCCTTAAGGAACGAAGAAAGGTCCTCTCTATCTCCGGATCGAGGGTGGATAAATTCCAAGGAAGACTTTTCGATCGGAGAAGCATTCACCGTAGTAACTTCAAGAGGAGCAATACACGAGATTATAGTATTTTTAACAAAGTAATTAAAGAGAGAGAAAATAATATTTAACAAATAATTAATTTGTAACACCCGCGAATAAAACATCCAGTAATATAAACGTCGCGCCTAAACAACATCATGGTTAACTACGCAGCGGTATCAACTCCATCCAGGTGTCACAAACACCAACCACCCACGTGGTTGACACGACCACTCTTCCAACACCAAGTTACGGTCTGTATGACTGGAAACAGCCCTCTAACAAAACTCATATACAACTCAAAATACAATTTCCAAATACCGAGTGTCTACAATAAAAATACCAAATCATAATCTGAGAATTACATCTCGGGTTTAGTAACAACCCATACACTTAATATACTACACAATTCAAAAGTTATGCGTTGATGGACTACCCCCATGGTATCCATCCCTCCTACGCTTCGTTATCGTCCGGCACAATACCTGAAAAAATTGGGTGTAAAGGACTCAGCAAACGCTGAGTATGAACGTGTGTAGCCCGTATGTTGCCGGGCCACACGACTACTTGGTCGAATATTATTAAGTCAATTTACATGCTATAATAAAACAGTAACACACAGCATACAACATCAACATAGCAACTCGCAACATGTTGGGAATAGAGCTAACGTCAAACACGTTAAGCATGTAAAACAAGTAGAGCTTACAAAAGAATTTGAATAATGATGATCCTCACAGTGGGATCATTCAACGTTGAGTGTTTTCATCTCTTTTTCTTTGTTTCCATCATGTGTACTTCTCTTTCTCTTTCTTTGCACCAGGTCTGGGGATGTAGGTTAGTTCTCGTGACCATATAGTATAGGTGTCCATCTTTCTTTGCTTCTTTATGGATTAATTGTGAGTTCTCTTGTCACCGCACGTTGGAGGACGTCTCCTCCATAGCTAGTCCCCCATTCCCGATGTCGTGTGCCGAGAAAGCGGAGTTGCCTCTAGACTCCAGGATAAGCTCCACCAATTTGTCACTCCCCCATTCCCGACACCCAGGGTCGAGAAAGCGGAGTCACCTCTAGACTCCAGGATGTGCTCCACGTAGAAGGGCGAAGGATCTGATGCAGATACCAACTCCCGAGTATTCCATACCGCGCGGCCCGAGATGTCGTATTCCCAGGTTATTCTCATGTTCCAGCAGTTGAGATTTGCTCTTCATTATCATTAATGAATAGACACCATAGTGGGTGTCGTGGTACGTCCTCAATGGTTAGAGAGGAGTTCCCCTTATAGAGTTTTCATTGTTTTCATAGTTCGTTGTGGTTCATCTCAAGTTCCATAAACGAGAAAGGGACTAAACTACTGTGTGCGCGCAAATAATATGCCACAAGGATATATAACAAGCATATAAGCAACCCACAACAAGCAATCCAATTTCACGCTTTAGTCTTATAGTCATTGTCAAACAAAACACACAGCACACAAGCCGTGTAACACGGCAACATACGAACCACACATGTCCATACCTTATTCAGAAGCAAGAGTTGTCTCACACACGGGGTCCCGGTTGGCGTTCGTTACGGCCCTAACGTCGATTAAACAACATGTCAGTTTATGATTTCATGTGATGACCTTTGTGACATTTCCTTAGTTTATCTCATTTTTTATCGGGTGTTATCCCTAGGTGGATTGTTGAAGGTAAAATTTATACTAGCCCTTAGAATTTCCAAGTATTCCCTTAGACTTTTATTTAAATCCTAGGACGTCTACATCGTCGTTACGCTTACGTCCCCGCTGGTCATAATACAACCTCGTATGTGGCTTGTTATTCTCGTTATATCATTTACCTCTTAATCATCACCCAAAGGTATCTCAACATTATATTATCTCTCTGTAAACATATATATTTAGTTACGGATGAGCCCTCTATATTCTACCTCTTAGTTAATTTATATTAATACTTAAATTTCCAAAACCTTTCTAGGTTTATATACTAATCCCCTCAAATATTAAAACCTCCATTTATGCCCAACATTTTTGATAGTTACATTACTCCCTTAATAATAATTTTTGTTATTCTTTTTGACTTAATATTCCTTTAAATATTTAGAGTAGTTATCCTTATCATTTAATCTAGGTTAACCTTCATAGATGGTCAAGGTTGACCATTTAAATTATTCTTTGACCCATTTTGATAGTATTTACGAAAATACTCCCGCGGTTCCCTAGCTTTATAATTTACTCTTTATTTTATAAAATTCGTATTTCATACTTAAAAATCCAAGGACTATTTCTGATTTATTCCTTATATTCCTCTTATCACACCTTGACCTCATTTTTTATTTGCTTATTTATATAAAGTATACATATATATATCTATATACGGTTTTAAAAATTTGTTTGAGCCAATAAACCAGTTTATAAAATATATCTACATTTTCTACGATGTTCCCAAATAGTTATAATTACTATCATGATAGTTTTTTTACCAGAAATTCATATAACCTCATAAACTTAATAGTGACTATTTAAATCACAAAATAATTATTTTTAACATGGTTTAGATATATGGGCTTACAAATAGCATACTAGTTACTCCAAAATAGTATTCGAATGTCTCTAAATTTTGCTATGACCACAGTTGTGCAGAATTTTACAAAAACTCTTTCAAATTCAATTTTCTCCCATATTCATAATTAACCACACATTAACAACTTCAATAACCCATATATGTATCCGCCACTCCATATACATGTAAATATATAAATCTATATATTTTTTCCGTCCTAACTTATAACCATCATTTGTTACGTATTATCGATTCGACATAACACACATATATATATATATATATAATTATTGGTTACGCACTATAAACCCGATATATATATAAAAACATTACTAGCGACTCATTATACCCCATATGCATGTTTATATATAATATATATCTACCCATTATTCTCGGTTCCAAAACAATACTCAAACTAGCAGTCCCTTAAGGCATTAAAGATGGGTATTAGTATAGTTACCTTGTCTTTATTCACCAAGCAATTTTTTTTTGCAGTCTCTACTATTTCTCTACCAGTACGCTTGTCTTTTCTCCTTCAGTGACCTCCTATACAGCCAGGTCCTTTGGAGCATACATCATGCAGACGCATTGACAAGGCAGTGTAAGCTTAGTTATTCACTTTTATCTAGCTAACTTGGAGAGACCTTTACGCATGTATTTAGGCACTAAGGGAATGATTATTACCTTGGTATTTCGCTGGGGTTTGAGTGAGTCTCGGTCCCTATAAGCAGAAGGATGTTTCAGTACATATATATCTGGAAAATGTGGACAGATGGAAAGGTTCATAAAGCAGTATATTGCTTGTTTTTTGTACCTAGGCTCCTTTCATGGGGATTATTGTGTCGGTTTACAGCTCTAGAAGAAGGCTGGAATGGAGCTTCAACCATGACATTCGATAGCAGAGGGAGGTGTTAAGATAATGGCATTTTCAGACATGAAAACCAGGGAAGGGAAAGAGGGTTAAGAGTATAGTATAGTGTTTTTTTTACGTAACCAAGCTGAGGAATTGCTCCAGTATATATATATGTAGTCGCATGGAACATGCAGAAGGAAAAACGATTTACATAGCCATGACCATGCTGTTCCTTTACCTTTGTTTGAAGCTTTTCTGCAGCAAGTTTTGGCACCTATCAACAGGGGCATAAGCTCAGCATTTGGATGGAAAAGCTGAATGAAAGAAAAGGCTTACAGCAGCCATATTACTCACGGTTCAGTTCATCAGTTTTCCACTTATGCTCTTCCCATGGTGAAGTTTTTCTTGTGCCGCTCACTGCTCAAGGGTTGGAATAGAGTTCAAGATCGAGGAGAAACTGAAACAAGTAATGGTTGAGAAGGTTGGAGAGCCTGAACAAACCTTTGATGACTTCAAAACGTGCCTTCCTGAGAACGAGTGTCGCTATGCTGTTTTTGATTTCGATTTCATGACCGAGGAGAATGTACCCAAGAGCAGGATCTTTTTCATTGCATGGTCACCTGATACATCAAGTGTAACACCCCAACATACAACAACATACTTAACATTAAACTGCAGCGGAAAATACACATCATCACATAACTTAACTCATCGGGTTACACGCCGTTAACCACCCACGTGGCTAACAAGGCTAACATTTACACATTTGTATCGGTCTGATGGACTAGATCCCCGAGCAACTAACAATACCGTCTCCTTTATCACTACCAACATTCATTATACAAATACCTTCCAACTGTACCGAGTATTTACAACTAATGCCGAGAACAATTTCGGTCTTACTACACCTACAAATTACAAGTAATTACATCAATTACCCGTACGCAACAACTACCCCGTCCTACTCTCGAACGGCTCCAGCTCCTTGTACCTGAAATAGAAAAGGAAAGAAAGGGTGGCCCCCCAGGGGCTCAGCACCTTTGCTGGTATGGTAATCCCGCAGCCCATATGCTACCGGGCCACGCACAACTATTTGTCGTCTTAGCATGCAGTTGATTACATTTAAATCAAGCATGTGAAACATAAACTCACGACACAATACATTTCACCCCAATGGGCTTAACAAAAATAACTCATCATACTTAACCAATCACTCTTTGAGTTCTTCCACCCTATAGTAATCCTCCTCTAACGGAGCTATTTCCTCAATAGATGACACTTACCCACTATCGGGTTTCCACAAACGTCTCTTTTACATACTAGGAATCATATCCATGATCCTCATATTTCACTTCTAAGCGACATATAACATCACATCACAACAACTTTGCAACATACAAATAACACATACATAACGGGTACGGATCTCTTAGGAACCGGCCCAAACATAGTTAACACACTGGTGAGCCTAGGGAAAGATATCACCCCATGTTAAGCTCGTTATAACAAAACTCATTACCGCCCTAATAGTCGGACGAGTAACTTACCTAAAGATGGATCGGATTTAGTGACCCGAACACACCACACAAACACATGTTCCCCCTAAACCGATCGTAAGTCAGAATAGCTAAGCTTTGGGATAAGCTAATGGGAGATCACAACCCGTGAGGGAAACAACCATAACAGAGAGAAGGGTAAAGCTAAAAAGGATACCCACTCCCAAACAACGCGCGACCGGCCAAACCGGATTCCTCACTACTGTTAGTACATACTTACTTTAGAATATTAGTTAGAACCCACTATGGAGTCTATCATATCTACACACCATACAGTATTACAACTGGGTTAAACACACAAGGGAGATCCCTACACTCACATACACATACCACACATTTAACTCACGCATAGCCGTGGTTAGAACGCCCCATGGTTCGGGTCGTTTAATCCGAATACCAAACTCTCCTGTGACCCTAGACTCAGTTAGCTAAGGTTTAACACTTTCGAGGTTGGATGGTATCGGAACTAAACACGCCACATATATGAATTACTGTAAACTCATTACATGTTTTATCTTACAACGTGGCAAACATACAGAAAAACACATTGGCATACAAGCCGGTGTAATCCGGTAGGACACAGGTTGCAAGAAAACCATACCTGTCACCGGAGTCCACTTTATCATGTCCATTTATGTTCCTCGAGCAATTCTCGAACAACTGACAACATCACATGTACTTTTATTAACATCGGGGTAACATGTTTGTTTAAAGTCTAATGCTTATAACTTTCCCCCGTTAACTTGGTTAAACAACTTGACACTTTTAACTTGTTTACTTCACATTTTATTACAACTTTCCACCCATGGTTGTCTTTATATCACATCTAACATGTCCTTAACATCCTTAAACATCATTATCAATCCCATCTTTACACATCATTTTATACCTTAAACAACATCTTTAGAGTGGTCGGGACTTGGTCCTTACCTTAAGTCCCGGATCAACACTTACACAAACTCACGGTATGTTTTGATAGGGTGGTCCGGGACCTTGTACTCACCCTAAGTCCCGGACCAAGACAGTCTTGTACTCTCGGCTACATTTAACAGGGTGGTCCGGGACTTCATACAGGTCCTAAGTCCCGGACCAGTCTAGGCAAAAAACTCTCGGGTGATTTAAGGAGGGTGGTCCGGGTCCTTGTACAAGACCCAAGTCCCGGACCAAAACTATGTAAAACTCTCGACCTTTTGATAATGGTCCGGGATGTTATCCAAATCCCAAGTCCCGGACCGAAGCTACAGAATTGACGTACTTGCATTTTTCAAGTTGCTGCATAAGTTCTTTACACCGATCATATGTATAAACTTCCCAAATGATCTTAGGTACACTCTTATACTCAAAACTTCACCAAATATACACCACATTACAACATAGTGCACAATTTAAATTGCATAGCACTTAGGCTCTTAAAATGCATAAATCTTAAACACTGAATTTCCCACAATATATTTGCCTTTGACCTGCAAATACACACAACAATACGTATGTCCTTTACTAGTCTCTTTGAGAACATTTTTCTAAGTCATTTACCATTGGCTCTTTAGGTAGTTTCAATAGACAAATAAGTTCATTTTCCAAAGGAATTATAAGCTATTTTTGGTTAGCATAATTACCTCCTTTCCTCACAAGTTCTTTCTTGTTTCAGAAATCTTAGATCTTGGAGAGAGTTTGGATACTTGTCAAGAGAGGACTCCACCCAGTCCTTGAATGGTTGGAATGAAGCTAGAACAAGGCAACATAAGGACACCATTTAAGGTAATTTTCGGACAGCACAAAACATGGAGGAACATCATTTTTCTTTGAGTTTCCTTACCTTGAAGCAAAGGAGAACAATAATACGTGAAAAGATGAGCTCAAGCTCCTTCCATGGAGATTCCCTTGGCACCAAAATGGAGCTCTTGAAGATTTGAAAGGACCAAGTTGAAGAGCTTGATGAGACTAAGAGATTGGTGGTCTTAGTTTTTAATTTGGACAAGTGAGCTAGAAGTTACAAGGATTTGAAGTGGTGTCTGGTGCTGTGCTGTTCAACCGTGAAAGAGAGAAAGGAAGGAGATGGGCTACGTGAGACAGCAAGGAGGAAATGAAGGATGAAGAGATTCACTGATTGTATGCTTTTGAAGATATTGTTACGTAAAGCAAATAGTGCTTTATAAAGTAGTATAGTATTTTATTTATGTCTCCTTCACTTATTTGATTGCAGGTGGTGGTGACTCACCTTACAAAACCGGCCCCCATATATTACTTAGGGGTGTTTTGGTCTTTGTTAACTCATTTAATTACTTAATATAACATATGTTACAAACTAGCTTATAAAGTCACTATTCATAAAACAAGGCACATAACTGTGAAATTTTGGTTTCCCATTGATTTAACTTCCAAATGTGATACTAAGTAGTACACATTAATTAAAGAGTAATGATGGACATTTAGCCATTCAAAACCCATTTACAAGACAATTTTTCAAAAATGTGCTTTAAGACTCCTTAAAGCACATTTTGTGTTTAACTTGTTTCCAAGCTCGGTTTCTTTGGTAATTGATTTAATAGGCTCATTAATATATAAGTAAGGTCTTGGTAAGTTCATCAAGCCTTAATCAAATTATCCCAAGCTTAGAGCATACTTTGTCCTTATTGCCTTTTAGGCAATTAATTGTATTTACTATTTATTAAATTGTTTACTAATGTTTCTGAGACTCTTTTTAGTCTTAATAATTTATTATTTAATGTTTAAACAACTTATTAAGGTTTGGGGTATTTCAATCTACCCCCCTTAAAAGAACTTCGTCCCCGAAGTTCACACTTCCCACATATCATTGGGTTAGAATACGGGAATTACTTGTATAATAAAACACTTCCATAACCAAACATACTTTACATCACAGTCCCGGACTTGCGGTCCGAGTAACATATCCACATCCATACATCACATAACATACTTACATAGTAACCTCGGACTTAATGGTCCGGGTACCTTAACAACATTTGCACATACATAACAACCCTTAGACTCTCGTCTGGGCAACATAACAACATTTAGACCCATAGGTCCTGATAACATAACATCCTTTAGACACATAGGTCTAGGTAACACAACATCATTTAGACTCATAGGTCTTGATAACATAACACTTCGGACTTAACCACGTTAGGACTCAAGGTCCAATTAAATTTTTTTTTTACACATTCCACACAACATTTAGCACGTATAGCACTAAAAATTTCTTTTACATACACTGTGCTCCCGCAGAACCCGGTCGCGATGGACACATATTGTCCCCGTTCCTTTGGGAGTCAAAACAATCACTTAAATTTAAAATTTCTTATGAGGTTAAGTAAGAGAACTTAGCTATGTAAGGTATCTATCGACGTTTTATAAATACCGGTTCAAAACCCCTTTGAAAACACATACAACTCCAAGTCCAACTTATGCTCTTTATTCCCTTTTTCCAGCGTGGTTATTTGTGACCACTTGTAGGGAGCTTCAAGAATCATCCAACCCTGATGTGATCAGCATCAATGTTGAACTATCCTTCCACCCCAATTTGTGTTCGGCTTCCCTTGATCGCATGCAAATCAAGTTCCACCTCCCACTTCATTTTCAAACATCAACTAATACACTCATTTGCCATTTTCTATCTTTATTTCTAGTCATACATACATCTCCAAGGATAGAACTCGTCATCAGTATCTCCATTCACTTTAATCCAGTTACCTAGGGAATCTATTCTCACTAGGTTCTATGTCGGTTTCATACCCTTTCATAGATCACTATATTGTACATATACATATTTTATCAAAATACAACACACAGTTTAACATTTAGTATCATATGAACATATACTGTCGGGGTTTTAGTTCCCCGGGAGTTTCTTTACTCCCACACTTGTACCCTCACACACAACTGTTGCCAAATAAACACATTCATCACAATGGTATTCGCATCTTCTGTGCGTAATTACCACAATTAAACCATGAATGTAGCTATGTTTATGTAACACACACACCACTCATCAAAACAAATTATTTTGTGCTATGCACACCATAGTTCACGTACACTTGTACGGTAATAGACACTAAGTGGCTTTGCGCTCTACCCCCCTTAAAAGGGATTACGCCCACGTAATCAATCACTTATCACTGTGTTATAACATTCCGTCGTGAAGTGTTTAATCTCCACGCGGTTTATTATCAATGTATTCTGGTTTGAGGATCTTAGCCATATTGGCGGTTTAGTCCCTAACCAAGAATTCTCTTTAGAGTTTATTTAATTCATAACCAGTTTCGATTCTGGCCTGTGAAACTTCTAGGCGTTACTAATTAGCCATTCACTCATATTCACAACGCACATCCAACACTTGGATCGCTGGCTCACTAGTTTCTGCTATGCGATTCCTGTAATTAGAACTTAGTTGTTCATACATTATTCCTACTGTATTGTACATTCCTATTATCACCCTTATCTAGGTAATAACGGTTTCTCAACCGACGTGGTATTTCTTACCACGCGAACTCGGTGAGTTTCAACTTTCTATGCATTCCATGATGACTTATTGTATTCCACCATGATTTACTGATTTCTTCCGATACTGTCGGTTGAATTTGAGCTACTACCTATGTGTATTCTTCAGTCATTTCAACAACTGTGGTATATTCCATACCAATATTTAACATACTGTGTAACTATAGTCACTTATTGTGAATCAAGTATCCTTCATTGATACGACCTTGCATTTCCTATGCTTCGGTCTTATCCTGTTATAATTCTCTTTATACTTCTACCACAATTGACATTTCCCGAATTTCTAACTATCCCTCTCGATCATTATTGCACAAGAGCAATACCAAAACACTCAGTCATACAGAGTGCAGAGGCGTAAACTCTTGACAGTAAATCTCTTATGCGATTGCAAGGGATTACACTGTATTCCTTATCACATAGTATCAAGTACTGGCTTGTTGCCCAGTCTGTATGTCATCACTTATCTTACGTGTTCACTGTGTCTAACTCATAACTGTGCTTGTTGGCCATTTTATTATTTAACAATACATGCAACGGTCGCTTACTGCGCATCGTGCGGTTACTCATTGTATAACATCAATTCACACTGCATCAGCTATTATATTAGCTTCCGCCATTACACTGTGTTTCGCCATTTATTTGGCTGATTACTGGGTACTCTATTCTTCGGTCTTTATGCTCCTTGAGCGTTGTTCATTACACATTTAGCATCAACACCTCTGGTGGTTGCTATTAGACTTATTACCCTTCGGTCTCCACAACTGGTACAAACATATTTTCGTATTTCTACTCACATCATTCCTGGTATAACGATATGGTCAACCCTTAACATATTCTCTAGACATATTCCTACTCATTACTACCGTTCTGGCGGTTTCACAATACTAAGAGGTGTCCCCACTCTTTAGTAGTGGTTCGTTATCCGCTTTTATTACTTATATACCATAAACTTTCGTAGTCGACAAAATTCACTTATGACATTTTACTTGTGGCTTATAAGCCCTATTGCCTCGAGCTCTGCTCATTGTAGGCTGTTCACATTCATTTACTTCTCCGAACAATTTACACGGTTTACAGGTTGTATTGGGCTCCATGAGAAGGTCGTTATTCCTTTCATGGGATGTCCCTTCAAGGATGTCAGACTTCCTCCTGACGCCTTAAGATTAAACTGGGTGGTAGTTTCAACCCGCGTTTCTGTCACGTTATTCCGTTCAACACTGTTGATCCAAACACCCCTTTAAGGATGCTCCTGGGTGTTACTAGGTTATGCCATTACATCTGGCTTTCACTTATGAGTACATTCAATTAACTGCATTTCCTTGCATTCTTGCCTGGGTTAAATATTCTCTTCAGTGGATTGATATCCTAGTGATCATCTCGGGAGTCTCATCCCGTCATTGCATTAACATATCCATAATAGGCATCTGCCTCACCATCTGTAGGCTGGGTGTACTCCAGCTATTACATTCATCCCTCAGGATTCTTAAGACATATTCCATGTTCTTATTTACCAACTAGTGCACTTCGCACTTGTTCACCTTTAGACATTTCCTTAAAATAAATTCACTGATTCTTGTAGTCTTATTGACCTTACTGGTTTCTTTACTTCTACCATTCTTGGTAATTTTTACTTTGTCTGACTTTTACTTCGGACCGTAGTATGGAGTCGACTACTTCCCGTGTTTCAGACTCCACTCGTATACATATGTGGGGTATCCTGTTGATACATTGCTACTTACCCGGTTAACCTATAAGAAGGTCTGCCAGGCCCACAAGCTCCTATCGGAGTGCGGTCGTCCCACAATTCAGTTGGTACACTCGTAGTGTCCGTCACGCGCCTAGGTGAAGTATTCTGTTGTCAACTCCCTTATATTATCCTGTGATAATATGCATTCCGTGCTTCCCGATCTTAATCAAGGGAAGGTTTATCCACTATTGTTTTTTTTTTATGGTCTCCATCCATTCCCTCGGGTTGCTACCCTTGGGTTTACCGGTTTCCATCCGGTTATTTAAAGGTCACTGGGTATAACTTACCTACCATGTGGCACTGAGGGTGTAGGTCTCCTGGTCTGGTTTCAAGGAAGGTTGGAAATAAATGGGTTTGAAAGAAAATTTGGTTTGAAAAAGGTTTTGAAGATGAATTTAAGTCTAAAAGATTAATTCTCGTGGCTTCACAACTTTTCCTTGCTTTAGCCAAGTCTAGCTTCTGCTGACTGGTGTACTTCCAATTGCAGAGGTCGGGCTGCTAAGCCCTTCCACAACTATGCTGGTCTCACTTAACTTCACGGTACTTTACTAAGTACCTGTAGTTGTTTTAAGTTTCCCGTACAGCCTTGTTATAGCGGCACTTGCCATGGCAAGTGCGCCATGCTAACTGGCTACTGGTCCAATAAACATTGGTTGCGGTATTGTTTCCGCTTACTCTGACATTAGTGGCCTTGCTGGCCCTTACTTGATCTCACAGTCTTAACAATAAATCCTCTGGGTTTTTTCTCACTATTTTCACATGGTGACCATTAACTAGGGTGTTTCCCTTCTGGGAGACCCCTTTTACTTAGTATTACATCCTCCTCATACTACGTTGTAGTTCCTATATCGGTCGGTATACCATTGGTGTATTAGTTAACATTGTAGTCCCGTGGACACTTGTCTCGGGTTTCATTACCTCACTTTTGCCTGTTGCACGCTTGGTGCGTTGCAAGCTGGTTTTTCTCGACTGCTCGGCATGTCGATCCAGGTTGCTGGAAATTCTATTCTCTTATGCGCATGATTCTTCACTTTTCGCTATCTTATGCGGCAGACATTGTTAAAATGGGAACCGTCTTCGGGATTCACACCTTTCGGAATCTACCGTATGACAGGCTCTCCGTACTTATAAGGACATTTAAATGCAGCCAGGTCGGGTATTCCCGAGTAAGAGGGGGCTTCCATCTCTCTGGCGTTCTTTCCCAGTTATAATCAGGGATTGTGGAGGGTGGGATGTATATGGTAGATTTCCAATATTCACTGGTCCTCCTAACTAGCGTATCTCTCACGCTATCACTCATCCCCTAACCCACATATACTGAAATCCTAACTCGGTACTTCCTAAGCTCGGTAATTCAGTCATCAGAGCGATACTTCGCTCTGATACCACTTTTTGTAACACCCCAACATACAACAACATACTTAACATTAAACTGCAGCGGAAAATACACATCATCACATAACTTAACTCATCGGTGTTACACGCCGTTAACCACCCACGTGGCTAACAAGGCTAACATTTACACAACTGTATCGGTCTGATGGACTAGATCCCCGAGCAACTACACATACGTCTCCTTTATCAACACCAACATTCATTATACAAATACCTTCCAACTGTACCGAGTATTTACAACTAATGCCGAGAACAATTTCGGTCTTACTACACCTACAGGTTACAAGTGATTACATCAATTACCCGTACGCAACAACTACCCCGTCCTACTCTCGAACGGCTCCAGCTCCTTGTACCTGAAATAGAAAAGGAAAGAAAGGGTGGCCCCCCAGGGGCTCAGCACCTTTGCTGGTATGGTAATCCCGCAGCCCACATGCTACCGGGCCACGCACAACTATTTGTCGTCTTAGCATGCAGTTGATTACATTTAAATCAAGCATGTGAAACATAAACTCACGACACAATACATTTCACCCCAATGGGCTTAACAAAAATAACTCATCCATACTTAACCAATCACTCTTTGAGTTCTTCCACCCTATAGTATTTCTCCTCTAACGGAGCTATTTCCTCAATAGACGACACTTACCCACTATCGGGTTTCCACAAACGTCTCTTTTACATACTAGGAATCATATCCATGATCCTCATATTTCACTTCTAAGCGACATATAACATCACATCACAATAACTTTGCAACATACAAATAACACATACATAACGGGTACGGATCTCTTAGGAACCGGCCCAAACATAGTTAATACACTGGTGAGCCTAGAGAATGATATCACCCCCATGTTAAGCTCGTTATAACAAAACTCATTACCGCCCTAATAGTCGGACGAGTAACTTACCTAAAGATGGATCGGATTTAGTGACCCGAACACACCACATAAACACATGTTCCCCCTAAACCGATCATAAGTCAGAATAGCTAAGCTTTGGGATAAGCTAATGGGAGATCATAACCCGTGAGGGAAACAACCATAACAGAGAGAAGGGTAAAGCTAAAAAGGATACCCACTCCCAAACAACGCGCGACCGGCCAAACCGGATTCCTCACTACTGTTAGTACATACTTACTTTTAATTTTTCGTTAGAACTCCACTACGGAGTCTATCGTACTACACACCATACAGTATTACTTGGGTTAAACATACAAGGGAGATCCCTACATCACATACACACCACACATTTAACTCACGCATAGCCGTGGTTAGAACGCCCCATGGTTCGGGTCGTTTAATCCGAATACCAAACTCTCCTGTGATCCTAGACTCAGTTAGCTAAGGTTTAACACTTTCGAGGTTAAATGGTATCGGAACTAAACACGCCACATATATGAATTACTGTAAACTCATTACATGTTTTATCTTACAACGTGGCAAACATACAGAAAAACACATTGGCATACAAGCCGGTGTAATCCGGTAGGACACAGGTTGCAAGAAAACCATACCTGTCACCGGAGTCCACTTATCATGTCCATTTATGTTCCTGAGCAATTCTCGAACAACTGACAACATACATGTACTTTTATCAACATCGGGGTAACGTTTGTTTAAAGTCTAACGCTCATAACTTACCCTCGTTAACTAGTTAAACAACTTGACTTTTAACTTGTTTTACTTTCACATTTTATTACAACTTTCCACCCACTTGGTTGTCTTTATATCACATCTAACATGTCCTTAACATCCTTACAACATCATTACTTATCAATCCCCATCTTTACACATCATTTTTATACCTTAAACAACATTTTAGAGTGGTCCGGGACTTGGTCCTTACCTTAAGTCCCGGATCAACACTTACACAAACTCACGGTATGTTTTGATAGGGTGGTCCGGGACCTTGTACTCACCCTAAGTCCCGGACCAAGACAGTCTTGTACTCTCGGCTACATTTAACAGGGTGGTCCGGGACTTCATACAGGTCCTAAGTCCCGGACCAGTCTAGGCAAAAACTCTCGGGTGATTTAAGGAGGGTGGTCCGGGTCCTTGTACAAGACCCAAGTCCCGGACCAAGACTATGTAAAACTCTCGGCCCTTTTTGATATATGGTCCGGGATGTTATCCAAATCCCAAGTCCCGGACCGAAGCTACAGAATTGACGTACTTGCATTTTTCAAGTCCTGCTGCATAAGTTCTTTACACCCATCATATGTATAAACTTCCCAAATGATCTTAGGTACACTCTTATACTCAAAACTTCACCAAATATACACCACATTACAACATAGTGCACAATTTAAATTGCATAGCACTTAGGCTCTTAAAATGCATAAATCTTAAACACTGAATTTCCCACAATAATTTGCCTTTGACCTGCAAATACACAACAATACGTATGTCCTTTACTAGTCTCTTTGAGAACATTTTTCTAAGTCATTTACCATTGGCTCTTTAGGTAGTTTCAATAGACAACATAAGTTCATTTTCCAAAGGAATTATAAGCTATTTTTGGTTAGCATAATTACCTCCTTTCCTCACAAGTTCTTTCTTGTTTCAGAAATCTTAGATCTTGGAGAGAGTTTGGATACTTGTCAAGAGAGGACTCCACCCAGTCCTTGAATGGTTGGAATGAAGCTAGAACAAGGCAACATAAGGACACCATTTAAGGTAATTTTCGGACAGCACAAAACATGGAGGAACATCATTTTTCTTTGAGTTTCCTTACCTTGAAGCAAAGGAGAACAATAATATGTGAAAAGATGAGCTCAAGCTCCTTCCATGGAGATTCCCCTTGGCACCAAAATGGAGCTCTTGAAGATTTGAAAGGACCAAGTTGAAGAGCTTGATGAGACTAAGAGATTGGTGGTCTTAGTTTTTAATTTGGCCAAGTGAGCTAGAAGTTACAAGGATTTGAAGGTGGTGTCTGGTGCTGTGCTGCTTCAACCGTGAAAGAGAGCAAGGAAGGAGATGGGCTACGTGAGACAGCAAGGAGGAAATGAAGGGATGAAGAGAATCACTGATTGTAGTTGCTTTTGAAGATAATTGTTACGTAAAGCAAATAGTGCTTTATAAAGTAGTATAGTATTTTATTTATGTCTTCCTTCACTTATTTGATTGCAGGTGGTGGTGACTCACCTTACAAAAACCGGCCCCCATATATTACTTAGGGGTGTTTTGGTCTTTGTTAACTCATTTAATTACTTAATATAACATATGTTACAAACTAGCTTATAAAAGTCACTATTAATAAAAACAAGGCACATAACTGTGAAATTTTTGGTTTCCCATTGATTTAGGATTCCTAATGTGATACTAAGTAGTACACATGTTAATTAAAGAGTAATGATGGACATCTAGCCATTCAAAACCCATTTACAAGACAATTTTTCAAAAATGTGCTTTAAGGCTCCTTTAAGCACATTTTGTGTTTAAACTTGTTTCCAAGCTCGGTTTCCCTTGGTAATTGATTTAATAGGCTCATTAATATATAAGTAAGGTCTTGGTAAGTTCATCAAGCCTTAATCAAGATTATCCCAAGCTTAGAGCGTATTTTGTCCTTATCGCCTTTTAGGCAATTAATTGTATTTACTATTTATTAAATTGTTTACTAATGTTTCTAAGACTCTTTTTAGTCTTAATAATTTATTATTTAATGTTTAAACAACTTATTAAGGTTTGGGGTATTTCAAATATACAGATTCAAAGGTTTGTTCTTTTCTCACTGTTTATTAGGAGTCCAGCATTGTCACTGTAATGATACTAGCTGAGACCCTTAGTAGTTGAGCAGGTATTACATCCCGTGTTTATTTACGTTGGATGTTTAGTTATATATAGTGAGATCCTGTTATGATCTCTTTTGGTATTATCATTGGTTTATATATATATTTGTAGGACTATACTGATAGTTATTTCTCAAGGTTTCGCACGGTCTTCTCGCGAAGTTAATAAGGTATTGTAAGATTTTCCGTCCCGCACTGGGCGGCAAGCTAAGTGCCTGAGTATCCCGTAAAATTCAGTGTCTGCTCTTTTCAAGTAGGTCTTCATTCTCTTTTATTTGGTTTATTGGAGCAGCACTTGTTGTAGCAAGTGCGCCAGGCAGGTTGGATCATCATGCAGTGTATGTCCATTGAGATATACTTTTACTCCATCCTCATTGTGTTCTTGACGGTATTGTCAGCCCTTCGGGTTAACATCAGTATGGCGTCGCTGTTATTCGTCGTCAGCTCCTGTATAGATGACAGTTGGCGTCGTACGGTCTTCAACAAACCCCTTTTTCGCCAGTTCGGGTAGTCTTAAGTATTTGTTTTAATTAATGTATTCCTTCTCATGACATCTGCTCGTTATTTAGGCAGGTCACAGTTTGTAGTTACTGTAAGTTTGAACAGTTATTAACGCCCTTCGGCGGACCAAGTAAAAACTAACTTACTAATCCTCACTGTACTATCTCACACCCTGTATCCCAAGGCTAATTTTGGTTGTACTCAGTTCTCAGAGCGCAACTACGCTCTGATACCACTTTTTGTAACACCCCAACCCGAAATCCAATAACCTGAACGATGGTAGCTCCCAAAAATAACTAGAAATACAGCGGAAAATATATACATAACAACGGGTGGTGCTACAACGCCGCTAGTCACCCATGTGACTAACAAGGCTACTCCAACTTAATTTACAAATGATGCGGTCTGAGTACTGAATACAAACCTCTTAAAACAACAGAAGATAATAATAAAAGTATAATACTGTAAGATGACACCGGTGGTAGTAACCCATGTCTTAATTCTACCCCACCTACACTCGGTCGGGCAATCTCTTCATTCTTCAGGTACCTGGAATTATTTAGCCATGAAACGGCTCAGCAAAATAATTTGCCGGTATGAAATCGTGCAGCCCACAAGCTACTGGGCCACAACAACTAATTGTCGAGTACATGCAGTTCATTTATAAAGCTGTAAATATGCATAGCATGATAATAACAAGTATCCATACAAGGACAATAATGTCACATAGAACAAGACTGCAGAAAGTCAAGTTAGCTGAACTGAAATCTTTAATGATAGTCGGTCCACACAATGGGACTGACAGGTATAACTGAATGTCTGAAATAGTGAAGGTATAGTGACCTCGTTATAGAGAAAGGTTGGGCATAAAATCCCCAGGAGATAACGTAGTTAAACCCTGAACTGAGAGGCGTGGGAAATAGAATCCCACTAGAGGAATGAAGTCTTCCTCGAACTGAAGGGCATTAGAAACCCGGGAGGAATAGAGTCTTCCTCCCAACTGAAAGTTCCGTCGCGACGTAGATAGGAGACGACCTAAGACAGGTACAGCTCCTGTAGCATGCATGGCCAGATCCAACTGGGCTCCTCGTTCTCGTAGTATAGAATTGTTAATGTCACATAAAGACGTTAAACAAGAACACAATGTGTATTGTCAATTATCACGTTTAGGATAATGACGTTTGTTATAAAGTGAAGTTAGTGAGAGACTCGAGTACAAGTCCTCGGTATACTGAAGCGCAGGTATTTAATCCACTGGTATAGTAGTGTTTGTATGCGTGGGACATACACGTAGTAGTCAGCATCATTCACGCACATAAAATAATACAACACGCACAAGAGTAAACAACATTTTACATTAATTATCTTGGTCGTTATTTCAAACAACAGATAGCACACAAGCCGGTGTAATCCGGTAGAAAGAAGACTGCAATAATTCCATACCGTTCACCGTAGACTGTACTTGTTTAGTTCCCGGTCAACGTCTGGTCAAACAATGTCCTAAAATAGGATAAACCTGAGAGTGTTAATTTATGTAACTCTCGTTTAATAATTTTATTGTTTCATGAAACGATTTCATATTCGTTATTTCATGTGAGGTTTATTCCTTTATATTTAGGTAGTTCTTTTAACCTCTTTCCCCTATAATTAATTAAGGTACTTATATATTTCCAAAACATGTAGTCCTAATTTATAAGACTTATATTGTGTGGTAATTTCTTTTAATTACCTTATGATTGGATGTATAACTTATTTGTCACTCCTTGTGGTTTATTTCTAAATCTTTTAGTGTATAAATATATATACATATTTATTCATGCACTATATTTGGTATTTATTTTTAATTGTCTAAGTAACATAACAACTTATAATTTCTTAACTATATTTATATGTCACACATGGACATTATATTCTTATAATTCTTTGTTATTCTCCTCTTAACCATAAATAATATTTATTGGTTACAATTAAATTCCTTATAACTATATAACCATAGTTTTAATCCCTTAATCACTTATTCTCATTTCCTTTTGATTTACTTGAAAATCTAATATATATATATATTTCACACACATGTATATTATGTTATTTATATATAATTGTCTAAATGACATAACCTCTTAATAAATCTCAATTTATATTTACATGTCATTCATGGACATGTTATTAACATATCTTTTATTAATCACAAACTAAACCCAAATAATATTATTCCTTTTACAAGTAAATTACTTGTGCTTGTATATCATATATTTTTAATTCCTTAAATCCTTAAATCATAATTTTCTTTTCTAAATATCTTAAATATCCATATAGGACCTACAAATATTTTTAATCTCATAGTTACAACACACTTTTCGGTTAATATATTATAACCTCATTTATCTTAAACTTTACATTAAACTCCAAAATACATTATATTACATAGTTTTATTTCCTTAAATAATTAATTCACTAAACCACCACCATAAATTTAGTAATTATTATTTGAACACTTTAACTTTTATAAATCACCAACTAGCCTCATTAATTTTCGGCTTTGTCTTAGAATTTCTTATAATTACTCTTTAACCCCAAAAACTTTACATAATTTATATATTCACTTATAAACTATAGTTTTAATATTTAATTTCCTTAATAACCAAGTGGACACTTATATTTCTACAAATTGTGAATTCGCCCCATATAAAATCTTGTTTTATATTTAAACTCTTATAAATTTTATATTCACCCCATAACCTTTATAAACTTAATATCTCATGTCATAAATCATTTTAACTTAAAGTTTTCGGTCAATATTTTGACCATAGTCTAATTTCACACTTAATACATTAATATACCCAAAACTTATATGTTTCTCGGTTTTACACCAAACCTTTTAAAATTTACATTTTAACCACATAACTTCTAAACTAGCCATCTAAAGACTTGTAGCTATTTTTAATATTCCCAAAATTTATAATATAAGCTATTACACTTATATATATCTCGAAAATCATCAAATTAAATACCTTGCTCTCGGTTTTAATATTCCTTTACCATATAGTTTTAAAAACTTGATTTAAACCTTATAATAAATACATATAAATGTATATAAGTCATATAACACTTCCAAAAATTATGCTAATGACTTAGAATGATTATAAACTCAAAATAGAGCAATTAATACTTAAATATTTCAGTTTGAATATATGTGTATCCTAATTAATTTTCGTGACACATTTTTATACCTTAAGGTAATAATCTTACCTTATGTGTTATAAATTATTTTATTGACATTATAGTCCATATATTTTCGGCCTTAATTTATCTAAAGGTTATACTAAATTTTTATATCAGAGTTTGAAGCTTAAATCAAACTTAAACTTAAATAACCTTAATTATATACTTACTTCTTAATTCAAGACAATTCTTGTACTTGATTTCTCCTTGAATTCCAAGCTCTCCAAATGCTATTTTGATGAAGGTATTTTCGGCCTCCTTGTACACATGTTGGAGATCTATTTGTTAGACTTCTAACAAGAATTTATAAATAATATTTGGAGTAGTTTTATAAGAGTTTACCTTAGGAATTTTTCAAGGAATTTTTGGTAGACCTTGAGAGGATTGTAGATCTAGATCTCCTTCATGAAATGATGAAGAGAATATAGGTTTATAAGCTCAAGAATTCGTCACTAATTATAGACACCATATGGAGGAAGATAAGGATCACCTCATCTTACCGAAATTTCCAGATTGTGCACTCTCTGCGGTTTTTGTCACCCAGAGCTGAAATGACAACGAAAATTAATGATCCTTATATGCCTGGAAAGCTAATTCAAAGAGGAACAACTTTTGTGTTGAGATGTTTTTGAGATAACTTACTGAAAATTCATAATATCTCCCGAACTGAGACCTATTGAACAGATTTCTGCTGTGAACCACTTCGACTTCTTTTGTTCACCCAGAACTGAATACACCATGAAAATTAATGTTCTTTATATGTATGGAAAGTAATTCAAAGAGGAACAAGTTTGATGTTGGGAAGATTTCGAGATAACTTACTGAAAATTACAGAATCTCTCCCGAAGTCAGACCTCTTGAACAGATCTGCTACTTGACTCTTGCTTTGTTGAATTAGCTAGGAATTTTGACATAGAATGGAGTTAGAACTTAAACCTCCATTGTTGGAGCTTGAAGCTAGGAAGAAGAAGAAGAAGAAAAGAGAGCAAGGAAGCTTACCCAACCGGTGGTGTGAAGGGCAAAGAAGAATGAATGCTCACGTAGGAAAATAAGGTAAGAATTGATGGAATTTTCTTTTGATAATTTAATGTCAAATTTGACTAATCTTTTCCCTTGTTTATTCATTGTTTGGTTGGCTCAATGGATGCCCATGTTCCCAGCACATTTTCGGATGAGTGCTAAGGCATATTGGAGACTTTAATTGCTAGTTGAAGCTAGAAGACACAGTAAGTTAATTATGTGTTTTTCTTTTGAATTTTCAAAGTAGTATACATGTCATTCCTTGTCTTCATTCTCTTCATAATTTCGGTAACATGGGCTGCTATATAACATTGATTTTTGATGATTAAAACATTAGCACATGGCTAAGTTAGCTAGGTATTTTAGTTGAATTTTTATAAGACAATTTGAACTCCTTTTCATGCTTGAATTCGGACATAAAGGGCTGTACAAGGCAATTGTTGTTGTCTAATTTTGACTATGAATTATACTAGTTAGGTAAGGTATTCTTTTGACTAAATAATGAAGCAATATTCCCTTCTTTACAGCTCCAAAATCGGTGGTCATTCATGCTATAACATGGCTGTTTGTTTGTATACTTGCAAGTTGCATAAAGTAGATGCAAGTTGTTATTTTGTGTATTATTTCATTACTTTTGCCAAAGCTAACTTTCTCCTTGTTTTTCCTTTCAGGTCATCGACAATGTAGGCTCCTCTTTACAGATTTATTTGTCATATTAATATATAATACATGCTAGATGAGTCATTATTTACCAAGGCAATATTTTTTGCAAAAAACTAGCCCATTTAGACATGAATTAACACATGCATTAGGGACAAATTGGAATTAATTTTTCCTTTTATTTTTGTTACACTATATTGTACTAAGACCATACTAATATGTGTAGTAGGTTCCAGCATTTAATTGGTACATTTTTATTATGGTAAAAGATGAAACTTTTAAGGTAAAAATGCTGATTTTAGGTAGTTTTTTGCCTCAAAAATCGCCCCTATTTGTAGTATGAATTTAGTATTGCCATCAATTGATTTAGATGGTCATTTTATCTCCTTTTAATACTGTCAACTCGTGGCTCCTAAAAAATTTCAAGGTAATTGCGTAAAACGCATTTTCGTGACACCCGAAGGTGTGTTTTTGTGCCCTAAGGATATTTTGGGAAATAAATTATCTTTATGAGTTCCAAGTGCTTATAAACACTTATTATGGTAAATAAATGTATATTAAGATGTTACACTGAGTTATATGGGGTTACATCAACCCATGACATAATTTACGGGCCATCGGGGCACACCCGGGCAAAAAGGAGCGCTAAGAAATCCTCCTGTGGTTTTTGCTGAATTTTGAGAAACCACTTCGTGGGTTCTCTTTAGAATAATTAATAATGATGTTAGGAACTCTAGGAATTAATTTTATAGGAGTTCGTGCCACCTCGGCACTCCTCCGGACTTTTCGTGCTTTAAGGAGCGGCGTGAGCACTCCCGAGCATTTTGCGTATTTGACTGAATATAGCCTAGGGAATATGTTTATATATTCATATAATGAGTGTATGACCATTTGGTTTAAGTTTTAGAAGGTCATACAAGGTCATGCTCGATCACATGTTCCTAAGGCGTTTTAGCGTTTATGGAGAAACGACTATTTTTACGTAACGTTCTCATGCATGGGTTTGCATGCGTACGAGAAATGATTTATATTAGGATTATTGTCCATAAAATAATGGTTTAATAATATTAATTAGATTTGGGGTATTTCAGTTGATATGTGTGCTTGCGTGCTGGCTTAATCAAGATTAAAGCATAAAAATAATCCCTTGTTTGATTATGTATGCCTTTTTGTATGTTGATTGAGCTAACATACCTGTATGCCGGTGTGGTCTAACATAGTGTAAAGACCGACTCATAGTGTGTAACGTTTGGCTTGAGACCCATAGATCGGGTCGATGCGATTATAACGAAAATGTGCAAACACGGGTTGAGTAAACACCCGATAACGGTTAGAAAACCATATCGAAATAAACCACGAAAAATATGAATGTGGAAAGATAAATGAACCTCCATCTAGAGGATTGTAGAAAGTTCAAAGATGTGAACTAGTAAAGAAGGTAAAAGAGACCTAAGGGATTAGTAACTCCCTTGAGACAAGGTCGACCTCCTATAAGAGGATTTTACCCGGTATAAGAAAATAACCGAAAGTATGAGTAAATGAAATGTATGGGTAACTCTTAAAACCTAAGATTAACCGAACTTGAGTAATATTCCCAAAGTCCTTGGAAACGTCGAGAGTGTTGTTTCTAGACTAAAACAAATAATATTATTATAACTCCGAGAGAGGAGTGTATGGGGATGTGAGTAGTCCGAGAGTAGTCGGACCTATGTAAAAAGAGATAGGAACTAAAAGAGAGTTCCGGGAGCTAGTTGAACCTTCCCACCATGCTAGACCCAGAGTAGGGTTGAAACCGGGGAAGTAAGACTATGCTCGAGAGCCATGAGTTTTGGCTTGAGTTTGCATTAAGAGTAACAAGCGTGACGTAGGAGACCTGTAGTGTCTCGAGAATCTGCAAGAGCTTGAGTTTAATAATTCGAGAGCGTGGGTGAGATAATGAGTATAATAACCTAAGAGAATGGGTGAGTATAGAATGAGTAGCCCAAGAGAATGGGTGTGTATAAAAAAATAAGTAACCCGAGGGAGCGGGCAAGTTATTGAATGAGTAACCAAGGCAAGTGAGGTATAACCCTCAAGGCCTAAGAGTAAAATAATACAACTAACAACCTTGTTATGTTAGTTAGGAATTGTGTTCCATGATTGGATATGGATTCCTTGTGTAATATACATATATATCGTATTGCTGTGATGCATGTCGTTTGATTAAAATGAACCCCATGTATATCCGACCAAAAGTAGTCGGCGTACCGTGGTTAGCACGCGGTATATGCGAATTTCATATGCAGCTTTAAGCTGAGCCCCTAGGGGCATCGTTTTTATTCGCAGGTACACCAAAGACGAGACCATCCGAGTATAGGACGGGGTTGGTGGTTAGCATGGGTAGTTAGATTTAATTACTTATGTATTGAAAGAGGTGTAAGACCGTATATGTAGTCGGCATCCATATATTGTAGACTCTGTATAATAAAGTAATGAGTTGAGTTTGTATTTCTGTTGAGTACTCGGCTGTTTCAGTCCATCAGACCGTTACTATATGTGAGTTAGACCTGGTTAGCCACGAGGGTGGCTAACGGCGTTGTATCACCCTCTGTTGTATTAGAGTTTAGCTGTGAGTTTAATGGTAATTTGTAACAGTTTAAGAGGTAATGACGAGATTAGCAGTAGGGGTGTTACATCAGTAGCCTCCTCTGTAGCATTAATTGCGAGCGCTTGTAGTGAAAGTTTAAACATGATTGATGAATACATCACATTCACAAGCCAGCATGACCCCTCACCCCTCTTTTTTATTGCTAATTAAACAATGGAAGAGAAAGAAAAACAAATAAAGACCGATCAACCGACCTTGGGAATAATCAACATAGATTCAGCAGATTCTGTAATTACAAGTTGCTCTACTGAAACCAATGTCAAAGCGAGGTACTCCAAGTAGACAGATAATGCGGCCTCGACAGTTCCACCTCCTACGACTTCCTGTGTGTAGGAATATAGCTAATCATTCTTTTGTCTATTTTTCTGTAAAATATTTAGTCTACTTAAACAAGTGTAAAATAGATTGTTTCGAAAAGAAGCCAATAATTGGAGCAATAGAAAAACAAATTTCATGATTAAAAGCCTTCTTGACGATGCATACAACAGTATATATGCATAGAAAAAGATTTACGATTACCATATTTGACTCTTGAGCCCTTTTGACGATGCATATAGCATCATGAAGAGATCAGTCCATCTCATCAAACATATACTCATTTGCGCCTCTGAGAATCACTGAAACTTGGAGAGAACAAGTCACTGTGAATGCGCTGGAAAATATACAAGTTCAAAGAGCTTAAGATTTAAACTCAAACTAACGTAATTAAACCTTCATTTTGTACAAAGCATGTTAGAAATGGGTGTTACAGTTGAATAAATACCACCGCATCAAAATTAATTAATCAAATAACTTACTGCACTTGTACACTTGGTTCCCTTTATCATAATGACATCATCATCAGCAACACACTCCTTCACAACTTCATCTGCATGTCCAAGTAGTGAAGCATCAAAAGTCTCATTGCCTTCCATATCAGCAAAAGTAGAAACCTATGAATATGATTTTATCAGTGAACATTTCACTACAAATTAATGAAGAGTATCAATAAACGGGAAGTTAAAATATATCAGACAATATGCATGTCTGTTAAGTCAAGATCCTTTAGTTTTGATGATACCAAACCTGTGGTGTTTATCTAACATGTTTGTCAAGCTCATAATTAAGATAAACAGGTAAATAAGTGGCTTAGCATGCAAGGTTGCAAGTGCACTTAAAGTCATGAGTGGCTTAGCACGCAAGGTTGCAAGCGCGCTCATATCACGACGTGTTCCCTACCAGTCGGGCACCTGTTGGCGAGAGCTCCGGAGAACTTCTAGCAATACATAAGCAGTCAGGAACCACACTATCATGTATCTCTTGCATCAGACATTAAACAAGGACCCAAAGGATTTTAGCAACGTCGACAAACTCACTCAGATATATCACACTCATTTCAGCAACTAGCTCACGACAAGATGAAGCTCATTAATGTGCAAGATAACAAGATAAGCAAAAGATATTAATGAACATCATTACGTAGCTATAATAAATTCAGAAGAGAGCATTTATGAGCATTAATGGACCAGACAAAGTCAGACAAGTTGAGGATGCTAGTGGTGACCGACCACTTGGGAGACGAGCCTCCAACTTGCCCATTCACAAGGCAACACGTGTGCTGTTGGCTCCAGATCAAGTTGGAAGAAAATCTGCTGTAGGGTGCCGCTATTATATTCGTAGAAAAAGAAGTAATCTACTCTTAGAGTCTACACTCATAGGCTGTTAGTTTACATCTTAACTAACTTGTATATATATGTGGCTTAATGTCCTTTGTAAGATAAGCTTGCGGGATAGAAAAAGAACAGATACAAACTGAGCAAGTGTGAGTCAGACAAGAGTGTGTGTATGTGCTAGAGAGTTGGTGAGCTAGAGAGGACTGGGTTAGAGTATCAATACAGTGGGTATTTGATAGGACGACAGGTCAGGGAATGGTCGGTGAACCGTAGGCCGATTGTCAGGAGAGGGTTGACGACTTTAGGGGTAAAGTTGAAACTGTCCCGGGAGTCTGTGTGTGGGGCAAGCGAGGTTGAGTGAATTTCATGTTTGTAAATTCTCAATCAAAATGTGTTTTCCAGTTTAAGTTATCTCGTGTCCATTCTTAAACTATAAAGTTCAAATTGAGTCATAGATACGTCCACAACCGGTCGGGGACGCATCGGGTCCAATAATTAGTTTCAATTGGTATCAGAGCGGGTCTCTTCTAGAAAGCTAACTGCTTTGGAAGAGGATCAAAATGACTCATGCAAGTCTACTAGCGTCAGAAGAAGGTTCTGCACCGAATAAACCACCACTCTTTCATGGAGACAACTACACTCACTGGAAGAACAAAATGGAGTTTCATATCAAGTCTGATGATCCCAGGACGTGGAGGGTTATATCACGTGGTGAATATACCTTCCAAGATGCTCAAGGATAAGACATATCAGTAGACAACATGACGAATGATCAAATCAAGAAGTTGATTTTCAATGCACGAGCAGTAAGAATTCTACACTGCGCACTGCGCACCTACCCTGAAAATACTCCAAGATAGCTTAAGCTAAAACGGCTCAAGAGATTTGGAAAACTCTTGAGGTCACATATGAAGGGAATGATGAGATCAAAAAGACTCGCATTGAGCTGCTGTTGACTCATTGGGAGCTATTCAAAAAGGAAGAAAAGGAAAGCATCTCAGAAATGCACAAAAGGTTCACCAAGCTTATCAACGAAATTTTGGTACTTGGAAGAACAATCTCAAATGAGGATCAAATCCGAAAATTCCTCATGTCTACTCAGGATATTACGTAATTTTAGATTTGAAAAGAGCATCCTTTCCTTGAAAAATGAGATAATCAACAATATTTCCAAAGCATTGTTATGAAGCCAATTCGATCTAGTGACCATCCTCAGAATTATACTAGTTCAAACATTGTTCTGTTGAAGATTGGTTTTTAAGATACATACGATCAAAAATTTCCTACTTTTCTTTAGCACACTCTCGCGTCTTCACTTTCGAGATGGTCCCACGATCTTTCTTTTTTCTTGAGTTTGAAGGGTGTGGCTCTGGCAGGTTCCATCGAAGGAAGTTTGGAAGTAGCAGAAGAGAAAAAGCTTATGGATAAGACCCCTTCTTTAGTTTATTTTCGAGTGCGAGGACGCTCAAAAGAGGATAATTAATGGAGGTTGATTTGTTTTGATCGACACCCTTGACCGAAGTTGCAACAAAATATCCTCATTAGATTTAGTAACGGTTTTCATAAGGGTTTGGGTTGGGTACAAAACGGACAGTTTATGGTGGTGGAGCGGCCATGGGTGAGGGTAACTAGGTGATAGAAAATGAGAAATACAAAGAAGATGCAGAGGGTTGGAGCGAAGTTAAAAATTTCAGAGGTGGAATGAATAAGGTGGACTTGAATGGGTGGCTTGTTTCATTTTTTATGATCATCTTCTGTTTCTACTTCTGATTCTCAATCTTGAACTGAACAATACTCATTAGGTTATAGTCGAGAACAAGATGGTTACAAACTAACTACGCAAGGAAATCTGACGATTACACAATAGATGTGGGAAATATTAAATGATACTTCATGTCTTTGGAATAAAAAAACAAGGAAATAAGAGTAGTTTTTGGTACATGATCTCTCAAAGATGTCCTTAGTAGACATGCTAGGATCCCTAATGGCTTTTGAGTTAAAACTACAACAAAAAAACTCAAAAAGCTCATATAAGGTAGAGGAAATGCATCGCCCTTCAAGCAGCTGAAAATGAAGATCCAAGTCAGAGAGACGACAATGATAAAATGGTCCTCTATGCTAAGAGGTACTTTCGAAAGTTCATAAGAAATAAGATGAGGAAAGGTAAGGAGCCCAAGGAGTCGGATGATCAGAATAAAACAAATGACATTTGTTTTGGGTGTTCAAAGCGTGGGCACCATATCAAAGACTGACCTCGATCCCGAGATGACAACGACAGGGTCAAGAAGCCTGACCTGAAATACCCCAAACTAATAAAACATGGATTAAATATCTAATCAAATTGATTAAGGCCTAAACATGCCTATAAAAGTCAACTGAGAACACAGTGGTCAACACAAAGCAACATATTGCACCCTTTGACTGTTTAGGGTAAATAAATACCCAAATGAACTACTTAGGACCTAAAAATTTGTCCTAAGCTTATTAACACATAACTAAACATATTAAAATCGTTGGACAACACTCCAACACAAAGAACAAGCATTTACATGCTTCAAGGTCAAGAAGGGCAAAAATGTGCTCTAAGAAACCTTAAAGGTCTAATGACCTCTAAATGATATAAAATTGGATACCATGATCAAATATCATGTAAGGAACACAACAAAACCGTTCTCAAAGAAAACCAAGCTCAGAAACACCTTGCGACACAAAATGTGCACTAAAACTCCTTAAAGCACATTTTTGTGTAATTGTCTCCTAAATTGAGTTTTAATGGGCTTAAAGGTCATAATTACCTTTAAATATGATAATATATCATATTATATTATATTAGGAATTTAATTCCAGAAATTTACAAATTTTTACAAATTTAATATTAAAATTTAATAAAACCCAAAAGGGGGCCCGTTTGAGTCAACATTGACTAAATGGTCAATGTTGACCATTGACCACGAATTGGACCTCATAAAATCGGATTATTAATGCTCCTAAGAAGCCATGTGACAATTCCCATGTGCTAATTAAATATACCTCATTACTTTTACAGAAAATAAGAAAGTATACTTTAACTTATTAAAACATAAAGTTGTCTACCACTTGCTTACCCATGTGAGGCTGCTGCCGATTGAGAGCCTCCCTTCTCCTTGTTATACGGTGGTTCCAAGCTAGCCAAGGCAATGGGTGGTGACTCACCTTTGACTAATTGATTAAAATGACATTATTACTCCATTATTGAATCAATTAGGAATCAATCACACCACCTTTCTCCATTCATTGACGGCTGCCTCTTGTCTTGTCCCCATTGATTAACAACTACAATCAATCAGCAATGAGTCATCAAACACTAATGCATTAAACAAAGGCAAAAATGTGTTTTAAGACAATTTAGGTTACTTTCCTTTCATTAGTCTCCATTCCACCAGCCGTGAGACTCCTTGCCAATGCTCTCTTTGGCTCCTGCTTGACCATAGGTAAGCAGCCAACTCCATTGATGAGAGCTCTTGCTCTAGGTAAGCTTCTAAGGCATATAAATGTCCATTTTCTTCATCTTTCTTTCCTTTTTCCATTGATCTAGACTCTAACCATTTCTATACATTTATGTAGAGTGTTTTGGAGGTTAAAGGAAGGATTATTTTCGGCTGTAACAAGATCTAAGAGTAAAGTTCAAGTCTTGACCATTTAAGGTAAAAATGTGCTTTAAGCACATATCTCTTCTTCCTTCTAAATTCGGTTGTAAACCTTGGTTCCCTAGCCTTATTTTCTTCTCCTTTTCATGTGGATTCAGTTGGTATACCAAGATCTACAAGGAGTAGCTAGATCCATGTCAAAAACACCATTTTTGGCATCTTAAACAAGGTAAATCTTAGCCACCTTCTAAGCTAGCTACCCACGGTTTTGTACCTTGTTTTTAGGAGTGTTTTGATACTCTTTCTTTCTGGAAAAAATAGGGCCGAGGTAGATCTCCAACAAACTTGAAGATCTAAGGTAAAAATTCATGATTTTCATGACTTAAATTACTTCTCATGGTTAGCTCATGTTTGGAGTTTAATCATGTCTTGTTTTCTACATGAAGACAAGTAAATCAAGCTGTGGAGAAATTCTCCTTAAGGTGGCGAGACCAAACAAGGTCTTAAGCTTGCTAAATCAAGGTATAAATCACTTAAACCATAACTTGATACATTAATACAAGTTTAAACTTGTGAATATTGAATTACCGTGAGAGAACATGGTAATAAGGTCATGTTTGACCTTAAAATGATTAAGGAATGGTTTAATAAATTTTATAACTAATTAAACAAGCATAATTGTCAAATTTAAGACATTATGTGGAAGTTTGGTAATTAAATGAAAAATATATGGTGAGGCCGAGATTTATAAGCATTTTTGGGACATTTATGTGTAATTTATTTTGTGAGCAAATGTTTTTTTTTGGAATAAAATGATGTGTATATATATAATAGTGTAAAAGAATGTGATGTTAGATACCTAGGAGGCCTATGTATCTGATAACAATCATGGTGCGAAAGAAAAATAAGAGCTCCCTCTACAGGAGAACAAAAGCAAAGAGCTAATACAAAACAACTCCATCAGGAGGACAAAAGTAGTGTGAAGCTGATCAAAGGGGCATAGAGCTAGAACTACCACAACCCCAGCTAGAGATCGAAACCACATAGACATCACGCCAAACACCTTGTACAACTTAAAAAATAAGGAGGACGCTTCTAGGAGCAGAGCACCCTATCCAGCCAATCGAAGTCTGCGCTGGGATAATTCATGTTGGTCCAGATTATGGCTTTAGTTGCAGCTTTGATGTCAGCAATAACAAGGGAGGGGACTCTGGATGGTTGGCCATAGCTCGCTTGCACCGTTCTATCCAGATATAGTAAACAACGTTTGCTACAGCAGCTCTTCTCACAAGGTCAACCGGTCGGCGTCTTCTGCAGTAGCGAAGGATCCATGTTGCGCAGCTACGAAGGCTCTTTCGGTTAGTAGGGATCCCCAGCCAATCGCAGATGTTCCACCAAACCCTGCAAGAGTACCTGCAATGGAAAAAAAGATGGTTGCTTGTCTCTTGAGCACGCTCACAGAGCCAGCATCTGTTAGCAATATATATGCCCCATGATTGGAGCTTATCACATGTTTTAAGTCTGCCTTTCAGAGCAACCCACAATATAAATTTAGCTTTAGGGATAGACCAATTTTTCCAACAAATATTGTACCATTGGAATCTCTGGGGGGGCCAGAAACATCCTTATAGAACAGGTTAACGCTGGGACGGGAGGGATAGGAGTTGAAGAGAGAAATGGCATCATTGGAAGTGCCACATTGCTTCACCCACCAGTCCCTGGCATGAATAATAGTTTTCCAAGTCCAGGGGTCATTGCCCTTGGCAGTAATCGTCCAGATGGTGCTAGGGTCATGAAGGAAGAACTTATGGATCCATTGGATCCAAAGGCGCTCCTTATCGTGAGTGATGGCTGAGATGGTCTTGAGCATGAAACACACATTCCATTTGTGTATGTCCTTGAGACCCAGACACCATTCTTCTTGGTATTAGTGATAGTGTTCCAGGCCACAGGAGGGGTGGCGTTATTATCAGCCTCTCCGGACCATAGGAATGATCGGAGGCAGTTAATGATTCTCTTGGTGACGTTTTTAGGGATAGAGATGCAGGAGGCCCAGAAACCAACTACGCCAAAAGAGTGCTCTGAATAAGGGAGAGCCTGCCAGCAAAGGAGAGGGATTTATTCCCCCATGAAGATATAGCTTTACGAATGCTGTCAATGAGGGGATTAAAGTCAGCAGCTTTAGGCTTCCTAGCGGAGATTGGGATGCCTAGATATCGAAAAGGGAAGGAACCCTGATTAAACCCCGTTAATTGAACAAGTGATTCGGTAAGTCCGGGGTTAACCCCTCCCAGGAAAATGTCAGATTTAGCAGGTTAAGTTTAAGCCCAGAGGCTGCTGAGAAAAGATTTACTTTGTTTAGCATGGAGTTTATAGAGCTTTGGTCACCTCTACAGAATAGGAGGGCATCGTCAGCAAAGAAGAGGTGGGTGATACGGAGGGATTTGCATGAAGGGTGAAAGTGGAATTCGGAGGAGGAAGGGAGCTGGTCGAGCACTCGAGAAAGCATATCCATAACAAGAACAAAAAGATAGGGGGAGAGAGGGTCACCTTGGCGAAGGCCTCGTTCCCCTTTGAAAGAAGCAGAGGGCGATCCATTTATGTTGATTGAGAATGAAGTGGAGGTGACACATTGCATAATCCAGCTGCTAAACTGAGGGGGGAGATTGAGGAAGGAGAGAGTGTCCTGGAGGAATTTCCAATCCACGGTATCAAAAGCCTTCCTGATATCCATTTTCATAGTACAACGAGGGGAAATGTTGGCCCTCTGGTAGTTTTTCATAAGGCACGAGCAGAGTTTGATGTTATCAGAGATAAGACGACCTTTAATAAAAGCACCTTGGCCGGGATCCACAAGAGAGGGAAGGGCGTTCTTGAGCCTATCGGCCAGGATTTTGCTAATGAGCTTGTAGATAGTATTACAGCAAGAGATAGGTCTATAGTCCCCCGGGGAAGAAGCATTATCAGTCTTGGGGATAAGGGTGATTAGAGTCGCATTAATCTCCTTAAGCAGTCTGCCACTGTGGAAAAAGCTTTTAATGGCATCACAAATGTCATCACCAATGATGCCCCAGGCTGCTTTAAAGAATTTAGCGGTGTAGCCATCCGGGCCTGGGGCTTTATCATCACCAATAGATAGGAGGGCCGATCTAATGTCGTCATTCTCAATTGGCCTGGTTAAGAGAGACCAAGATGAGTGGTCGCGAGGAGCGAAGTGGTGTAGCCCTGGAGCCTAGAGTTTGACGGAAGTGGTTGACAAGACAGTTTTCAATGTCCATAGGGTTGTGGAGGGTCTCCCCTTGATCATTCGTAAGAGAGGCGATGGAGTTTTTATTCCTCCTAGCCTTAATGACCCTATGGAAAAAGGAGGTGTTTGAGTCAGCCCACTTAAGCCAGCGTGATTTGGAGAGCTGACGAAGGAAAAGGAGCTCAAACGAATCCCTGACAATGAGGTCGTGCCTAAGCGATTTTTCCTGGGAGATAAGGGCCGGGTTCCAAGGGTCCAGGTCCAGATTTCTTTGGATGTCATTAAGCTTATTTCTGATGGTCTGGCCCTTATCACCGAGGGATCCAGATTCAGATTTATGGAGACGGATTAGCCCTAATTTGAGGTGCTTGAGCCTTTGCACAATCGTGAAAAGTCGGCTCCCAGTAGGAGCAATACCCCATGCGTCCCGAACAAGGGAGGAAAGAGGGATCACTGGTCCAAAGGTTGAGAAATTTAAAGCTTCTTTTACGAGGGCGGGGGAAGGGAGGGAGATCACCATGGGGCTGTGATCCGAAACAAGGGGAGGAAGAAAGGAGGCAAAACTGGTAGGGAATGCCAGGATCCAATCCTCGTTAACTAGGACCCGATCAATTTTCCCAAGAATGCGGTTATGGTCATATTGGTTATTCCACCAGGTGAAGAAACGCCCGTAAAACCGAAGGTCTTGTAATTCGGCCTTGGAGACACAGTCAGCAAAATCCCGGTAGTCTCTAGGGAGGGGGTTACGACTACTAAGTCTATCTTGCGCATAGAGGATATTATTAAAGTCTCCCCCAGCACCCAGGGGCCAGAGGAACTTTGGCTGAGATTTATAATATCCTCCCAAAGCTGGGATCGCAGCTGCTGGCTATTCCTCCCGTAGACCACAGAGAGGGTGAAGTTCATAGTGCCCATCATGGACATTTTGCAGGAGAGAATTTGGTCAGAGCAATGGATAGGGGTGACGACCACCACAGAGGGGTTGAAAAGGAGCCAGATGCGACCACTATGGTGAGCCCCATAATTATGAACTAAACTCCACGAAGGGAAGAAGCGAGCAAGAATAGAGGGGTGGTTATTTGGCGACACATGGGTTTCAAGGAGGCCGAAAGCACATAGGCTATTGATAGCCACAAATTTTTGGATTTCAAGGAGCTTGGGGTGATCATTACAACCCCTAACATTCCAGACTGGAAAATTCATAAGCAGGGGGGGTTAGGGAGAGGAAGGGTCACACCCTCATCTAAAATATCAAAGGAGTTCGATAGCTGGAGGGAGAGGTCCTTAGGTCCAGCAAGCACAGATTTGACTTCAGGGCTCCTACCAGAGGGGGGGACCACTTGCCAGTTTTCCTCAGGGATGGGCTCGAGAACAAGCTGGAGGGAGGGCGACATGGATCCAACGGGGGAATGAGAGGGGGGAGAGGGGTCATGAGGGTGCGAATGGAGGACCGAGGGGAGCTAGGCTGCGGATCAGCAGGTTGGGAGGGAACCGGGGGTGGCTTGTGGACTGCTGGGGTTTAGCCTCCTGATCAGGAACGAGAAGGGGCAGTGGGGAGCGGGGTCTTTCTTACGGTGCGAGGAAGGGGTCAGCGCTAGGCCAGGAGCAAGCGGGGCCACCTGGGCACGCCGTGAAGCGGCTGAACGAGGGCAACGGGCCGAGGAGTGGCCTAGAAGGCTGCAGGAGGAGCAGGAAATGGGCTCCCATTCATAGACAACATGCTGGGTCACAGTTCCACTCGGGGCACGGATTTCGACATCCCTCACCAGTTCTTAATTTAAGTCGACCTCAAGAGGACTCTAGAATAGGAGATCCTAGATTTAGTGGCTGTGGCTTGGTCGGTGTGCAGAGGAGAGCCAATCTTAGAGCAGATTTTCCTGAGGCTGGATTGGGACCAAAGACTGGTATGAAGACTTGGGAGTTGGATCCAGACAGGGATGCGGTTGAGGTCTCTCGGATTGAAGGAGAAATCGGGAGACCATTTTTTAAGAACCAAAGGAGAAGAATAGAGAAGCCAAGGCCCCTATCAAGCACTGTTGAAGGTCCTCCTCTTTATCGAATCGAAAAAGGAACCAACCGTCATCGTGAAGAAGTATTTGGGGGTAGCAACAAAGTTCCAGGCACGTTTCACAAATTCTTTGACTATGTTAAAGCCAAATTTTTTCCCCCAGATAAAACCAACCAGAGCATTTTTCCAATAGTCTATTTCAGGCAACAAATCATGCTCTTCGAGTAACAAAAGAGCTATCTGAGTCAAATATATCATTATCCTTATCATCCAAGCGCAGAGACATGCCACAACTCGATTTTTGTTTAGCTAAAAGCATATCAAGGAAAGAAGGATTAGATTTTGTACCTGTTGGGTTAGCAGATTTTGATTTATTTGGGAGGTTGGGGCGCGAGGTCCTTTTGGCAATCGCAATCCGCTCACCGGCTGGAGCACAACCACTCAACAGAGAATAGACGGTCCCGGGGCCATGACGAGGGGCGGGAATGCATAGTCTTGCTGGGCGAGATATTCCTGTAAAGCCTGATCGACAGGGGGGGCTTGTAGATCAACAACAAGATCAATGGTTGGGGCAGAGAAGGGCTGCCCATTATGGGTAACTTGAGCGCACCCATTTTTGTGGATAATCACTTGGGGACCAACCATGGTCGGACCCCCACCATCAGATAGAGCCCCAGAGGGCTACCATACCAGGAGTTGATTCGGTCAGCAAATGGGAGTGGTCAGTCGATAAGGGAGCGGAACTGTCGATTCCCAAATCGACATCTGAAAGAGCCCCGGAGGGGGCTATCACACCCGACACATTTAAGTTAACAGAAGCACTAGTAACAGGGGCAATTTCAGGACGAGTCCTGTCTGCAGAATTACCGGGGTCTTCACACCTAACAGAAGCACTAGTAACACCACACCCACCAGAAGCATCAGTAACTCGGTTGGACAACTCGGTGCCCACAAAGTCTTTACCAGAGGACAGAACCGCATCGATCTTCATATTAGAGGGGGTCATCGACCGATGCATCACCTGCTGCAACAGAGGGGAAGAGAGCAGCACCCATCGGAACAGAAGCATCATCTAGCCCGTTGAGGTCATTTCCTCTCGTCTTCCATCGACTATGGCCAAGGGACAGAGGCAGCGGGTTCACCTGTGGGCGGCGGCTCTGTCGAAATCGGGAGAGCACTGGGGGGCGCCGGACCAGGGCGAGGCTGGGGAGTGGCGGCGAGAAAGGGAGGGGCGGCGAAAGCGGCGCCGGGTTGCCTCTGGTGGCGGGGCGACGCCGGCCCATGGCTACACGGGGAGCAGCTCGAAGCAGGGGCGGGGAGGGAGCACCTCCTATGTGGGTGCCAGCCCAGCCAGGCGGGGGCCTGGGAGGCGGCGGGGCCACCGGAGGTTCAGGCGGAGGCGAGCGTCACTGGAGGCGGCTGGGAGGGACACCGCGAAGCAGGCAACCTGGGCGAGGAGAAGAGACCGAAGACCTCGTAACGGGCAGAAAACAATAAGCGCGTGGGGCGCGTACTTCCTCAAAACAAGGTTTCCCGATATTTTTCACACGGTTTGTACTCACAGAGAGATTAGTTTGTGAGCAAATGTTTGTAATAAGGCCATGTACTTTAGGCCATTTCATTTATTTATATTTACTTTAAAGTAGGTTTTAGGTGATATTTATATATTACCGAAATGAAATAAGGGGTTAAAGTGTAATTAAATTAAATTTGGGGGCTTTGTAAAAATAAGGCCGAAAATTAGAGGTTAAAAGGATTTAAAATAGAGTTTATAAGATTTTATAAAGTTTTGGGGTTAAATGGTGAATTTTGGAAACTTAGGGGTTAAAACCGTAATATAAGGAAATCAATGGTCAAGGAAATATTAAGGAGGTCAACCTTGACCATATGGTAGGTTTTGACCAAATTAGATAAGTTAAATAGCTTATTTAAGGTTTATGATAAGATAAGTATTTTATTGTAACAATTTCATAACATATGTGGTAAATATGTTATTACCGAAAATTAAGGGTGTAAAATGGTATTATAAATACCCATGGGCTATTAGGAATTTTTAGGAATTTATTGGGTTTTTTGGAATTAAAATAAACTATATATGTATATATATAGTTATTATGTCATTATGACACTTTGGAGAAATATAGGTGGTGGAAATGTGAATACCGAAAGTATATGGGTTAATAAGGATATTTATAACCCTTTGGAGAAATTTGGTGATTTTTAGAATTATATAAGAGTATTTATTAAGATATATGTATAATATAGTTTTAATGATATTATAAAACTATATGTTATAAATTGGGCCTAATGACAATATAAAATATATATTGATGTTGTTCGGTTATTAAAAAAATAACCATAGGTTATACATTTTTTTATAAGTTAGAAATGTTATGTTAAATGGTATATATAACATGGTATAAATAATGGAGTGATTTTGTAAATAAAGGAAACTATGGATTATGGAAAAGAATAAGATTTTCTTATGGTGCCTAAGTGGCAATATAAAATAGTTTTGTATAAAAACTATAGGTTATAAATTAAGGAAATAAGAATATCATATCAAATGATATTAGCATATGGAATAACATTACATAATGTTATGTGGTCAAAATAGAATTTAAATAAATTCAAGGGCTGTACCGAATTAACAAGAGTTGGAAATGAATTTTAGACTAAGGTATATAATGTTATAAATGTTATAACAATTATATGGTTTAGATGGAATTAATATAAGTAAGGATATTCACATAAAATAATGTGCCAAACTATAAATAAATAAGATTTATAAACTAGGGTGTTTATGGAATAAACCTTAGGAATTGTAATTATATGTTACTAATGTTAGGATAATAATCTTAATATAAGTTGTATAATATAATACAACTAATGGGAATAATCATCTAATAAAAGATGATAAAAAGTAACATAAAATATAAGAGTTTATTAAACTCATGGGAATTACCTACGTGGTAAATATATACATACACAAGAATAATGTATATAAGGATGGATATATATTATGGTTGGAAACTATATAATATAATGGTGGTGGTTATTTAAAAAAAAAATAGTTACAAACTATATGTTATGAGTTTTGAATGCAAATATAGTTTGCTAAGATAAAAATTATATAATACAATGTATTATAATGGATGGTGGAAACTAATACAATATAATGTAATAATGCATGCATACATGCAACTATAGGTTATGTACCTAAACTAGATGGTGGATAAGATTAAAAGAAATATAAGGAATTAAACTTAACAGTCGAAAAGTTTTGACATACGAGTTTTAGTAACAAAGCCGACCGGTTTAGAGAAACCCGTAACAAACAACAGTAGAAAACAGGTGTAACACCCCAACTCAATCCAAATGTGGTCTCGCAACTTAACATCATACATATAACATGTCACAGTGGAATTCTTTACACTCCAGGACCTTGCCACGGTCTGACTACAAAATATACCGAACATTAGTACATAATAGCCTTAGCCAAATACATATCCTTCTTACAATCCCCTCACATTCTGTACATCTTACTAACTCAATTGCCATACGAGTGTACATGCACAACTCGTAGGCCACACTTAACCCGTAACACTTGTACCCCTTCTTACTCTCGCGATGGCCGCCTCCTGATGTTCACCTGTGTAGTAAAACAGCCCCCAAAGGGGGTCAGCACGAATGCTGGTACGATCCTCTCATGGCCCCCAAGCTAACGTGGCTACGACGACTAATTGTCGATAGCATGGAGGTTGATTAGATGCACAACATAATAGAAGGTGCAGTAAACAACAACTCAGATATGAACAATCAAAGTTCACACACAATGAACGACTTAAATGCGTTCCCTTAATTAGAGAGTTAATTATTTAACTCCTTAAGTAATGTTCCCTCTTAATCTTAGTCCATCCTTATCCCAACTCAATCTTAGTCTTATCTTAATCTTAGAAACAACCATCCTTTAATAAGGAGTGGATGTAGCTAATCTTAATCTTAACAATACAAACCATCCTTTAAAGAGGAATGGTTGCAACTCATCTTAACATTACCTTAATCTTAATCTCAGTATACAAACCGTTCCTGGAAGGGAATGGTTGTAGCTTAATTCGAACTTGGGATTTAGGTGATCCCACCGCACCATCTTAATGCCACCTACTCTGGACGGGAGTCCAGCGTGGCTGAGCCGACAACCGGCCCTAGGCTACAAGTCCGAAGACAAGTCCTTAAGCGGAGGGCGGATCTGATTCAGATACCGTCCCCCTTTTTCCTTAGCATGCATGACCGGAGATCGGTCCCGGGTTTCCTCACTCAAGTTCCAGTTAGTAGTAGTCTTAAGACCATGTTTGTTGGTTAACCTCTTTCGGTTTATATCAACCCATATTAGGGAGTGTTCCTTAGTCTCACTCATTTCCTTACTAAACGTTAGTTAGTAAGTTCTCACGGTATGTTGTGTTAGTTTTCAAACATCACACAACAATACAATAAACATAATATCCCGGTTGCATGCTTTATCTTGGTTAGTCAGCACACAAAAACAAATAGCACACAAGCCGAGGGACACCTCGTTAGCAAGCAGGTCATAAGAAGAACTGTACCGTTCACCGTTGGTCGTTCGGTTGCTTAATCTCTTCCGGAGTCCAATTTCCAAGTCCTAAAACATTCATTCAGTTTTAGGTTGTTAATCACTTAACTCAATTCAACTTACTTATCTTACTTAACTTACTTAACTTACTTAACCCTTAATGATCCCCACCTAACACCTCTTAAGTCTTACAACTTAATCTTACAAACTTAACCTTAAACTTTTAAGCTTATACTTAACTTAATCCCCTAGGTCCTTACACCTCCAGTAATCTTTGCCCCCTCAATGGGGTACCCTTAATACCACTAAACTCTCTTAGGGTTTCTCCTTTTTTTTTAAGTCTTAAGGGTCGTCCGACCCACCGTCCGACCCACCAACTGGGTCGGACCATTCCAGAGACTCTCGGGTTTGAAAAACTTCACTTGTCCGACCCACGTCCGACCCAACCAACTGGGTCGGACCATTACAGAAATTTTCCGTTTTTTAAAACTCTCCTGTCCGACCCATGTCCGACCCAACCAACTGGGTCGGACCATTACAGAACCCTTCACTGGCGTCTAACAGAGGCCGTCCGACCTAAACTTGGGTCGGACCCCTGGGTCGGACGCCACCAGAATATGTCCAAAAATTGTCAAATCTTCACCAAACTTCTCCTAAAGCCTTCTAATGTGTTCTAACATCATTTAGACCCTTAAACCCACCATTAATCCTCCACCAAACTTCTTAAAATAACCTCCAATGATCTTCTTAAACATTTTACTAAACTCTTGCAAACACTCCTAACACTTATCATATAGTTCCTTATATCCCAACATGTAAATTTTGTCTCAAACTTCAACTAACCAAAGTATTTCTTTCCTACCCATATAACTCCTCCTTAACATCATTGCACTCCATCTTTGCTTGTTAAACCTTCCAAGGTCATCTTGCATGTCCATGCACAATTTTTCCTTCTTTCCTTTGGTTACTCATCACTCTTAAACTCTTAAGCATACCTATACCTTTCTTTCCATTACCTTAATACATTGACATTGTTCTTCATTTTCGCTAACCATGCAATGCCCTCCTTAGACATTTCCACTTCTTTTATGCAACTTACTCACCATTCACCTGATCATACCCTCTTATACGTTTCTAGTCATTTCCTTGACGACTTACAACATTCCCCCCAATCTTCACTCCCACTCCCATCACCCTAGTCCACTCATTACCATCTAACTAAAACCTTATTGTTCCACAACACTACATCACCACCTCTTTCACAAACTTCCCGAACTCTCATTGTTCTACACTTAGTTCATACCTAAATCATCTCAAAGCATTACACATCATTTCCTCCAGATTCTTGCACAAGTCTTAGCATTCCTCATCACATGATTTTGGTGTGTCTAATACACTCACCAATCCTCTAATTCCTTCTAGACATCTCTAGGTCATCCTAAACCTCAAGAACTCCTTAGTTCACTAATTTCCACTCAAATTCCTCATAATGACTCCTAGTAAATCCTAGGTCATATTATTTCACCACCATCACCTAAACACTTATTTTCTACTCAAATTTCGCCATAGCTCCTCTAGTATCTTATCATGCCCAAACACATTATTTTTCCTCATTCAACCATCTCACACACATCAAGTTCTTTCTCATCATATCTCATCACCCAAACCAACTCATTCACAACAAACTCAATATATTGCAATAATCTTAAATTGCATAGCACTAAGGCTCTTAAATGACATGGCTCTTAGGCCCTTAAATGACTTAAACTTAAACACTGAATTTCCCACATATAAAAGCTTTCAACCTGCAATTACACCCATCAATCTCATAGTAATTATAATGCTCTTAAAATCCATCTTAAACTTATATTACTAACTCATTCCCATTGGCTCCTTAGTCACAAGTTCACAAGCTTGTTTAAACTCTTCTTCCTAGGTTATACAACCCATTACCTAATGTAAGCCCTAGGCTACATTGGTACTCATCTAAAACTCATTCCTTAAAACTTAAACCACCATTAGGTAAGTAATTTACCTTGTTTTCTCAAGCTTATTTTATCTTCCTCCTTAGACTTTCTTCTTGCATGAATATCGGCCACCACTTAAACTTCCTTTGCCAATGTTCTAACCAATATTCAATGACTCACATGAGTACTAAACAATACACTAACCTCAAGGAATGAAAACCTAGGTTAGAAATGTGTTCTAAGGCATAAAAGTGAATGATTACCTTTGAAGTCTCAAAGTAGACTTGGGCATTGAATGAAAGAGGACCTACACTAGTCCTTGGTGAATAAAACAAGCTAGAACAAGGCATAAAAACAAGGCCCCATGAGTAGTAATTTTCTGCCATGTAAGGAAGTGATGGAAACTTGGTTTTTCTTACATTTTCCTTACCTTGAATGAATGGAGAATCAAATGGGCTCTTCAAACTTGATTTTCCTCCATCAATGGAGTTTCCTCTTGGCACCAAAATGGAGCTTTGAAGGATTTGAAAAGATAGAAAGATAGGTCTTGGCCTAACTAAGAGAAATATGCACTTTGTTTTGGATTTGGAGCTTGGAGTTGCACTTGGCAAGTGAATGAAGGTGAGGAGCCATGAATGGAGCTCTCTCTCTCGGTTTGGAGCAGGAGAGGAGAAGGAGAAATCGTGGAAGGAAGGAGAAATGAAGAGAGAGAGAGGAGGAAAGGTAACTTAAGTGAAGATAGTTGTTATAAAAAGGTGAATAGTCTTTGCTTTTACTTTCCTTCCCTTTTTCTTTCTTAATTTGATGAAGTCTTTAATGACTCATCCCTTAGAAACCGGCCCCATCTTAAATAAGGCTAGTCATGGTCTTTGTTGACCAACTAATTAGCTTATATTGATTAAAACTTAAACTAGTCACTATTTGGCACTATTCACTAATTAGTGCACATATTTCTGAAATTTTTGATTTCCCATTGATTTAGGCTTCCTAATGTGATAATAATTAGTACACATGTTGATTAAAGAGTAATGATGGGCATTTAGCCACTCAAAACTCAATTCTAAGACAATTTCTCAAAAATGTGCTTTAAGACTTCTTAAAGCACATTTTGTGTTCTAACCTGTTTTTGAGCTTGGTTTTCTTTGCTAATTGATTTAAAATGTCCATTAGCATATTACTAAGGTCTTAGCATGATATTTGGATAATCACCCAAGTCTCTCCAAGCTTAGAGCACATTTTTGCCCTGATTGTCCTTAAGGCACTTTTTGTGTTTTCCTTGGTTTAAATTGTCTACCAACCTTTCTAAGGCATATTCTAGCCTTAATACATCGTAATTTGATGTTTACTTAGCATACTTAGGTTTGGGGTATTTCAATCTACCCCCCTTAAAAGAATTTTGTCCCCAAAGTTCCCATGCATCTTATCTTATTAGAATACATGTCTTACCTCATTCCTTAGATCATATAGATCATACTTATGTATACTTAATCTCATTGGATCATTAGATCCGCCATATTCTTATACTTAAACATCACACAACATGTTTAAGCATGTATAGCACTTAAAATTCTTTTTGTTTCTTTTGATGATTGAAACATTCACATAATTTCCAACGTATTCTCCCATGTCACCGGTCCGTAGACAATGGCTCATTCGTCCTCGTCACCATGGGCCAGAATACAAAACACTCTGCTCTCCCCATGTCACCGGTCCGAAGACAAAGGCTCGTGCGTCCTCGACTTCATGGGCGAGACTCAGTAAAAAGGTAATCCTTTTTACGAGGTCATGTGAGGAATAATTCCTCTAATTAAAAATACAATCAACTCCAATTTCATTTTATCCTAAGGCCTCTATCCATAGTGTGATTTAGTTGTGACCACTGGTAGGGAGTTTCAGGAATCGTCCTACCCTGATGTGATCAGCATCAGTGTAGAACTATCATTCCACCCCAATTTGTGTTTGGTTTCCCTTGATCCCTAGAAAATCAAGTTCCACCTCCCTCGTCATTTTCAAACATCCAAATAATTCACTCATGTCCAATTTTCTATCTTTTTAGTCTTTCTAATCGTAATCAATACATCTCCAAGGTGTGGACTCAGTCCATCGACATTCCCAATTCATCTCTTAGTAATTACCTCAAGACTTAAATTCCCACTAAGTTTTATATCAGTCTCATACCATTTCTCACCACCTTATGTCTCATAGCATTACTATTTCCTTCCGCATACTCATATCAAATAATATCTCATAGTGTTATCTTATTCTTATCTCACACATAGTCTCATATCGACTCATACCTCATATATTCCTTATTTCTTAAGTCTCCATAATCCTCTTCCTTAATTCTCTTAACTTGTACTCACACCGGAGTTAACAAGACAGGTACTTAATATGTATGGCATTCACATCTTCTATGTGCAATAACCATGATTTATCTCAAAATGTTTATGTAAAACATATTCTCAAATTCTTTTGTGTGCTATGCACACCGTAGTTTATGTACTCAGTACACAAACATACGCTAAGCGGTTTTCGCTCTACCCCCCTTAAAATGGATTATGCCCACGTAATCAACATTATATCATCCTTGAACATAAGTTCAAGATGTCTAATTCTCAATAAGCATTCTAGCTTCCATGTCATCTATCTTACTTATAATTCGATCAGAAATGACTTAGTCTCTGTATCGAGGATTCTTAACGGTACTTATACCATATTCTGATCTTAGTTTGGTCTCACCTCAAAGGTACTGATCTGCTAGCTTCCGCTGCACGACTCTAATAGTTTTAGGCTTATTTGCCTCTCGTATCCTTTTTACAGTATTGTATATCTTTCTCTTGCGTGCTTATGGTTAAGCACTAAAGGTCCCTCAATGGTCACGTGTTATCTTTATATATACACGGCCTTGATGAGTTGTAGCTCATCTATCCAGTCTCCTTGGAGATCTAATGTTCATACTCTTTGTGTTTTCTCGAATGTCTAAATCGTTCTCTCCAACTGACCTTTGGTCTGAGGATGATTCCTAATCTGAAACTACTGTTTAGTGCTTATTGCACTTTACCGTTTAATCTTATTCATCTTAAGACATGTCCTATGTCTATACTTAACAATCCGTGCTTCTCGCACTTCATAGTCCTTAATTATTTGTTCTCTGATTCCCTTGCGTTGCTGGTTCAACTGAATTCTTCTCTTCGACTGTTTGTGGTAATGGATGCTCTTGTCTGATCTTGTGTCATTGTCTGTGGTACGGAGTCGACTACCTCCCATGTTCTTTACACCATTCGTCCACATGCATGGGGTACCTTACTGGTACATTACTACTTACCCAACTAACTCATAAATGAGCGCGTCGGGCCTGCAAGCCCCTATGGAAGGCAGTCGTCCCACATCTCGTTTTAGTAAACTCATAGTGTCCGTCACACGTTTAGCTATTGCTAATTATGAAGTATTCTGTTGTTGATCTTCTCTTTCATCGTTCCATAATAACATTTATTATTCTTCTTGAAGTTAATCAAGGGAAATCCATTTACTGCGTTCTTGGGTATGGTATGCTCTTGCTCCTTTCTGTATTCCGTATTGACTCCATTTCTTAGTAGCTTAGGTCTCTTTCCATAGAGCCTCCTATCTTCTTTCTCACATTTGTTCAACTAGGAATGCACTTCCAGTTCCTCAAGGAATGGGTAGTGTGCTTCCTGTGAAATCTTACCTAACTAGGTCCAGACTACTGGCATCAATGCTCAGTTCGTCTACCATCTTATTTCCTTACTTATGTTGGCTTAACTCATAAATCTCATTGCCTCTGTGTCAATATTTGACGGCTCATACCTAACGGTCGCTTTACCGCGCACCACGACTTAATTCCCCTTATATAACTCTTGTACTCACGACCACTACTACCGTGGTCGTTGGCCCTTACCATGTTACCCATTGATGGTGCAACCTCTTACTCACTTATTCTAATGTCTTACCTTATACTCCATCCCTTCTTGGTGTAAACACACTGGGAGTTCTCTCATTCTGGTGTATGGCGGTTGTCATACCGTGCTGTAAAATAGTTGATTCTTAATACGAAGGTGTTCTGTTCCAATCTCAGATTCGTAAGTAAGCTAATTTCTCTCGCTTTCTTTCATCCTTAGTGATGTTATCTACCATGTAATTCTACCGGTTACTGAAGAAGTCATCCATTGAATCACAAGCTCTTTTGAGCATTGGTCACTTGACGTGTCATAATGTGCAATCTCAATGTTTATCTCTGACCATTACTAATTCTTACATCCTGGGTGTTGGATATGGGGTCTATCTGTGCAACCTTCCTTATTACTCAAGTGTATCTGGAATGTTCTAAGGTAATCTCAAGGTTCATAGTTTCCATTTTCTAAATAAAGTGTATTTCATCTCTAATAAGTGAAAGCCCTTTTGAGGGGTTATTCCCACTCTTGGCCTCACAACAAGGAGAGGTATCCCCACCCTAAAGGCATGGTTCGTTCTCCGCCCCTGTCCTTAGCATTATCTCAATATTCTCATTGGTACCTTTTCTTGGTAATATTTTCCCCAATCTAAGTTATAGGTTTGTAACCGTTCATATCTACGAATTGTAGTTGCTCATGGCTTGAATAAGCTCTCTTACAACTTACTGCGCCTCGGGCTCTGATGTGGTTAACATCCTTGGCTCGTAGGCTCTTATTGCATAACGCCTCAGTCCATTACTTGCACTCTTATCTATCTGTAGGTTATTTCGTGTCCTCGAATATACTGTCATTTTACTAGACTTACGTCTTTTAACAATAAAGGTTAGGTTCGTATTAGGCGTTTGCCTTACGGTGTCCAAGTTGGATATCATCCTGTCGTCTTATACTTCCATCTCAATGCTTCGTTCAACTTTCGTTGACTACGCCACCCGTTGATGATCAATCATACTTGGGTGTTAATGAGTTAGACAAACAATACTAACTATCGTTAATCAGTTTATTCAGCTCGACTATGCCCGCTCTATGGGGGTAGTCCTCTGAGCTTCCCTCTGTCGGGATTGTATGTCTTTAATCCTTAGTAGGTTATAACTTAAGTTTATTCCCTTTGTCCCTGTTTCCAGGGTTTACTAACATATTCAACGAAGATGGTTATTGGTATTCTTAATGGTCACCCTGGGAGTCCTATCCAGTTTTTGTTGGAATTCGTTGCTTCAACAGTCTCAATAGTATCTTATAATACATCCCTTGTATGTTATTACTTACATAGTGTTTTGCTCGCATTACCGAGCGATCTCTTAGGTTTTCCCCCTTGGAGTTCGGGATTGGTGTTCTTACCGTACTGTCGGTTGTCGTCGTAGGAGGTTATACCGTTGCTAATATTTATATGGTTTAATATTTTGTCCAAGTTCCGCTCCCGGCTGACAGGTGTGTCACCTCATCTCATCATGGTCAGGCCGTCGGGCCTTTCCAAGGTCTTATTTTTCTGTTCTTATGGATTTACAATCCGGTATTAATATGTGTTACAACTGTAGCGTTCTCCTATCTTGCCATGATGGCTTTCCGTGTAGCTTAACCGTGGTAGCACTTGCTTTGGCAAGTGCGCCATGCAGGATGGGCTATTGGTACAAGGTACGTTGGTAGCGATACTTCTTTCTAATTTCCATGTAATTGGTAGTCCTCGGGACTCCTTCGATAACCTCTTATTTTGGATAACTAACCATCCGGCAGTTTCCTTGTTGTTTGACAGTACTGTCATTTATCAGGGCGTTCTCTTTCTGAGGGAACCCCTTAATATTTTCTTATGTCTTAATCTCCTCGCTCCTATCTCCACACATTTGTTGTGGGTACTCAGTAATGATTCTCCTTTAGGCACTACATCGTAGTCCTATTTCGGTTATACAATTTATATGTGTTTCCACCGTTGTTCGCGTTGTGTCGGCCAGGTTTGTAACCTTTTTCATTGTATGGGGTCTGGAGTTCCCGTTTCTAACGGGACCTTCCAGTAATCTCAATCCTCATGCCTTGTATATCCTACTGTTATGCTCTTCAGACCACTGTCCGGTACTCATGTCACTTCCCCTTTTCCTTTTATTGCACCCGTAGTGCTTTCCTTATCATTGGTATTGCGGGTTATTCGACTGCGTAGCATGTCGACCCATGTTGTCGGTAATTACCGTTCCCTTATTGATAGAATTCCATAGGTAGCGCTTGTTTCTCTGTTGCGCTCCATTAAAAATCTCCAAGTTCTCCGTAACTGTTGTGCAACAAGATGTTTCTCGTATGCTTACTGTTAGCTAACTGCCAGATCGGGTTTCCCCGAGTACGAGAGGCTTTCTTCTCTCTGGCGTTTGTTCCACATATTCAGGGTTAGGGATGTGGAGGGCGGGTCTAAGTACTATGGATATCCGGAAAACACCGGGAAGTCCCGACTAACGCACCTCTCACTCTATCTCTCAACCCTTAACCCATAACTCAACCTCAACCTCAATATTCTCCTAAGTTTGGTATTTCTTATCTTCAGAGTGTAACTAAGCTCTGATACCACTTTTTGTAACACCCCAACTCAATCCAAATGTGGTCTCGCAACTTAACATCATACATATAACATGTCACAGCGGAATTCTTTACACTCCAAGACCTTGCCACGGTCTGACTACAGAATATATCGAACATTAGTACATAACAGCCTTAGCCAAATACATATCCTACTTACAATCCCCTCACATCCTGTACATCTTACTAACTCAATTGCCATACGAGTGTACATGCACAACTCGTAGGCCACACTTAACCCGTAACACTTGTACCCCTTCTACTCTCGCGACGGCCGCCTCCTAATGTTCACCTGTGTAGTAAAAACAGCCCCCAAAGGGGGTCAGCACGAATGCTGGTACGATCCTCTCATGGCCCCCAAGCTAACGTGGCTACGGCGACTAATAGTCGATAGCATGGAGGTTGATTAGATGCACAACATAATAGAAGGTGCAGTAAACAACAACTCAGATATGAACAATCAAAGTTCACACACAATGAACGACTTAAATGCGTTCCCTTAATTAGAGAGTTAATTATTTAACTCCTTAAGTAATGTTCCCTCTTAATCTTAGTCCATCCTTATCCCAACTCATCTTAGTCTTATCTTAATCTTAGAAACAACCATCCTTTAATAAGGAGTGGATGTAGCTTATCTTAATCTTAACAATACAAACCATCCTTTAAAGAGGAATGGTTGCAACTCATCTTAACCTTACTTTAATCTTAATCTCAACTTAATCTCAGTATACAAACCGTTCCTGGAAGGGAATGGTTGTAGCTTAATTCGAACCTGGGATTTAGGTGATCCCACCGCACCATCTTAATGCCACCTACTCTGGACGGGAGTCCAGCGTAGCTGAGCCGGCAACCGGCCCTAGGCTACAAGTCCGAAGACAAGTCCTTAAGCGGAGGGCGGATCTGATTCAGATACCGTCCCCCTTTTTCCTTAGCATGCATGACCGGAGATCGGTCCCGGGTTTCCTCACTCAAGTTCCAGTTAGTAGTAGTCTTAAGACCATGTTTGTTGGTTAACCTCTTTCGGTTTATATCAACCCATATTAGGGAGCGTTCCTTAGTCTCACTCATTTCCTTACTAAACGTTAGTTAGTAAGTTCTCACGGTATGTTGTGTTAGTTTTCAAACATCACACAACAATACAATAAACATAATATCCCGGTTGCATGCTTATCTTGTTTAGTGAGCACACAAAAACAAATAGCACACAAGCCGAGGGACACCTCGTTAGCAAGCAGTCACAAGAAGAACTGTACCGTTCACCGTTGGTCGTTCGGTTGCTTAATCTCTTCCGGAGTCCAATTTCCAAGTCCTAAAACATTCATTCAGTTTTAGGTTGTTAATCACTTAACTCAATTCAACTTACTTGTCTTACTTAACTTACTTAACCTTAATGATCCCCACCTAACACCTCTTAAGCTTACAACTTAATCTTACAAACTTAACCTTAAACTTTTAAGCTTATACTTAACTTAATCCCCTAGGTCCTTATACCTCCAGTAATCTTTGCCCCCTCAATGGGGTACCCTTAATACCACTAAACTCTCTTAGGGTTTCTCATTTTTTTTTAAGTCTTAAGGGTCGTCCGACCCACCGTCCGACCCACCAACTGGGTCGGACCATTCCAGAGACTCTCGGGTTTGAAAACTTCACTTGTCCGACCCACGTCCAACCCAACCAACTGGGTCGGACCATTACAGAAATTTTCCGTCTTTTATAACTCTCCTGTCCGACCCATGTCCGACCCAACCAACTGGGTCGGACCATTACAGAACCCTTCACTGGCGTCTAACAGAGGGCGTCCGACCCAAAATTGGGTCGGACCCTTGGGTCGGACGCCACCAGAATATGTCCAAAAATTGTCAATCTTCACAAACTTCTCCTAAAGCCTTCTAATGTGTTCTAAAATCATTTAGACCCTTAAACCCACGTTTAATCCTCCTCCAAACTCTTAAAATAACCTCCAATGATCTTCTTAAACATTTTACTAAACTCTTGCAAACACTCCTAACACTTATCATATAGTTCCTTATATCCCAACATGTAAATTTTGTCTCAAACTTCAACTAACCAAAGTATATATTTCCTACCCATATAACTCCTCCTTAACATCATTGCACTCCATCTTTGCTTGTTAAACCTTCTAAGGTCATCTTGCATGTCCATGCACAATTTTCCCTTCCTTCCTTTGGTTTCTCATCACTCTTAAATTCTTAATGAAATACCCCAAACCTAAGTATGCTAAGTAAACATAAAATTATGATGTAGTAAGGATAGAATATGCCTTAGAAAGATTGGTACACAATTTAAACCAAGGAAAACACAAGAAAGTGCCTTAAGGGCAATTTGGGCAAAAACATGCTCTAAGCTTGGAGTGACTTTGATTAGCACCCAAATACCATTATAAGACTTTATTAATATGCTAATGGAAATTTTAAATCAATTATCAAAGAAAACCAAGCTTGAAAACAAGTTAAAACACAAAATGTGCTTTAAGAAGTCTTAAAGCACATTTTTGAGAAATTGTCTTAGAAATGGGTTTTGAGTGGCTAAATGTCCATCATTACTCATTAATTAACTTGTGTACTACTTAGTATCACATTAGGAAGTCTAAATCAATGGGAAACCAAAAATTTCACGAATATGTGCACTAATTAGTGAATATTGCCAAATAGTTACTAGTTTAAGTTTTAATCAACATAAGCTAATTAGTTGGTAAAAAAAGACCATGACTAGCCTTATTTAAGAGGGGGCTGGTTTTCTAAGGGATGAGTCACCCAAGACTTCATCAAATAAGAAAGGATAAAGAAGAGTAAAGTAAAAAGAGTTACTATTTGCTTTTATAAAGCAAATATCTTATATTAGCCTACCTTTCTTCTTCTCTCTCTTCATTCCTCCTCTTCACATGGTTTTCTTCACCTCCTCTCTTCCCCATTCATGTAAGAGAAGCCTCCATTGTTGCTTCACCTTGCCTTGTCCATAACTTGCTCATTTTAGCTCCAAATCAAAAACTAAGTATAGATTTATCTTAGTTAGGCCAAGACCTATCTTTCTATCTTTTCAAATCATTCAAAGCTCAAGTTTGGTGCCATGAGCAAACTCCATTGATGGAGGAAAATCAAGTTTGAAGAGCTCATTAGCTTCGCCATTCTCTTAAGGTAAAGAAAATGTAAGAAAAACCATGTTTCCATCATTCATTCCACATGGCCGAAAATTTACTACTCATGGGGCTTTGTTTTTATGCCTTGTTCTAGCTTGTTTTATTCACCAAGGACTAGTGGAAGTCCTCTTTCATTCAATGCCCAAGTCTACTTTGCGACTTCAAAGGTAATCATCCACTTTTATGCCTTAGAACACATTTCTAACCTAGGTTTCATTCCTTGAGGTTAGTGTATTGTTAGTACTCATGTGAGTCATTGAATATTGGTTAGAACATTGGCAAAGGAAGTTTAAGTGGTGGCCGATATTCATTGAAGAAGAAGGTCTAAGGAGGAAGATAAAATAGGCTTGAGAAAACAAGGTAAATTACTTACCTAATGGTGGTTTAAGTTTTAAGGAATGAGTTTAGATGAGTACCAATGTAGCCTAGGGCTTACATTAGGTAATGGGTTATGTAACCTAAGAAAAAGAACTTAAACAAGCTTATGAACTTGTGACTAAGGAGCCAATGAGAATGAGTTAGTAATATAAGTTAAGGTGGATTTTTAAGAGCATTATAATTACTATGAGATTGATGGGTGTATTTGCAGGTTGAAAGCTTTTATATGTGGGAAATTCAGTGTTTAAGTTTAAGCTATTTAAGGGCCTAAGAGCCATGTCATTTAAGAGCCTTAGTGCTATGCAATTTAAGATTATTGCAATATATTGAGTTTGTTGTGATGAGTTGGTTTGGGTGATGAGATATGATGAGAAAGAACTTGATGTGTGTGTGAGATGGTTGAATGAGGAAAAAAATAATGTGTTTGGGCATGATAAGATACTAGAGGAGCTATGGCGAAATTTGAGTAGAAAATAAGTGTTTAGGTGATGGTGGTGAATTAATATGACCTAGGATTTACTAGGAGTCATTATGAGAATTTGAGTGGAAATGAGTGAATTAAGGAGTTCTTGAGGTTTATGATGACCTAGAGATGTCTAGGAGGAATTAGAGGATTGGTGAGTGTATTAAACACACCAAAATCATGTGATGAGGAATGCTAAGACTTGTGCAAGAATCTGGAGGAAATGATGTATAATGCTTTGAGATGATTTAGGTATGAATAAGTGTAGAACAATGAGAGTTTGGGAAGTTTGTGAAAGAGGTGGTGATGTTAGTGGTGGAACAATAAGGTTTTAGTTAGATGGTAATGAGTGGACTTAGGTGATGGGAGTGAAGATTGGTGGGGGAATGTTGTAAGTCATCAAGGAAATGACTAGAATCGTATAAGAGGGTATGATCAGGTGAATGGTGAGTAAGTTGCATAAAAGAAGTGGAAATGTCTAAGGAGGGCGTTGCATGGTTAGGGAAAATTAAGAACAATGTCAAGGTATTAAGGTAATGGAAAGAAAGGTATAGGTATGCTTAAGAGTTTAAGAGTGATGAGTAACCAAAGGAAAGAAGGGAAAATTGTGCATGGACATGCAAGATGACCTTGGAAGGTTTAACAAGCAAAGATGGAGTGCAATGATGTTAAGGAGGAGTTATATGGGTAGGAAAGAAACACTTGGTTAGTTGAAGTTTTAGATAAAATGCACATGTTAGAGAATAAGGAATTAGTTAACAAGTGTTAGGAATTTCTTGCAAGAATTGAGCAAAAGGTTAGGATGATCTTTGGAGGTTATTTTAATGAGTTTGGAGGATGATTAAAGGAGGGTTTAAAGGTCTAAATGATGTTAGAACACATTAGAAGGCTTTAGGAGAAGTTTGGTGAAGATTTAACAATTTTTGGACATGTTCTGGTGGCGTCCGACCAGGGGTCCGACCCAAGTTTGGGTCGGACGGCCTCGTTAGACGCCAGTGAAGGGTTCTGTAATGGTCCGACCCAGTTGGTTGGGTCGGACATGGGTCGGACAGGAGAGTTATAGAAGATGGAAAAATTTCTGTAATGGTCCGACCCAGTTGGTTGGGTCGGACGTGGGTCGGACAAGAGGAGTTTTTCAAACCCGAGAGTCTCTGGAATGGTCCAACCAGTCAGTGGGTCGGACGGTGGGTCGAACGACCCTTAAGAAAAAAAAAGAAACCCTAAGAGAGTTTAGTGGTATTAATGGTACCCCCATAAGGGGGGGGCAATGATGATTAGAGGTATAAAGACCTAAGGGATTAAGTTAAGAATAAACTTAAAAGTTTAAGATTAAGTTTGTAAGATTAAGTTGTAAGACTTAAGAGGTGTTTGGTTGGAATCATTAAGGGTTAAGTAAGTTGAGTAAGATAAGTAAGTTGAATTGAGTTAAGTGATTAACAACCTAAAACTGAATGAATGTTTTAGGACTTGGAAATTGGACTCTGGAAGAGATTAAGCAACCGAACGGCCAACGGTGAACGGTACAGTTCTTCTTGTGACCTGCTTGCTAACGAGGTGTCCCTCGGCTTGTGTGCTATTGTTTTTGTGTGTTCACTAAACAAGATAAAAGCATGCAACAGGAATATTATGTTTATTGTATTGTTGTGTGATGTTTGAAAACTAACACAACATACCGTGAGAACTTACTAACCAACGTTTAGTAAGGAATTGAGTGAGACTAAGGAACACTCCCTAATATGGGTTTGATATAAACCGAAAGAGGTTAACCAACAAACATGGTCTTGAGACTACTACTAACTGGAACTTGAGTGAGGAAACCGGGACTGACTCCGGTCATGCATGCTAAGGAAAGGGGTCGGTATCTATAGCAGATTCGACTTCGCTTAAGGACTTGTCTTCGGACTTGTAGCCTAGGGCCGGTTGCCGACTCAGCTACGCTGGACTCCCGTCCAGGGTAGGTGGCATTAAGATGGTGCGGTGGGATCACCTAAATCCCAGGTTTGGATTTAGGATACAACCATTTACCTCCAGGAACGGTTGTATACTGAGAATAAGTTAAGATTAAGATCAAGGTAAGGTTAAGATAAGTTGCAACCATTCCTTTTTAAAGGATGGTTTGTATTATTAAGATTAAGATAAGCTACATCCACTCCTTATTAAAGGATGGTTGTTTCTAAGATTAAGATAAGACTAAGATTGAGGTGAGATAAGGATGGACTAAGATTAAGAGGGAACATTACTTAAGGAGTTAAATAATTAACTCTCTAATTAAGGGAACGCATTTAAGTCGTTCATTTGTGTGAGCTTTGATTGTTCATATCTGAGTTGTTGTTTACTGCACTTTCTATTATGTTGTGCATCTAATCAACCTCCATGCTATCGACAATTAGTCGTCGTAGCCACGTTAGCTTGGGGGCCATGAGAGGATCGTACAGCATTCGAGCTGACCCCCTTTGGGGGCTGTTTTTACTACATAGGTGAACATCAGGAGGCGGCCGTCGCGAGAGTAAGAAGGGGTACAAGTGTTACGGGTTAAGTGTGGCTACGAGTGTGCATGTACACTCGTATGGCAATTGAGTTAGTAAGATGTATAGGATGTGAGGGGATTGTAAGAAGGATATGTATTGGCTAAGGCTGTTATGTACTAATGTTCGGTATATTCTGTAGTCAGACCGTGGCAAGGTCCTGGAGTGTAAAGAATTCCGCTGTGTGACATGTTATATGTATGATGTTATGTTGCGAGACCACATTTGGATTGAGTTGGGGTGTTACACTTAAGCATACCTATACCTTTCTTTCCATTACCTTAATACCTTGACATTGTTCTTCATTTTCCCTAACCATGCAACGCCCTCCTTAGACATTTCCACTTCTTTTATGCAACTTACTCACCATTCACCTGATCATACCCTCTTATACATTTCTAGTCATTTCCTTGACGACTTACAACATTCCCCACCAATCTTCACTCCCATCACCCTAGTCCACTCATTACCATCTAACTAAAACCTTATTGTTCCACCACTAACATCACCACCTCTTTCACAAACTTCCCGAACTCTCATTGTTCTACACTTAGTTCGTACCTAAATCATCTCAAAGCATTACACATATTTTCCTCCAGATTCTTGCACAATTCTTAGCATTCTCATCACATGATTTTGGTGTGTTTAATACACTCATCAATCCTCTAATTCCTCCTAGACATCTTTAGGTCATCCTAAACCTCAAGAACTCCTTAGTTCACTCATTTCCACTCAAATTCCTCATAATGACTCCTAGTAAATCCTAGGTCATATTAATTCACCACCACCACCTAAACACTTATTTTCTACTCAAATTTCGCCATAGCTCCTCTAGTATCTTATTATGCCGAAACACATTATTTTTCCTCATTCAACCATCTCACACACATCAAGTTCTTTCTCATCATATCTCATCACCCAAACCAACTCATTCACAACAAACTCAATATATTGCAATAATCTTAAATTGCATAGCACTAAGGCTCTTAAATGACATGGCTCTTAGGCCCTTAAATGACTTTAACTTAAACACTGAATTTCCCACATATAAAAGCTTTCAACCTGCAATTCCACCCATCAATCTCATAGTAATTATAATGCTCTTAAAATCCATCTTAAACTTATATTACTAACTCATTCCCATTGGCTCCTTAGTCACAAGTTCACAAGCTTGTTTAAACTCTTCTTCCTAGGTTATACAACCCATTACCTAATGTAAGCCCTAGGCTACATTGGTACTCATCTAAAACTCATTCCTTAAAACTTAAACCACCATTAGGTAAGTAATTACCTTGTTTTCTCAAGCTTATTTATCTTCCTCCTTAGACCTTCTTCTTGCATGAATATCGGCCACCACTTAAACTTCCTTTGCCAATGTTCTAACCAATATTCAATGACTCACATGAGTACTAAACAATACACTAACCTCAAGGAATGAAAACCTAGGTTAGAAATGTGTTCTAAGGCATAGAAGTGGATGATTACCTTTGAAGTCTCAAAGTAGACTTGGGCATTGAATGAAAGAGGACCTCCACTAGTCCTTGGTGAATAAAACAAGCTAGAACAAGGCATAAAAAACAAGGCCCCATGAGTAGTAATTTTCGGCCATGTAAGGAAGTGATGGAAACTTGGTTTTTCTTACATTTTCCTTACCTTGAATGAATGGAGAACCAAAAGGGCTCTTCAAACTTGATTTTCCTCCATCAATGGAGTTTCCTCTGGCACCAAAATGGAGCTTTGAAGGATTTGAGAGAGATAGAAAGATAGGTCTTGGCCTAACTAAGAGAAATATGCACTTTGTTTTGGATTTAGAGCTTGGAGTTGCACTTGGCAAGTGAATGAAGGTGATGAGCCATGAATGGAGCTCTCTCTCTCGGTTTGGAGCAGGAGAGGAGAAGGAGAAATCGTGGAAGGAAGGATAAATGAAGAGAGAGAGGAGGAAAGGTAATTAAGTGAAGATATTGTTTATAAAAAGTGTGAATAGTCTTTGCTTTTACTTTCCTTCCCTTTTTCTTTCTAATTTGATGAAGTCTTTAATGACTCATCCCTTAGAAACCGGCCCCCATCTTAAATAAGGCTAGTCATGGTCTTTGTTGACCAACTAATTAGCTTATATTGATTAAAACTTAACTAGTCACTATTTGGCACTATTCACTAATTAGTGCACATATTTCTGAAATTTTTGATTTCCATTGATTTAGGCTTCCTAATGTGATACTAATTAGTACACATGTTGATTAAAGAGTAATGATGGGCATTTAGCCACTCAAAACTCAATTCTAAGACAATTTCTCAAAAATGTGCTTTAAGACTTCTTAAAGCACATTTTGTTTTAACCTGTTTTGGAGCTTGGTTTTTTCGCTAATTAATTTAAAATGTCCATTAGCATATTACTAAGGTCTTAGCATGATATTTGGGTAATCACCCAAGTCTCTCCAAGCTTAGAGCACATTTTTGCCCTGATTGCCCTTAAGGCACTTTTTGTGTTTTCCTTGGTTTAAATTGTCTACCAACCTTTCTAAGGCATATTCTAGCCTTACTACATCGTAATTTGATGTTTACTTAGAATACTTAGGTTTGGGGTATTTCAACAGGGGTGAACTGTCGGGGTTACTTATTATTCAGAAATACCGGATGTAGTTAGTCTTGGAGACTGACTTATAGTTTATTACCGTTTAGATCATACTTCAGACAAGGACGCTTGACGAGCTAGAGGACTACACTGTGCATCCTAGGTCTTGGTGAACGGTATGTAAAGGGGTCTGATCCGAGTTGTCCTAAGGAAGCTCCTTGGGCTCGGATTTGGTTGATATAACTTGTGTGTTATGTGTGTGGATACATGTATGTGATTAAGTGTTACTGCATTATTTATTTATGCACGAGTGTCCTACGGGACTAACACTACGTCGACTATAGATCGACTTATATAAACATACATATACGTTATTGTGATGACATGACGGCTACTTGATATAATACCATAGTATTAATATTAAGTATATGGTAACCTAAGTAAAACACTTAGGGATGATTCACGACATTATCGGTCTCTAGAGCATGGATCTCGAACATGAATATGACCTAGATTACTTCTAGGTATGCGTGAGACCCATTGGGCAGCTAACTAATAATTATATTCTCCATAAGACTAAGAGCAGATCTTAAACATTATGAGAGAGATGGTATGAGTTGAGGTGAGGAATCCCGGTAGTTTACGAACTACTTGGTTGCGCATTTATGATCACTGAGGGGTACCCGATTGGGTTCCGCTCCAGGTTATACCCAACGAGCCCAAACTGGATCGTGGGTCAGGTGGCTACGGCCTTTTATATGGACGTCATACAAGACATAAGAGAGTCAGGGGCCTCCGGACCTCTGGCGAAATGAGCACCTTTGTGTGTATGGGAGGACTACTGTCCATGGTGAGGTTAACGGGTTGTCCTAACATGACGCCCAACTGGTATTAAGTAAACATTGTACATATGGATGGGGCCTTGAAGGCCAAACTAAATTAAATTGACAATGGATGGTGAACGCTACGGCGATTGTACATTATACTGGATTATTTGATACGTTCGATATACAATTGTGGTTTATGATATTAAATGAATGTTTGGATGGGATGGATGGTTGAATGTTTATTTATATTATACCTGTTTATTACAATATTGATTATATCTGTAAAATGGTAAAGCATGAAACCAATCTAATAATAAGATGGTTAAAATGACTAAGTGACCATTAGGGTCCAGGCCCGGCATACTCAGCGTCTATCGCTGATACTACATTTTAATTACCGCACATGGAGTTGTGTTATGGTAAGGTTATGTATAATCAGGATTGGGTAGACGCTCACTTGTCGATGTTTATGATTTATGGACTTAGTATGATGTATAGGAGTTTCTCGTTATCACGTCGGTTAGCAGTTTGTTTGTGTTGGAAGTTGGATGTAGTTTGGCTTCGTTACTCGCATGGGCGAGTAATGGCCGGTGACACCCGAGTAAGTATTGTTATTGTTATTTATTCTTCCGCTGTAAGACGTTTTATTTATTGCTACGTGAGAGATTATATCGTGTTTGTGGAGAGGGGTGTTACAAAAGTGGTATCAGAGCGGAGTACCGCTCTGATGACGAGGAAATAGGTTAAGCAGTGAGCTTAGGACTTGGGAAATTACGGGAAACTTTTATGAGGTACGAGACGATTCGTCTTAGAAAGATATTGGGATTAGAAACGCAAATTACGTGATAGATTAGCCTTTAAGGCAATTCAATAACTACTGGTTGTATACGGTAAATTACCTAGTAATTATGTGACATACTGTACTACAGATGTCTGGGGGAACGAGAGGCGTGGTAATGGTAGAGGTGGAGGCGGTGCCCCCGTGATTGCAGGAGTTGCAGAGACGATTGCTGCCGTCCTCGCAGCTTGGTACTCAAATTGGAGGAGCACCAGCCCACCCGCCACAGCCCAGGGAAACGAACTGGCTGAAGTCAGTTGGCGAGACCCGACCACCTACGTATTCCGAGCCAGATCCCGTAGCCTTAGAGCGTTTCATTGTTGAACATGAGAAGGCCTACGAAGCTTTACAAGTACTTGCCAACCAGAAGGTTGTCATTGCTGCTTTCCATCTGAAGGATGCAGCCAGCACTTGGTGGAGGTTGGTCAAGGACCAGCACCTGGCTACGCCCGACTTTTCGTGGGCTGCCTTTGTAGAATTACTGAGGGGGAAGTACTACCCAGCGCACCTCAAGCAGAAGAAGTGCCATGAGTTTGAGACATTATCCCAGGGAGGTCTGACCGTGGATGAGTATTATGCACGATTCATTGGTCTACTGGACTTTATCCCCGGTGTTGATTACTCAGAGACCGTTAAGATCGAGAAGTTCCGGGGAGGATTATTGTTTCGCATCCAGATGGCGATGGGTGCTACCCTCTACACTACCATCCAGGTACTAACATGAAAGCCATAAAATTCTTTACTTGCTACATTACCAATTAACCTTGTGAGAACTTACCAATGAGATTCCAGGAGTGTTATAACGCTGCTCGAGGACGGAGCTAATGCTCCAGACTCGGGAAGAAACTCTCGGGACTAAGAAGAGGAAGAACCCTGAGGGAGAGTCTGAGGGTGGAGGAGCATCTCCAGGCGATGGCCACAAGAAGGGAAAGTAAGGACTTATCCCTTTCTAGATTACTTACCATATTAAATACCTTATGAATGCTGACCCGAAACCTTAAACAAGTATTTATTTAAAAAGAAAGGGCAGCAGGGACCAGGGAGCAAAGGGGAAAGAGCCCGTCCTTAGGTTGACCGGCCAGCTATAGATGCTCAGCCTTTGAGATCTGCACCTCCTAAGGGTGAGAACACCTACCTCTTAAACTAAACTGTAACCTTAACCTTAATATCATCAGATTTTTTAACTTAAACTAAATACTACCATCAGGCACCGGACAGCCCCAACGCCATTTATTGTAAGCGTTGTGGGAAGGACCATCCTGGGGTCGACTGCAATGGCCGTAAAGTTGAATGTCGGTGCTGCAAGAAGGAGGGCCACAGGGAATTCAAGTGTTAGATGAACCCTGAGATCGTAATTACAGGCCACCAAAGAATACTCAGAAGACCTTAGTTGGAGGATCTGGAGTACCACAAGGCGGTCAGGGCCAGAGATCTACTGATGCTGGAGCCTATAAAGGCAAGGGAGTAGATAGGGCATGAGTACCCTGAACTCCGTGAGACCGCTGGTGGAGACTTATGTTTACTATGTTATGTACATACCTTGGATGTTAGACAGAGACATGTTATAAGTATGTGGGAGTGTGTTGACCACTCGCCTATTATGTAAGACTTTAGGATTAGTTGTGTGTACTCAGTACCAATAAGCTTTAAACCTTGATGGATTATATATATGAATAGGATGTTAATGCTTACATTATCATGTAGCCATACTCGACGACGCAGAGTCAATGAGACTGGTGATTATTGAACCAATATTACCACCTGCATGGCGCACTTGCTATTGCAAGCGCTATGACAAGTAAACCATTGAAATTTCCATCTGCTTTGCGCACTTGACAGAGCAAGTGCTGCAACTGCAACTGCAACTACTACTTTTTAGTTTTTATTATATATATACCAAAAAAATGTTTTTCAAACTTTTTCATACAAACCCTGAGATTAGAAACTTATGCAACTATGGAAGGACCGTTAGTCAACCACTGCAACGGGGGAAACTATACAGCCACTATGATTGTAAACCACACCAGTTTAAATTGTTTGGGAACATTCAGACGGGGCTTATTAGCCAAATACCATCAGTATATACCCGCATTTAATGCTAATCACTACCAGTGATGAATGTTTAGTCCTTATGGACAAGCATACCCTTTGTAGATGCACCACCGTCAGTGAGGATGGTTGGGAATTGGAGAGCCGAGTTGCTCAAGTTATTATGCAATCTGCAATGCTTCCAATTAAACGGACGAGGGAATGAATATGAACTATGGATGAGATATGACCAAGATAAACAGAGAGGAAAGGAATATATGTTGTACTCAATGAGATCGAGATAGGAGAACCAAGTTTGCTAAATATAGCACGGCTTATGCCACGAATTACCACTGATGCCACTAGGGCAATAGCATTTATTACAAGATAACCGATAACAGGAGCTAATACACAATTAAAGCACATCCATCAAAGGGAGATTGACAACAGAATACTTCACAATACCCGTGTGACATACATTACCAGTTCTAACTAAACGAGACATGGGACGACCGCACTCCGATAGGAGCATGTGGGCCGGACAGACTTATTTATGAGTTAGTCGGGTAAGTAGTAATGTATCAGTACGGTACCCATGCAAGTAGACAAGTATTGTTAGGAACACGAGAAGTAGTCAACTCCGTACTACGGACAATAAGACAGATTACCTCGAAGATGGACGAGAAGAGTCGTAGTTAAAACAACGGGCTAGAGAAATCAGGAACTTTCAACACACAGAACATTAGACAGTATACAGTGAAGACAGGGAAACCCTTCAAGGACGTGAACACTAAGGATAGGAACATGAAAACCCATTATGGATGAATGATATGTAGAACCCTCATAAGGATTGAGCAAATTCTTGCAATCCAGAGGAAATCTACTAGATGATATAGATATAAACGCGTGACTACACAATGATGAGAGACAAAGCTAATATACTACCAGTTACCTTGAGAAGGAACAGTGGACTTGGAATGTACCACTCACATGATAATTCGCTCACCTTATCTGTTTGACTCATTAGATATTAGCTGCTGAGAGTTTACGCCTCTGCACTCTGTATGACTGAGTGTTTTGGTATTGCACTAGTGCAGTTATTAATCTAGTGGGAATACGGAAAGATGCAATGGATATCAACACGAGTGTGTATCAAAGAACTACAACAGTGTGATACTCTGGAACAAAACCACCAGGAGACATGGATGACAAACATCATCTTTGTGGACATATAGGCTGGTACGTCTTAGTATTACAAAGACAAGTGCAAAGAGCACTAAGTACTAACAGTAGCTAATGTCATATTATACCTCAAGCTGAACATCAGTGAGAGAAGACACACACACGTGTGCTAGTGATCCAAATGAGAGGATACACAACAATGGAAGAGGCAAACTGAGCCTATGTTCATGGGTCTGCACCTCATACGGAGCGAGTGGGCCCATTAGAACGAACTCGGGAGAGAGCACATATAGTTTAGTGCCTCACCCTTTATGTATTCTGGAGCCCATAAGGGCTGCAGTCATACCCGTCTCTCTGATATGAGGATAATCCACGAGGTGGTAAACTCTATGAGAGCCAAGTATCCAGCGCTCCTTGTTGAGCGGCTGTTGTATACTTGTGGGGTACGGGGGCGTAACCCTTTTAAGGGGGGTAGAGCCTCTTGGCTGTGCACATGTGTGCACTAAGTTTTGTTTGTTTCGTATGCATTGCATACAAAGAATTGGTGGTGTGCGGGGCATACGAGGTTGTTTGTTTAGTATGCATGGCATACAGTGAATTGTTTTGTATGCATGGCATACAGTGAATTGGTTTTGTTGGTTATGGTTGGTACGCGGGGCGTGCGTGGTCTGGTTTGTTTGTGTGTGATGTGCACTTGTATGTATGTATCTTATGAGATACTTGTTTGAATGTTGTATTTACACGCATGTGTGTAATACTTTTCTTATGCTACTTGTGATATATATATATATATATTTATATTGCTTTGTAGAATGATTACATATGGTATCGCCTAGATACGAAATGAATCACTAGATATGGAATGTGGAACGGTGGTATGTTAGGGACACCTCGGGGAGGTTGTCAGGGCTTATAGAACTGATATGAAATGATGGTGCTGATGGATCACCTATATCCATATATGATTGAACTAACGCCACAACGTGATGGCAATGTGCTGTATAAGCGCAATACGATGTGTGTAAATGATATATCACATAGATATACATTATGGGAACAATGGGTAGTTATACATTTATAGATACTTACCTACTTGATTAAGAGACTTCGGGACGAAGTCTTTTTAAGGGGGGTAGATTGAAATACTTAAAACTAATAAAACATGGATTAAATATCTAATCACATTGATTAAGGCCTAAACATGCCTTAAAAGTCAACTGAGAACAACAGTGGTCAACACAAAGCAACATATTGCACCCTTTGACTGTTCAGGGTAAATAAATACCCAAATGAACTACTTAGAACCTAAAATTTGTCCTAAGCTTATTAACACATAACTAAACATATTAAAATCATTGTACAACACTCCAACACAAAGAACAAGCATTTACATGCTTCAAGGTCAAGAGGGGCAAAAATGTGTGCTAAGAACCTTAAAGGTCTAATGACCTCTAAATGATATAAAATTGGATTCCATGATCAAATATCATGTAGGGAACACAACAAAACCGTTCTCAAAGAAAACCAAGCTCAGAAACACCTTGCGACACAAAATGTGCACTAAAACTCCTGAAAGCACATTTTTGTGTAATTGTCTCCTAAATTGAGTTTTAATGGGCTTAAAGGTCATAATTACCTTTAAATATGATAATATATCATATTAGGAATTTAATTCCAGAAATTTACAAATTTTTACAAATTTAATATTAAAATATTAATAAAACCCAAAAATGGGGCCGTTTGAGTCAACATTGACTAAATTGGTCAATGTTGACCATTGACCACGAATTGGACCTCATAAAATCGGTTTATTAAGGCTCCTAAGAAGCCATGTGACAATTCCCATGTGCTAATTAAATATACCTCATTACTTTTACATAAAATAAGAAAAGTATACTTTAACTTATTAAAACATAAAGTTGTCTACCACTTGCTTACCCATGTGAGGCTGCTGCCGATTGAGAGCCTCCCTTCTCCTTGTTATACAGTGGTTCCAAGCTAGCCAAGGAAATGGGTGGTGACTCACCTTTGACTAATTGATTAAAATGACATTATTACTCCATTATTGAATCAATTAGGAATCAATCACCACCACCTTTCTCCATTCATTGCCGGCTGCCTCTTGTCTTTGTCCCCATTGATTATACAACTACAATCAATCAGCAATGAGTCATCAAACACTAATGCATTAAACAAAGGCAAAAATGTGTTTTAAGACAATTTAGGTTACTTTCCTTCATTAGTCTCCATTCCAGCCGTGAGACTCCTCGCCAAATGCTCTCTTTGGCTCCTCCTTGACCGTAGGTAAGCAGCCAACTCCATTGATGAGAGCTCTTGCTCTAGATAAGCTTCTAAGGCATAAAAATGTCCATTTTCTTCATCTTTCTTTCCTTTTTCCATTGATCTAGACTCCAACCATTTCTATACATTTATGTAGAGTGTTTTGGAGGTTAAAGGAAGGATTATTTTCGGCTGTAACAAGATCTAAGGAGTAAAGTTCAAGTCTTGACCATTTAAGGTAAAAATGTGCTTTAAGCACATATCTCTTCTTCCTTGTAAATTTCGGTTGTAAACCTTGGTTCCCTAGCCTTATTTTCTTCTCCTTTTCATGTGGATTCAGTTGGTATACCAAGATCTACAAGGAGTAGCTAGATCCATGTCAAAAACACCATTTTTGGCATCTTAAACAAGGTAAATCTTAGCCACCTTCCAAGCTAGCTACCCACGGTTTTGTACCTTGTTTTTAGGAGTGTTTTGATACTCTTTCTTTCTGGAAAAAATAGGGCCGAGGTAGATCTCCAACAAACTTGAAGATCTAAGGTAAAAATTCATGATTTTCATGACTTAAATTACTTCTCATGGTTAGCTCATGTTTGGAGTTTAATCATGTCTTGTTTTCTACATGAAGACAAGTAAATCAAGCTGTGGAGAAATTCTCCTTAAGGTGGCGAGACCAAACAAGGTCTTAACCTTGCTAAATCAAGGTATAAATCACTTAAACCTTAACTTGATACATTAATACAAGTTTAAACTTGTGAATATTGAATTGCCATGAGAGAACATGGTAATAAGGTCATGTTTGACCTTAAAATGATTAAGGAATGGTTTAATAAATTTTATAACTAATTAAACAAGCATAATTGTCAAATTTAAGACATTATGTGGAAGTTTGGTAATTAAATGAAAAATTTATGGTGAGGCCGAGATTTATAAGCATTTTGGGGACATTTATGTGTAATTTATTTTGTGAGCAAATGTTTGTAATAAGGCCATGTACTTTAGGCCATTTCATTTATTTATATTTAGTTTAAAGTAGGTTTTAGGTGATATTTATATATATATATATTTTTTTTTGAAGAAGGTAAGCATTTTATATAAGATGAAAGAATTTACAAATTGCAACTGCACAAAAAACCGCAGCGCAAGGTACAATCACACCTATCCTCTAAGAAGATCAAGTAACCCAAAGGCACTAAGAACTCTAACTGTTTTCCTATTAACAGTATAATCGAATTTACTCCATCTCAATCGCAACTCCTTCTTAATCTCAGCTATACACTTACTGTAATCAAAAAGCATTCCGGAACACCACCATTCATTTCTAAGCTTCCAAATGAAATAGATCACCGCACCCACTGCAGCAGCCCTCATCTTGAAGACCAATGACTCTTTACTTCTCGACTTCCATAACCAAAACATACAGGTTGCAAAATCCGTCGGAGGCTTACATAACAGCCAACGCTGTAAAATGCAGTAAAGGACTTCTTTGCTAACCCAGCAATCAAAAAACAAATGATTACGTGTTTCTTCTTCATTGCAGAACACACATTTGGGATTAATACTCGTATTCCATCTTCTAACTCTGTCCTTACTAGCCAATCGATCTTGACAAGCAAGCCACCAGATAAAAGAAGAGTGAGGCGTGCAGAAACTATTCCAGATAATCTTCTTCCACTCACCCAAAGGCTGTTCAGGATGAATTACTTCATAGATATCCTTCACCAACACCTTCCTGTTTTCACCAAATAGACCCAGAATCTTATCCATCAAATTCTCTTTCACAATGTTATCCCTAAGCGACAGACATCCCTTCCACCAATACGCATGAGAGCCTTTCAAATTAACCGTCCAAATATTATCTCCCTTCAGGGTATAAGCCTTGCACCATCTGCTCAGAGCAGATTGATTACTACCCTCAACATTCAGATTAAGCAAAACATTAAGAATGGCCGCCTTATTCCATGAGAGAACCTCCTTTATCCCAAGCCCACCATTCTCTTTGGGCTTACAGACATTAACCCAAGCAACAGGAGTTCTCTTACCCACTTCATTACCACACCACAGATAATTCCTACACTTACTTTCAATCATCTGGATTACCTTCTTCGGAAAGAGGAAGATATTTGCCCAGAAACGCTGCATGCTAATCAGAGTACTCTGAACAAGTTGGAGTCTCCCAGCATAACTCAAACATCTAGCTGCCCAGTGAGAAATTCGAGCAGTTATCTTATTAATCAGCGGCAAGTACTCATCACATTTAAGTTTCTGCGCAGATAAAGGGACTCCCAGGTACCTAACTGGCAAACTTCCTTCCTCAAACTCAAGGACTCTTAAAATCTCCTTCCTTTCATCCTCACAAACACCACCGAAGAAAACTTTGCATTTCTGTTTGCTAACCGACAACCCAGAAGTCAAAGAAAACTCATCCAAAATCCTTTTAATAATCTTCACCGAGCCCACATCCCCTCTACAGAAAATCAACAAGTCATCGGCAAAACACAAATGATTCAGATTAATTTTACTGCACTTTGGGTGAAAATTGAAATCTGGATCTTTATGAACCAGAGCAAGAGATCTACTTAGGAACTCCATACAGAGCACAAACAGCAGAGGAGAAAGGGGGTCTCCCTGTCTAAGCCCTCTCTCTCCCTTAAAATACCCATAACTCCGCCCATTTATCAGGAAAGAATAACTAGGTGTAGACACACACATCAAAATCCATCTGATGAAAACTTCATGGAAACCAAACCCCCTAAGGATTTCTTCAAGAAAATCCCAACTCACGCTGTCATAGGCCTTATGAATATCGATCTTAAAGGCACATCTAGGGGATATATTCCTCCTCCTATATCCCTGCACAATTTCCTGACAAAGAAGCACATTGTGGGCAAGACTCCTGCCTGAGACAAATGCTCCTTGGGAATCATTAATAATATCAGGCAGAATCACTTTCAGCCTAGCAGTTATAATCTTCGAAATCAGCTTATAAATGACATTGCAACAAGCTATCGGTCTTAGATCTTTTACCACAGTGGGATTAGCAACTTTAGGCACCAAAGAAATTAGGGTAGAATTGATTTGCTTCAGAATCTTACCCTTAATAAAAAAGTCCTTCACTGCAGCCTTGACCTCATCACCAATAACATGCCAGCTCGATTTGAAGAATAAGGCATTAAACCCATCAGGGCCTGGTGCCTTGGTATTTTTAATAGAGCTGAGCGCATCCCAAATCTCTTTATCCTGGACAGGTCTAATGAGAGCTTCATTAGCTTCATCCGAAACCATCTCACCACACAAAAACACATCCCTGTTACAGGCAGACCTGTCATGCAGCTTCTCCCCCAATAACTTCCTGAAAAACTCAGTAATATGCTCAGCAATATCACTCTCCACCGTGAGCTTCTGCCCCATCTCATCCACCATAACTTGAATCCGAGAATTATGCCTTTTAGCATTCATAATTCTATGGAAATAAGCAGATGATTCATCACCTAGTTGCACCCAATCACACTTAGCTTGCTGTGCAATCTGTGAATACAGCAAGCTAGTGTTACCATTATATTCCTGGATCAAACACCTTTCCCTCTCAATCAACCCCCTATCAAACGGATTATTTTGCAGCTTCATTTGCACATCATGCAATCCTGCCTACTAGCATCAACCCTCTCCCTTAAGTGACTAAACTTAGTCTTGTTCAGAAACTTAAGCTTCTCCTTAATAAACTTCATGCGCTGGGTAACTCTGAACATAGGGCACCCCCTAACTTCTTTTAGCCAGCAGCTTCGAACAATCTCATTATACCCTTCATCAGAGACCCAAATATTTCTGAACCTGAAAATGTTGGGTCTCCTATCCACAATATCATCCAGCAAGATAAGTGCTGGAGAGTGATCAGAGACATCAGGAGGACAAAACACCGCATGAGAATCAATAAAGGAGCATATCCACCTATCATTAACCAAAACCCTATCCAACTTACAATACAGCCTTGAGTTCAGATCAGTGCTATGCTTATTCGTCCAAGTGAAAAAATCCCCAGAATATTTGAGGTCATGCACATCAATATCCTCTACACACTTAACAAACTGAGCATCAGCCCCAAATAAACCAGAACGGCAGCTAACCTTCTCATCATCTTTCAACAAACAATTGAAATCACCAGCAATGGCCCAAGGCCCCTGAACAGACGAGTTAATGTCTCTAAGATCATCCCATAATTTCTCCCTACTGCTACCAAGATTAGCAGCGTAAACAGCAGTGAAACTAAACTCAACCACCCCATCAACAGAGGTCACACTACAGTGAATCAATTGATTAGACACCTTGAGACACTGCACATTCCAACAAACAGCATCCCAGACAACCAAAATGCGACAATTCTTATCACTGTCGATATTAGACACCCAACACCATTTCTTATTAACCCAACCTACGATCTTACTAAAATTATTCCTCCTAGTGCGAGTCTCCAAAATGGCCAGAAGACTAACCTTATTCTCAGAGATGAACTTCTCCACTGCAACTCTCTTATTAAGGGAATTCAATCCCCGAATATTCCAAGTAGCAAACTGATATTTACCCATTAGGTAACTGATCCTTTTGACTCCCAACCACCACTTTACCCAAATTCCTTGACCCCTTCTTCGCCCCCCCACAGTCCACCCATCTCGACCCTCAGCACTCTCCTTAACTCCAGCCTGGTGAGTGGGCTGACTCTGAACACCAGCATTAGACAACCGCCCATGCCCCTCCTTGCCAATCCCACTACCTTCCCTCCCCACTGTGACCACAGGATTAGAAAGTACAGGACTAGCCAAATTCCCCAAACCAACAGAAACCCCAGCATCCACATTAGTTCCCACACTAGTCTCCACACACTCTTTACTCCCACCAACCTCATCCGCAGTCTTCATCTTAACACAATGAGTAGACGAGTGACCAAAGCACTTACAACCATCACAATACCATGGCCTCCACTCATAGATTATTCTCTGCGTAAAACTCTCACCCTCACCATTCACCAACACAATCTCATCCTTCGGGCGAAGCCTAGCATCAATCTCAACTAAAACCCGAGCAAACCCAATCTTCTCCTTCAAAGCAGTCAACTTATCCGCCAGAATAGGCTTACCTAACTTACTCGCAATTCTTCCCAACATACGCGGGGACCAAAACTGGAGATCTAAGTTAGGCAACTTTACCCAGACAGGAATCGAGGCCAAATTTGTTAAATCCAACTTGCACCCAGGCTCCCACTGCCTCAAGATAAGCGGGAGATTACCCCTAACGAACCACGGCCCTGACTCAAGCACTTCCATCATCTCCTCCCGCTTCTCGAATCGGAAAATGAAAGTTCCAGCATCATTCATATAGATCTTCGGAGCAGCGATTTTCTCCCAGCGACTATTAACAAACCTTTCCATCACAGAGAAAGAACAGCGCATACCCAAGACTGCACCAACAAGCGAGTTCATCCAGAAACTGCGCTCCTCCACCACCTCATCCATAGTAAATTTCAAAATTGGAGACTCATCTTCAGGAAATACCTCAAGCGGCAAGCAATTGCCATGATCCCGGTTATTCGCCACAACATCGCTCCATAGTTTTTTTACTTGCGGAACCTTCGCAGCCTTATCTCCAATCGGACCCGATTGTTGAAGCTTCTCAAACACATTCCCACCCTCAACCACACCCTCCCGATCCGACGACTTCACCTGTCCCTCCCCTCCCTCTTTGCTCCCAAAGATTAAAGCCTTTTTAGGAGCTCCAGACACAACCACAGGGATCGGCTGATCCGGCGTAACATTCCCATTAGATCCGATAACCCTACTCTGAATCCCCGGCAATGGCAAAGTAGCTTTAGGCTTGCGTCCTCTACCCATGGTAGATGCAGAGAAGGAAAAACTAGAGAGAAGAGAGACCCTCTCTCTCTATACCATTACCGTCAATAAAATATTCGATATTTATATATTACCGAAATGAATAAGGGGTTAAAGTGTAATTAAATTAAATTTGGGGGCTTTGTAAAAATAAGGCCGAAAATTAGAGGTTAAAAGGATTTAAAATAAAGTTTAAAAGATTTTATAAAGTTTTGGGGTTAAATGGTGAATTTTGGAAACTTAAGGGTTAAAACCGTAATATAAGAAAATCAATGGTCAAGGAAATATTAAGGAGGTCAACCTTGACCATATGGTAGGTTTTGACCAAATTAGATAAGTTAAATAGCTTATTTAAGGTTTATGATAAGATAAGTATTTTATTGTAACAATTTCATAACATATGTGGTAAATATGTTATTACCGAAAATTAAGGGTGTAAAATGGTATTATAAACACCCATGGGCTATTAGGAATTTTTAGGAATTTATTGGGTTGATTTTGGAATTAAAACAAACTATATATGTATAATATATAGTTATTATGTTATTATGACACTTTGGAGAAATATAGGTGGTGGAAATGTGAATACCGAAAGTATATGGGTTAATAAGGATATTTATTACCCTTTGGAGAAATTTGGTGATTTTTAGAATTATATAAGAGTATTTATTAAGAAATATGTATAATATATAGTTTTAATGATATTATAAAACTATATGTTATAAATTGGGCCTAATGACAATATAAAATATATATTGATGTCTGTTCGGTTATTAAAAAAATAACCATAGGTTATACTTTTTTTTATAAGTTAGAAATGTTATATTAAATGGTATATATAACATGGTATAAATAATGGAGTGATTTTGTAAATAAAGGAAACTATGGATTATGGAAAAGAATAAGATTTTCTTATGGTGCCTAAGTGGCAATATAAAATAGTTTTGTATAAAAACTATAGGTTATAAATTAAAGGAAATAAGAATATCATATCAAATGATATTAGCATATGGAATAACATTACATAATGTTATGTGGTCAAAATAGAATTTAAATAAATTCAAGGGCTGTACCGAATTAACAAGAGTTGGAAATGAATTTTAGACTAAGGTCTATAATGTTATAACAATCATATGGTTTAGATGGAATTAATATAAGTAAGGATATTCACATAAAATAATGTGCCAAACTATAAATAAATAAGATTTATAAACTAGGGTGTTTATGGAATAAACCTTAGGAATTGTAATTATATGTTACTCATGTTAGGATAATAATCTTAATATAAGTTGTATAATATAATACAACTAATGGGAATAATCATCTAATAAAAGATGAATAAAAGTAACATAAAATATAAGAGTTTATTAAACTCATGGGAATTACCTACGTGGTAAATATATACATACACAAGAATAATGTATATAAGGATGGATATATATTATGGTTGGAAACTATATAAATAATGGTGGTGGTTATTTTTTTGAAAAAATAGTTACAACTATATGTTATGAGTTTTTGAATGCAAATATAGTTTGCTAAGATAATAATTATATAAATACGTATTATAATGGATGGTGGAAACTAATACATATAATGTAATAATGCATGCATACATGCAACTATAGGTTATGTACCTAAACTAGATGGTGGATAAGATTAAAAGAAATATAAGGAATTAAACTTAACAGTCGAAAAGTTTTGACATACGAGTTTTAGTAACAAAGCCGACCGGTTTAGAGAAACCCGTAACAAACAACTGTAGAAAACAGGGGTGAACTGTCGGGGTTACTTATTATTCAGAAATACCGGATGTAGTTAGTCTTCGAGACTGACTTATAGTTTATTACCGTTTAGATCATACTTCAGACAAGGACGCTTGACGAGCTAGTGGACTACACTGCGCATCCTAGGTCTTGGTGAACGGTATGTAAAGGGGTCTGATCCGAGTTGTCCTAAGGAAGCTCCTTGGGCTCGGATTTGGTTGATATAACTTGTGTGTTATGTGTGTGGATACGTGTATGTGATTAAGTGTTACTGCATTATTTATTTATGCACGAGTGTCCTACGGGACTAACACTACGTCGACTATAGATCGACTTATATAAACATACATATACGTTATTGTGATGACATGACAGCTACTTGATATACCATAGTGTTAATATTAAGTATATGGTAACCTAAGTAAAACACTTAGGGATGAGTCACGACATTGTCGGTCTCTAGAGCATGGATCTCGAACATGAATATGACCTAGATTACTTCTAGGTATGTGTGAGACCCATTGGGCAGCTAACTAATAATTATATTCTCCATAAGACTAAGAGCAGATCTTAAACCTTATGAGAGAGAGATGGTATGAGTTGAGGTGAGGAATCCCGGTAGTTTACGAACTACTTGGTTGCGCATTTGTGATCACTGAGGGGTACCCGATTGGGTTCCGCTCCAGGTTATACCCAACGAGCCCAAACTGGATCGTGGGTCAGGTGGCTACGGCCTTTTATATGGACGTCTTACGAGACATAAGAGAGTCAGGGGCCTCCGGACTTCTGGCGAAATGAGCACCTTTGTGTGTACGGGAGGACTACTGTCCATGGTGAGGTTAACGGGTTGTCCTAACATGACGCCCAACTGGTATTAAGTAAACATTGTACATATGGATGGGGCCTTGAAGGCCAAACTAAATTAAATTAACAATGGATGGTGAACGCTATGACGATTGTACATTGTACATTATACTGGATTATTCGATACGTTCGATATACAATTGTGGTTTATGATATTAAATGAATGTTTGGATGGGATGGATGGTTGAATGTTTATGTATATTATACCTGTTTATTACAGTATTGATTATATCTGTAAAATGGTAAAGCACGAAACCAATCTAATAATAAGATGGTTAAAATGACTAAGTGACCATTAGGGTCCAGGCCCGGCATACTCAGCGTCTATCGCTGATACTACACTCATGCAGGTTGTTGATTATCGCCGGAGCTGAAGTACAGGAACAAGGTAATTAGAGTTCATTTTAATTACCGCACATGGAGTTGTGTTATGGTAAGGTTATGTATATTCAAGATTGGGTAGACGCTCACTTGTCGATGTTTATGATTTATGGACTTAGTATGATGTATAGGAGTTTCTCGTTATCACGGCGGTTAGCAGGTTGTTTGTGTTGGAAGTTGGATGTAGTTTGGCTTCGTTACTCGCATGGGCGAGTAATGGCCGGTGACACCCGAGTAAGTATTGTTATTGTTATTTATTCTTCCGCTGTAAGATGTTTTATTTATTGCTACGTGAGAGATTATATCGTGTTTGTGGAGAGGGGTGTTACATGACCGACGATCATTCAAAAAAGGGCAAAGGAAAGAAGCCTTCGTTGCTGCATGGGGAGACTCAGAACTAAGTGACAACAATCAAACCTCAGATAGTGATCGCTCAGAAGATGAGAAGGCTCACCTATGCCTTGAGGAAGTTTGCTTGATGGCTCAAGACAAGGATACATCAGAATCAGAGGAAGAAGATCAAAACCATGTAAACTACTCCAAAATCAAACAAAGAATTCTAAAAGCTGAACTTCTAGGACTTAGAAAGTTCCCCTCATATTAGTTGATCAACTGGAGATTTTTGAAAATGAAAACAAGGAACTCCTGGAGGAAAAAGAGAAATTGAAAGAAAGCTCAGACAAGAATAAGATAGATAATCTCATGAGGGCAATCATGAAATTACAAAGTGATTATAGCGAAATTCTCTACGCTCATGAGAAATTAAAGCATGAAAAACAACCTAAAATCGATGTATTGATTGTTGCTTATAACACTAAAGAAAAGGAACTAGCTATCGTCAAAGAAAAACATGCTAAGCTAGAAGCTATTCCTAGGACACCCATGTGGAGAAACAAACGACAGGTCGTATACCAGTCAAGGACCAGTCGTAGAGGTGTCTGCAATGTATGTAGATAACCTGGCCATCATGAAGCCAAATGCTATAGAATCCAATTTATGGGGTATCGGCAGCTCAAGAACATAGGGCTAAAATCGGTAGTTAAAAATGATCCTAGATCAAAGGTTGCTGGTGGAACTGGGTCCAACACCTCTGTGGAGCCTAACCCCACACCACTAACTTGTTAAGTGCAGGATCGAGTGGGAATGGACCCCTGCTGGTACATTGACAGTGGGTGCTCTAAACATATGCCATGAGACAAAATGAAGTTCTTCTCACTCAAATCTAGAAGCCAAGGAACCGTTTCCTTTGGCGACAATAACAAAGGAAAAATCATCGGTGTAGGTAAGGTTGGTTTCACTTCAGATTATGTCATTGATAATGTAAATTTAGTTGATGGTTTGAAATTCAATTTGCTTAGTGTATCTCAAGTTTGTGACAAAGACAACTCAGTTCATTTCTATTCTACACATTGTAGCATAGTTAATCAGAAAAATTGTAAAGAGTTGTTAAAGGGAAAAAGGTGGAAAAACGTGTATGTAACTAGTCTAGAGGATATTGACAGTCCAAATCTTCCATGTTTGACTGCATCAATAGATGACTCCACTCTATGGCACAAGAGACTAGGACATGTTAGCATTTCCTTGTTAAGGAAACTTGTCAAGAAACAGTTGGTAAGAGGTCTCCCTAAGATTAAAAATCCGAGACAAATCTTTGTGATGCATGTGTTAGATGTAAGAAAACTAAGACTTCCTTCAAATCAAAGAACATGGTTAGCACATCCAAACCACTTGAATTGCTTCACATGGATTTATGTGGTCCTATGAGAATAAGAAGTTTTGGAGGAAATTGGTATGCATATGTAATTATTGATGACTACTCACAATTTGTTTGGACAATATTCATTGCTTCCAAAGACGAAGTGTTTGAGAAATTGCAAGCATTTGCAGGAAAAGTCCAAATACAACTCAACCATAAGATCAAGGCTCTTCGATCTGATCACGGGTCAGAGTTTGAAAATCAACAATTTAGGGAGATGTGTGATCAACTTGGAATAAGTCACACATACTCCGTACCCAGAACACCCCAACAAAATGGGGTAGTTGAGCGTAAGAATAGAACTTTACAAGAAGTAGCTAGAGCTATGATACTAAGAAGCAATCTTCCTCAAGTTTTCTTGGCTGAAGCAGTATCAACTGCATGCTACATCACCAATAGAACGCTCATACGACCAATTCTCAACAAAACTCCCTATGAGCTCATCAAAGGAAGGAAACCTAACATAAGTCACTTCAGAGTCTTTGGTTGTAAGGGTTATGTCCACAATAACCAAAAGAGTTCCCTAGGAAAATTCGATGCCAGAAGTGATGTGGCCATTTTCCTTGGATACTCAGAAAGAAGCAAGGCATACAAAGTTTACAACAAAGGACAATGAAAGTAGAAGAAAGTGTCCATGTGGTTTTTTATGAGAACAAAGACCATGAAATCAGAGAAGATGAAGAGAATGAAGGATTTAGGTTTGATCTAACTGAACAAAACCTCACTGAGAATGAAATACCCCGTAATTAAAAATAATGACTAATTAGGCTAATAAGTATTTTGGAAGCTTAATTAAGTCTAAATAAATATTAGGGAACAAATCCTGAGGAAAACGGATCCTTAAAATGGATTAAAAACACAAACGAACATTAAAGCGCGTTTTTCGAGGAAACCGGGAAAACGTGACTTTAAGCGGGTCAAATAGACTTGTAATAATTCTGTTCAACTAAATAGTCATTTATAAACATTAGTGAAGGCTTAGGACCAATAAAATCAATTAAACTAGAAAATAGTAAAAACTATCAAGAACAGGAAGTTGTGGGGTGAGAGTGTAATTAAAATAAACTAGTGTGTCCACTATTGCAATTAATATTTTAAGAGCCCATGTGAGCTGTGGGGGTAGCCGGCCGCATTAGTGCCTCTCTCTCCTCTATGTACAAAAGACAAAAGAAATAAAAAGTCAAAAAGTAAACTCTCTCTCCTCCCTCACAAACACCCTCATGTTCTTTTCTTGCCCAACACTCTCTCTTCTTCCTCTCTGGTTCCAGCTATGGCGATTTGAGAACCCACACACAGAGCCCACTTCCTCTTCATTTTTGAAACCCCAAACCACCTCCAAATGCTACAAAAAATTACACCGTTGAATTCGTGTCACTTTGGAGATCATTTTACACCCTTCAAAAACCAAAAACCTCCAACTTCATTTTTGAGGGTATAATCGTTTTAGAGCTTGAGGAGCACCATTTGAAGATCCATCTTCTTCTTTATGTTCTAAGGTAAGAAAATGGACCAAGTTATTCTCTTTTCATCTTTTCCCTTGCAAAAATCAAAACTTACGTGAGCACCACTATTCCATTACTCAGCCGGTTTTGGCATTTCAAAGAGGAGCTGAAGCACTGTCATTTTCCCACTCAAAACTCCATTAGAAGCTCAAGGTATGACCTACTAGGTGTTTTAAATGGTTTCTCACAAGTTAGGGTTTAAAACCTACGATAGAAAATTTACTAGTTTTGGTGTGTATGTGTATGCCTTGTTACATGGTTTAGCTTGGCTTAAATAAATCAAGAAAACAAAGAAGGAAAGAGGAGCTGTAAAGGAGAAGGAGAGAAAGGAAAAAGAAACAACAACTCAAGGTAATGGAATGCCCCTGTACCGTTTTAATAATTGTGTATGTATAAGTACATTGCTTTAGCAATGGTTTGAAACCACCGTAACAGTAGGAAAAGAATGGGTATATTAATGTGGATGGTAATTCTAATTTGAAGCTTTTGAAAACAAGTAAATAAATTGTTAAATGTGCAGTAAGTATTAGAAGTTGTGTGAGAATAATGTATATGTTGAACAGGTTGTGAACTATGTTGAGTGTGCAAAATTCTGTGGTGAGAACACTTAGAAATTTAGGGAACCTCTGTCAAAATCTGGTTAGGAATTTAGGCACTTAGGTGCTGTTGGTAAAGAAAGAACATAGAAGTTTACAGAGAAGAAAAGAATGAGATTTCACTTTGGTTTGTAACAGGAAGAGGAGGTGTAGTTGAGTGGAGTTGGAAATGGTGTATTGGGAGTTGGTTAACTAAGTTATACTAGATTGAGAGTCATTTAGTTAGTAGGAAGAAGAAAAGAAAAATCTATACCAACAAGGGGAGAAGAAGAACCATAACAGGAGGAGAAAAACTTACAGTGAGTGTGTTAATGTAACAAATTCTTATAGTGTTCTAATAGGTTAGTTTAAAATGCTTAATCAATGTCAAAACATGATAGATTATATGTAGGAATATTAGGAAAGAGATTGGTAGAAGTTTGGAGTTGAAACAAGTTCAAAAACATATATAAATTGTAAAACTGTAATTGGTCTAGGTTTGTAAACCAGTACAGAAACCCGGACCAGCATAGAAACTCGACAGACTGTATTACAAATGGAGTGGTCCGGGTTTACAAACTAGGACACTAACCCAGACCACCCCTAAATCATACCCGTAAGTTATCAAAATAAGTGGTCCGGGTTTGCAAAGGAGTACACAAACCCGGACCATACGAAAAACATACCCGTGAGTTATACAACCTTGTGGTCCGGGTTTGTAAAGGAGTACACAAACCCGGACCATACACAAAACTTTCCCGAGAGTTTGCCCAAGGTGGTGGTCCGGGTTTGTAAACCTGGACAGCAACCCGGACCACCTCAAATTGTACACATAATATGTTTTAAAGCTATTCTAAGGTAGGGTAGTGATGGGTAATAATGGTATAAGGTAATTAAGACATGATTAATGATGTTTAAAGGTCATTAAGGCCATGAACAAGCTTAGAAAAAATTGTAAGTAAGTAACCTAAGTAAATGTATTTGAATAATAATGAATTAGTAAGTATAAACCGGAAACCTTAGGAAAGTAATAAGTAAGGTTAATTATAGTTAATTAACCACTCAATCACATGTATGCTATAGGACTTGGATTGTGAACACCGAAGGAACGTCGGATACAAGTACAACGGTGAACGTATGAACTTCTCATGCCCCGTATGCTACCTTGGTTACTCTGATTTGTGTGTTGTGTGCTAATTGATTCACCAAATAAGATAAATGCACGAATCGAAGTTAGTTATGAGTTATTATGCTTACTAGTGAATATATAGTGTTGTATCTTGTTGAATGTTATCTTTAAATCATAGTTTGTATAATTCATGAAACGTATGGGTGATAATGAATGTGTGTATGCTTGATGTATTATGCTGGGACCGAATGTTAATGTGATTGGACTTCTAACTGATTCCAAACAAGCTAACGAATCTAACTTAATAAATTGGTAATTAAATTGGAATGAGTAGAAGTCCGATATAGTTTCGGCCACACGTGAGGATGCGGAGACACAAGAGGTTGGATCCAATTCCTGGCTCTTAAACTGGTCCACGGCCCAAACCCCTTAAATGGGTAGCATCCTGGATTGGTGAGCCAAGTAAAACCCGGTGGTGGGACGGTGTAGTCCCTGCCCGGAGGTCATACCGACTTAACATGAGTAAAAGTAAGTAAGTAAGAATGAGTAAACAAGTATGGAAAAGTAAGTAAAAAAGTAAGAGAAATTATGTAAGTGTTGTGTAATGAGTAAAAGAGTAATAAGCATCCGATTAACCCAGATGCGTAATTTGGCTAACCCTTGTGAAGGTAAGGATTGTGTATGCTATTGTATTGTGTTTAGCTTGTGTATTGTATTGTGTATGATTGTATGATGTATGCAAAGCATGTATGTATGCTAAAATGAACCGCATGTTTATTCGACCTTAAATAGTCGGCGTGCCCTTGTTAGCACTCGGTATATGCGAAGTTTATATGCAGCTTTTTGCTGAGCCCTTGGGGCACCGTTTTTAACATAATGTAGGTCCTCGTGAAGGGTGAAGACTTGTGAACTCAAGATGATTCTTTTTGTCTGTATTGATGAATTGTGAATGGTGTACTAAGTTGTACACGACTGTAGGTTTTGTTAGCCGGTGTACCATGGGGTACACCCTTTTGGATAATGAAAGGATGGTGAATGGTATAGATGAGTAGCTTGTAGAAACTCATTACTTTTGGTAGACTTGAAAGGGATGTAATTCACTTTACTTTTGAATACTCGGTAATCCAAAAATGTAAGAATATGGTCTTTCGTATTTAGTAAGCAATGTTTTAGTAGCTCGGTATCTTTAGTCATCAGACCGTCACTGTAAGTAGTATAAGCCTAGCTAGCCGTATGGGCGGTTAGCGGCGTTGTATCACCTGCCGTAGTAGTAGTAATTCCGCTGCGAGTAGTTAGGATTATTGGGATGATTGGACGGTAAGTAAAGGATTAGCGGTGGTAGGGGTGTTACAGAGAACATCAAGGATAACTCATCGACTGATGATAACTTGCTCGACAGGTCAGCAGCAGGTCAACAACATGTCGTCGAAGAAAGTAATGATGTCGAGAATCCTCTATCACCATAAAAAATTAATCATCACGAACTATATACAAAGATCATCCATTGGAGAACATCATATAGATATCTCCAAAGGAATTTAGACCAGAGCGCAAACTCGTGATCTCTTAGCCCTCTCAATGACTGTCTCATCTATCGAACCCAAGAACATAAAGGAACTCTTCAAGACCCAGAATGGATCAATGCAATGCAAGAAGAGTTAAATCAGTTTGAAATATGCAACGTATGGCATCTTGTTCCCGACCTACTCATCATGGAGTAATTGGCACAAAATGGGTTTTTAGGAACAAACTGAATGAGATGAGAGAAGTAATCAGGAACAAGGCTCGGTTGGTAGCTCAAGGATATCGTTAACAAGAAGGAATAGACTTCCAAGAAACCTTTGCTCCAGTAGCAAGGATGGAGTCCATTCGACTATCAATTGCATTTGCTGCACATAAGGGAATCAAACTATTTCAACTTGACATTAAGAGTGCTTTCTTAAATGGATATGTGAAGGAAGAAGTCTATGTTGAACAACCTCCAGGTTTTGAAACACAAGAAGGAAAGGACATGGTTCTTAATCTTGATAAAGCTCTTTATGGGCTCAAACAAGCTCCAAGGTCTTGGTATGACCGCCTATCTTCCTATCTATTGGAAAACCAATTCAAAAGAGGTAAAGTAGACAAAACTTTGTTTGTTTACAACAATAAGAAAGATTTCTTAATTGTGCAAGTATATGTTGATGATATAAATTTGGAGCTTCTGATGAGAAGTATTGCAAAAGGTTTGAAGCCCTGATGAAGAAAGAATTTGAGACGAGTGACCTAGGAGAATTGAAGTTTTTCTTAGGACTTCAAGTCCGGCAGGATATGGAAGGGATCATCACAACACAGCAAAAGTATGTAAAGGATTTACTGAAGAGATTTGGAATGGAAGGATGTAAACCTTTTGATACACCGATGACAGTTGGCACAAACATGGGCATCATGACTGGTGACCAACCGGTCGATCAGCAATCGTACAGGGAGATGATCGGTTCTTTACTATATCTAACTGCTAGTAGACTTGATATTATGTATATAATGTTTGCTTATGTGCCAGGTTTCAAGCAGATCCAAGAGAAAGTCATCTCACAACCGTGAAAAGAATTCTACGATATCTAAAAGGGTCCATGAATCTTGGCTTATTCTACCCTAGATTCACAAATTGTAACATTGCAGGATTTTCAGATGCAGATTATGAGAATCTATCACTGATAGAAAAAGCACGTCAGGGACAGCATTCTTTGTTGGATCATGTTTGATTGCATGGGGATCAAAGAAACAACAAAGCATGGCCATCTCAACTGGTGAATCAGAATACATAGCTGCAGCAAGCTGTTGTGCTCAACTCCTTTGGCTCAAACAACAAATAGGTGACTACGGTGTCAAAACAGGTATGTTACCTATCATGTGTGATAACACAAGTGCCATATCCATTTCCAAAAATCTAGTACATCATTCTCGTACTAAGTATTGACATTAGCCATCACTTTCTTAGAGATTGTTGTGAAAAAGAACTAGTTGTGTTTAAGTATATTGCTACTGAAAACCAACACTGGTGGAACGGAAGCATTTAATGACGGTGGATTAATCACGGCTTAACACAAACCATGATTAACAGGAAGGCCGGAATTAATTAACGACGTTTATTGAATTAACCGTAAGCAATAATCGATCAGAGGTAGGCGCACCTTTTTTAGAACAAACTTTAAATGATGGTTATTAGTAAAACCGTATTGTAAAGTCCCGTGTTGACGCGCGCTTTATGGTCAACGGACTTTAGATTACGGTTTTACTAATAACCGTCATCTAAAGTCCCCGCCCACTAATGGTCAACGACGTCGTTTTGACCTGACGCCAAATATTTCCCTTATTATTTGATTTTTTCGACGCCGCGTGTAATCTAAATTACAGTTAACGACGTCGTCTTACCACTTATTTTAGATAAAAAAAACTATATATTAATGTGTTACATATGTTTGATCGAATAAGACTCATGGCTTAATGGCCGTGGGTACATGAGTCAACACCATCGATCTTGAGTTCGAAACCCAGCATAGGCCAAATAATTTTCGCGCTATTTTTTTAATTTCGTTAGACTTTAGATAACAGTTCTCAAGGAACCGTCATTTAAAGTATGACTTTAGATTACAGTTTTCTTGTAAACCGTAATCTAAAGTCTTTTAACTAGAACATTTGCCCATTTACTCTACACACTTACAGTAACCTCTACTTCTCTCCCGCGTTATCTTCCTTACTGAAATCGCCTCCTCTCTCCCGTCACCTTACTAACGGCCATCGCCGCCGTCGCTCCCACCACCTTTGTCACTCCCATCGCCGCCGGTCACCACCCATCTACCACTAGTCGTCACCGTCGACGTCTGTAACGCGTACTGGGTATGCGATCGATCGATTGTCATTTTTTTTCTAACTTTGTTCATATACATGTCGATTGCTAGTTCTAACCTCGTTTCTGTCAAATCCTGAGAGTGTAATGGCAAATGTTCTAACCTTGTTCATATATTTGTGCCCAGATTCACAGTTAATTGTAACCTAGTTCGTGGGCTGATTTCTGCACTAATTGCCCACTTCGGTGCTTAGTAACGGTAATTTTCAAACCAAACTGTAAACTGCTGTATTTAGTTATTCTTAGCATTTAGTATTACAATTAATACATAGTAGTGTAGTTTTCAAATATAAAATTAGTTGAGAGCCTTTGGTCTGCTAGATATATCTCTTAGCAGATTCGAAGTTGTGATTCTCGTTTGCTGCAGCTTGTCAAATTAGTGTATAAGTAATTTTGATGGTGCGTGAGAATTTGATGTTGATAAAACTGATTTGGAAACGTTAGAAATTGGGGAGATGCTGTCGATTTTTCCTCTGTTTAGCTAGCATTTTAACCTTAATTTTTTGATGAATTCTAATGTTGTCGTTTTTCCTTTATGCATCAGGACTACAACTTTATTTTGGCTTCCGACCTCAACCGTCTTAGCATAGGCTAATCGTCTACCAGAGGTAAGATTTACATATATACATATAGTATTTGACAAACTACCAAACATAGTTATCCGCCCAAGATATACCTAATAGAGGTATATCTTCGGCACTCCCTGTCGGGACTGTCCATGATTGTTAAATCTCACACCTAGGGTGTGAGTGTGTTTTTAATATGTACTTTATTGATTATTTCAGCAGTATCTCTTTATTGTTCTTCGAATGCATATATTATTGATTAATATCATAATATCGTGCATTTGAAGAACTGTAGGGAGATGCTGCCGAAATTTTAATAAATTACATATTAAAAACACGTTTATGGTGGGATTTAATACTCATGGATGGATTTAGGTTGATAAGATACAAAAGTGTAAAGACTGCCACGGGTGACGGTATGAAATGGCTGCCTTCATATAAATAGCTAGAAGGAGATGGAACGTTCGTGGATTTACAGCATAAATTGGACGACAAGTTTTTAGAAGGAGTTGATAAGTTATGCACGGTGTTGGCGAACAATCTGAAACCTTCAGACAAGGGATACATATTTTGTCCGTGTATCGACTACCAAAACAATCTGAGATATCGCGGCGTTGAAACAGTTAAGGAACATCTGATCCGCCACGGTTTACAAAAGATTTCCAAGACATAATCCGATGGCATGGTAAGAGTGTGTTCGATGTTATTAAGCCCGACGAAGGGGATAATGGTCAGGCAAACACAAAAACAGAACTTAGAGATGATACAATTGCGGGTGATCCAGAAGACGTTACAGATGACGTTGAGCGAGATTTCTGGGATGATGACATTGAGACTATGCTCGAAGATGTGGAACGACATCACTCTAACACGCCAGACAAGTATGAAAATTTGTTGGATTCATCCAAAACACCATTTTACCCCGGGTGTGACCCTACAAAGTTAAGCAAGTTGAGTGTCGTCCTCAAGCTATTCAACTTGAAAGCGAAACATGGCTGGCATGACGTAAGTTTCACTGCCCTCCTGGAACTATTGAAATACGTTCTTCCGGTGGACAAGGTTTTACCAACGACTACGTACTCAGCCAAAAAACTGATGTGCCCAATGGGTATGGAGTACCAGAAAATTCATGCTTGTCCAAATGGTTGTATGCTGTTTTGGAAATCGGATGAATTTGTTGAAAGATGTTCAGCATGTGAAGCGTCACGGTATTTGAAGAAACAACAAACTCACATCAGCGGTAGTAAGAAAGGTTCATCAGCTAAGGTACTGTGGTACCTGCCCATCATTCCAAGGTTCAGACGTTTGTTCTCCATTGAGAAAGACGCAGAGAATCTTCGGTGGCATTCAGTTCACAGGAAGAAGGATGGCAGATTGAGACATTCCGCTGATGCACCACAGTGGAGAAACATAGACATAAAATTTCTTGAGTTTGTTAACGAACCGAGAAACCTAAGGCTAGGCTTGTGCACGGATGGGATGAACCCTTACGGTACTTTGAGTAGCATACACAGTACCTGCCCTGTGCTTTTGGTTATTTACAATCTACCGCCGTGGTATGCATGAAACCAAGACACATCTTGTTGTCTTTGTTAATATCGGGTCCAAAGCAACCGGGCAACAAAATTGATGTGTTCCTACAACCTTTGATGGAGGATCTACAACTCTTGTGGAATGAAGGGGCAACGGTTTACGACTCATTCAGCAAAGAGGACTTCAATTTACGTGCTATGTTGTACTGCACAATCAATGATTTCCCCGCCTATGGTAATCTTTCAGGCTATTCAATCAAGGGGGCGTTGGCGTGTCCGATTTGTGGTGAAAACACTTGTAGCATTCGCTTGAAACATAGTGGCAAAAACATGTACATGGGCCATCGAAAAATGCTTCCAAAAGGACATAAGTATCGAAAGATGGCGAAAGAGTTCGATGGGAAAACTGATCACAGCGTGGCGCGCCAGCCTTTGACAGGTACAGAGATTTACAAAAAGTTGGATAATATTGTCAACAACTTTGGGCCGCCAACCAAAAGTGGTGAAAAAAGTGTGGAAAAAGAAATCAATATTTTGGGAACTCTAGTACTAGCAGCATCTGGAGGTTAGACATTGTATCGATGGAATGCATGCCGAGAAGAACGTGGGTGAAAGTATCACTAGCACCCTTTTGAACATAAAAGGAAAGACAAAGGATCATTTGAAAGGAAGAAAAGATTTAATTGAGTTGGCATACGCATAGCATAGAACTTGGCCCGCAAGAACGTGGAAAACACACATTCTTGCCTCCTGCCTGCCTCACTCTGTCTAAAGAAGAGAAACATATTCTATGCAGTACCATTTACAACATCAAGGTGCCTTCAGGATACTCCTCAAACATAAGAAGCCTAGTGTCCATGACAGATTTCAAATTAGTAGGAATGAAATCTCACGGTTATCATGTCATGCTTCAAGAATTTTGCCAATTGCATTACGTGGGATCTTTCCGGATGCTATCAGACACACAATCACAAACGTCAGTGTCTTCCTCAAATCCATTTCGTCTAAGGTTCTTGATGTGGACACTCTGACTAAACTACAAAAGGATCTTATTGTGACAATGTGCCAGCTGGAGATGTATTTTCCTCCATCGTTCTTCGACATAATGATACATCTCCTCGTGCATCTTGTAAGAGAGATTCTGATGTGTGGTCCTTTGTACCTTCGCTACATGTATCCGTTCGAAAGGTACATGGGTGTCCTGAAGAAGAAAATGAAGAACCGTCGTCACCTAGAGGATAGTATTATAGAGGGCACTATCACAGAGGAAGTTGTAGACTTTGCACCAATTACCTAGAAGGTGTCGATACCATTGGACTTCCACGTTCTAGACATGAGGGCAGATTGAAGGGTGTTGGCACGGTTGGACGGAAACTGAAAAGAATTGACATAGACACACTTAACAAAGCTCATTTAGTTGTGCTAAGTCATCTTGAAGATGTCGAACCATACTTTGATGAACACTTGTGCGTTTTAAGATCACAATATCCAGACATGAGTGACGTTAGACTACAAAATGAGCAGAATAGGACATTTTTCAGATTGTTAAAAGACAGAGTGTTGTCCGATCAGTCCACGAATGTGCCTGAACTGATTAAAGTAATTGCATTTTGACCAAATCTGGATTTGTATGTAATTTCTATGAGGAGTACGATGTCAACAGATTTCACCTTTTCACAATATGACATTGGTGTTGTGGGTCACAGTCTAGTCTCAGTAAAACAATCATATTTCGGTGTTATACAAGACATCTGGGTATTGGACTACAACAGCTACGTAATGTGTGTTTTGCGCAGTAACTGGGTTAACAACAATCATGGCTACCGTGAGGAGGAGCATGGTATAAAACTGGTTGATCTATCTAGAGCTATTCCCATGGTTGAGCCATTCGTTGTTGGGACGAAGGTTAAGCAGATATTTTATGTAACTGATCCCTGTAATCATAGATGGTCTGTGGTGCTTAAACGGAGAAGAGGAATAGTTGGGGTGGATGGTGTGGTGATGAGGATGAGTATGAGTAGTATGACGCAGAAGATGAACCTCCAACTGTTCCTATTTCATTGGAAGAGGCTGAGGTCACAGGTCATCGTGAGTATATACGGTCAGACCATAACGAGGGAATGCGGATTGAGAGATAATGGTGTATGCAAGTTATTACTATTAAAATTTATATGAAATTAACAATCTTTTATTTCTTGCTTGTATATGACCATTATGAAATGCTTAATTTAATTCAAATTTTCTTTCAATCCTTGCAGGCATGGCTGATGAAGAGTTCGAGTTATTTTGCCGCGAGTTCGAAGATGAGCAGCAAAGGGTACCGGTTCCTTCTACCAGTGCCGCTACTGCTGCTGGCCATCTACATCTGCCCCTGCTGGCTGGCCCTTCTACAACTCTCACTACTGTTGTTGGCCTTTCCATGAGTGCACCTTCTACGAGTGCTCCTCAGGTAGAGGTCCGACCCGTGGGCTGAAGCTGCAAAAACCGGATGAGATCAGTCTTCTATGGGACAAGTATGGGAGGTATTGTGGGGTCACCAGATCAGAGTTCGCTAGTATGCTAGGGACTCTATCCAGATCATATTGCTATATCAACCACAAATGGCCACAAGTCCCGAAAGAAGTTAAGGAGACCATCTAGAAGAAGGTGCAAGAACGATACAAGATCCCAGACGAAGTGAAGAAGACCGTTCTTTCTGCGGTGGGTGGCAAAGCTAAATCATTCCGCCACTACTTGGTGGATAACTGGATCACCAGGGTGCCCCCACGCGAGCCTCCGCCGTATGTCGTGTACAACGGCATGATAACTGAAGAGGAGTGGAAGGAGTTCGTTGAGCAGTACTCCACCCCCGAGTTCAGGGTTTGTTTGTGTACTCTTTTATGAATTAATGTCATAATGATTTATCCCTGATTATAATTAATTTTTTGTTGTACTGTCTTAACAGCAAAGACAAGAACAAGCACGGGAAAACCGTGAAGCTAATCTCCACCCCCACACCATGGGACGAAGGGGATATATGGGCAGCCTCGAGAGATGGAAAGAAGCTGGTTTGCTGACGCAGAGGAACGACGATGGCAGTGAATGCCCGATCGAGGATGTCTCTGAGGCGAGGAGGGTGCAGATGTTCATACTGGGACGCTAGAGAAACGACCAGCGAAGGTCAGAGGATATTTCGTCATGCTGCGACGGAACAAGGCTAACCAAATTGTAAGTGTTTGAAAGTAGCTGTTAAATAATTTACTTATATAGTCAAGAGTTTGTTGATCTTAAATTTAGTGCTAACTTCTTTGACAATTGGACAGTATGAAGCAACACAGAGAGAAGAAGTATACTTACACGCTCCTCCTTCTTAAGACGACGCTCTCAATCAAGCGCTTGGGAAGAAGGATCACCCAGGGCGTGTTAGAGGATTCGGGGGAGAAGTACGTCAGAAGCACGTATTCCCGCCATCTGCTAGGAAAGGTCAGATGAATGCTGCTGACGTCAAGGCGATGGTAGATCGTAAGTTCGCTGCTGATGCCAAGCTAATGAGGAGAAACTGGCTGCTGAGCGCCGAGATTACGAGGAGAGGCTGCAGCAAGCGTTGGATGCGATCGCACATGCAACTACTCAGCAGCAGCGTGATCCTCCTCGACCGTCTGCCTCGTCCAGCTGTGCTCCGGCCGCTGACCCGTACCCGTTTGCAACATCCAGGTTAGCTTTGTTTAACTATTTGTCTCCTTAAATAAAGTCCTTTAAATAATATTAGATTGGACTCACTTATTTATTTCACGTATTATCTATGTTTATTAAAGGAGCAAAAAAAAATGTCGTCTCCAAATACCATTAGACTGGCACCCTGTAGATGTGGCCTACGGGACGGTGTTGCCATCAGGTCCACTCACGCTCATCAATTTCGTACGTGTACCCGCATCTACGCGCGTGTGACCTTGGACCTGATAATTGATGGATTTGAGAATGCATACCTTCCAATGGCGTTTGACAACAAATGCACGCTGATTGAAGCGAGGGGAGACATATTGCCCTGGCCAGCATGTTATATTGTTGTCACCGATGAGGTAAGACTGTTTGACAACCATTTAGTATCTAATAAAATCCATTATTTAGCATTAAGTGTCTAATATAATCAATTACAGATCCCTGAGCTTCCTCACCGCGTATAGGCCCAGAGAAGAAGAGATCAGCGCGCCGGCGGATCCTGTCAGAAGTACAAGGGTATGTTCTAGATAAATGTTTAATGTTACTATAATAATCAATTAGTAATTACCTTTACATTTATGCTTTATTGTTTGTGTGTGAAGGGTAAGAATCCAATGACTCGGGGTGCGAAAAGTAAGAACCCAGCGCCCGTCCGGGCTCGCACCAGGACTTCTGAGGCGCCTAAAAGTAAGTTCTCACTGCCAGCAAAACTTGTGGATCACTTAGGGCCTCGCCAGATGAATCTCTACGACAAGATCATTTCAAAGTCAAATCAAACTATCAACTTCATGATGATGCTTCCAAAGTCGTTGTTTCACTACGAAGAAGATATGACCACGACGATCAACTTTGGGGACTTCAGAGAGATGATGTGTGGAGATTACTTGAACATTAACATTATTCAAGCTTATCTAAAGTAAGTGTTATTTCCTCATACTGTAAAAACATATAGAATAAGTATCTATGAAGTTGCATTGGCTAACTTTTTATAGTACATGTGATATAATAGAGGTCTACTTGAGAGATGTCATGAGAAGAACATCACCTCCATTACTGCGGTGTGCCCGGAGCGTTTATCGTTTGACTTAGTCAATAGGGACCCGGGGAGGTTTATGGAATACATGAGGCATTGCTTCAATGTTGCAGATGAACAACAAAAATTATTTATTCTAATGCCGTATCACCAAACGTGAGTTCTGATATAAAATTACATACTAATTAGCTAATTTTTACCTTCATTTCTCATTTCATTTTGTATTTGAAATTGTAGCCACCACCGGGCTTTGTTTATCTTCTGCACTTCCACCACTACTCTGCTCGTTCTAGATCCACTAGGGCAGTGGACAGAATTCAACACTGAAGACTTAATCAAAACGTAAGTTTTTATTAGTATTTAATTGTTTGTAAGTTTTTTGAACCAAAATTAATGTACTCGTTCATTTTGCTTAACACTTTTGTTAATATATGTCACAGTTGTTACAGTAAAACCACTCAGGCAGAGTTTGCTGAAATGACCGTCGATTACATCAAGGTTTGGTAATTCATGTATTTCATTCGTGCTGCTTATCTTTATACAATTGTTTTACATTTGTGAATTTTGGTGATTTAGTGCCCTACCCAAAAGGATTCTAGGAGTTGTGGGTACTACGTGATGCGCTATATGTACGAGTTCTGTGGGTACTTCCCAGCATTTCAGAACTATGGAGACAAGGTAATACGAACGCTATCTTGTATTTAATTCTTTTCGGTAGATTTTTGTGTCTTTATCTTAATCTCATTATGGGTTCCATTCCTTTTCTTGTTCCAGATTAACGAGCATTATGCCCAATCCTCGACTTACAGTGCAAAAGACTTGTATCATGTCAGAGAGAGCATGCCAGCCTTATTTATGAGAATGGAGTGGTAGACTAGCTAGCTAGCCTTTTGTATATATTGTAGTGGCATGAAACTGAAATGATCACATTTAATGAATTGCTAGTTGCTGTAACACATTCTGCTGTATTGAATATTTTTGTTGCTGTAACAGATTCAGCTGTAACAGATTTTCGATCTGGTGTATATTAGATGTTATCTCTGTTGCAATTGTGCGTAGAGAATGAATTTGTGTTGTTGCTATTTGATTCAGGTGTTTCATTGTGCAGTTTCTACACATCTGTTGCTCTGATGCCCTCTGTTGCATATCTGTTATAATTCTGGCTCTGTTGCAATTGTGTAGCTTTGTAATAAAATAATAATAATAAAAAAAATACACTTACATTACGGTTATTGGTAAAACCGTAATCTAAAGTCCATGACACGCGGGACCGGAAAAGGGCCTTTAATTACGATTTTAAACCGTAATTAAGACGTCACCGTCTTTAGCGACGCCCGCGTAGACTACGGTCCAGAACCGTAATTATACACGGTTTTGGACCGTAATTAAATGCTTCCGTTCCACCAGTGCAACTAGCAGACATTTTTAACCAACCTGTAAGTAGAGAAAGATTCAACAAGATTATTCATAATCTTGGAATGATATTCATTGATCACAATTAATCTATCTTTTAATTCCCACGATCGGTCACCGACACGTGAGCAACACCCTAAATTAGTCGTTCAGTAGTCAACGATCAGTATTACAACAATCAGTTATGTCAAACGACTACTTGAAACAAATATGTCATCTTTTCCACTAAAGTGAGACTAGAACAAAGAGTGTGAAACGGATAGAAACGGGATATCCTCAACGGATCGCTGCCAACGGTCACGACCGTTGCCCGTTATGAATAGTACCATTACGATCTGTCAGCGAGAGGACGAAGAGCGGTCACCGACCGCCGTTACTCGAGTATTATAAAAGGGCGACGAGTGCTTTGCTCCTGTCACACTATTGTCCTCATTCTCTCTAAACTATCAAGACTTTCATCCAATTTCTCTTCTCTCTTACAAAAATCTAAAGGCATCTCCATGGAAGTTTGCACACAACAAGTGGCCGACATCCAGTAGACAACATCTCCAACTCGACTGACAAAAGAGGAGGAAGATAAGCTTACAGTTAAAGTGGTACAAGAAGGGAACCTTTTCACCAGCGAGATAGAGTATATAAAATCCCACATTCCCAAAACCTACCGTCTCATTGAATCCGGCACTTTCAAACCCAATATCATTCTTGATCCTACTCCCACAAATGAACCAACAATGTCTTCTCTTGCCCCATCACCTAAAACCTCCAAAATCACCACAAAGCGATCCAAAGCCAAACAACCAAAATCCAAGGACCATTCAACCACCACAACTACCCGTGTAACTCGCGCATCTAGGCGCGCCCAAAAACAAACAGCTCCACAAAAATCCCATTGATAAGTGTGAAATATGAATGGTTTTAGTTGTCTTTAATGCTTAATTTTCATACGCGCATTGATGATATTCCACACTTATCTTACGTTTTCCTTTGGTTTGTTGTTTGTTAAGACTTGATACCTTTTTGTATGTTAAATGCAGAGAAAAGCCAAGGAAACAGTAGATTAACTCACGAGGGTGATGATGCAACAAACGGGGATCGAATTGGAGTCAGAACGAAGAATTTAGAAGGTTTTGAAGGTGTGTCCGAGCTTGTGTCCGAACATCCAAGCTCGGACGTAGGTCGAGAGTTCGAGTGCTGTGCCTAATGAAGTGTCCAAACTTTGGTCCGAACTTTGAAGTTCGGACATGGTTCGAGAATCACAATGAAGAAAAGTTGAAAGTCTGATCTACGCTGCATGTCCGAACATTCAAGGTCGGACCAATGTTCGGACGCGACTAAAATTTCAGCAGAAGTTCGGCGTTTTGAAGGGAAAAAGAGCAAGAAACTCTTTAAGTGACCTAATCAGAGGAGAGGAGGAGGAATCATTACATATCACTACATCACGACACTCTCACGCTGAAAAAACAACGCTCTTTCCACTCATCCACACCATCAGCATCACCTTCACTTTCATCCACATTCATCAAGCACATCATCGTCATCATTGAGGAGCATCGACAGAAGGGGGTCAGACCATCGTCTTCAACCTTGCGCCGGTAGTCTCTGAGTCTGGATAATCATTCAATTCGAGGGTTTTTCTTCCTTAGATGAATTCTCTTTTGACTGTATTCATTCGCTGCTTTGTAATGTCTGGCTAGTAGGGATTAACTCTGGGGTAGGGTTGCTCATGATGGATACAATTTAGTTAGGAGTTCTGCAGTTTGACTATGGGATTGTAATGGATTGTTTATAGGTTAATGCTAATCATTCATCTTCTCTATTAAATTTGCGCATTTATAGAGTTGTTTTGCGAATCCTATTAGGATCAGATAAGGTGATTAATAGGAAGTTCGAATTAACCTGGAGATTTGGGGAAAGATTAGTTGGATAGATAATTTTTCATGCAATAGCTTATAATTCTTCGCACGTAATCCGCCTATATGTGTTTTGCCAACTTCTAGATTAGAGTTGACATGTTCTGATAGGTGAGCTCTTCCTTTAACTAAGATTTAGGATCGAAGACAGCTTAAGAATTGGCCTTTCCGTTTCTCATAATTGAATTGTAGGTTTTACTAGATTTATCCAGCAAAGAACAGCCCGAACCCGGAGTTCCGTTCACTTTACCAACTTTAACATTTACTTTCGTTAATCGTTCATTTAGACTTTGATCCGCATTTCTTAATTCAGTTACAAAAACAATTCACAACTCCCCTAAATTTCCAGTTTTCTTAGGACTTAGGCTATTTATTCAAGTCCCGTGGTTCGATACCTGGTTACTTAATTTCCTATACTATAGTGACTGGGGATTTTTGCAGCCCGACAGGCTTTTGATTTATTATTTCTAGGTTTAATTTCATAGTTTTTAGTATATCATTTTCTCTGTTGCAAAATGGCGCCGTTGCCGGGGACTTGACATTTGTCAAGTCCTTTGCCCTAGTTGTCAATTGTTTTTACTTTATTTTATTTGCGCTATTTATTTCCTCTTTGTTTTAACTCGATTATAGTCTTAAATCTGCGTTTGCTAGTTTTGTTTTAATTTTCAGAATATTTTTGAATTTATTTCGTTTGAACAATTGTGTTTTATTTTACATTCAGCATAATCGTAGTTGTTTATACGCATTTTAATTTGTTTTGTTCGGCTCTGTTCATACCAGTACTAACTTAAAATTTTTGTGTTTTATTTGTGTGAACTGTGCAGGTGTTTGGTGAATGCACGTACCCGATCTCGAGGCCCACCAAGATTTAATCTAGACCCAGAGATCAACCGTACAACTCGTAGGGCAAGAAGAGCACTTACCTTCACCATGGCTGCTAACGGACCAGCAAATAATGAGCAAGCCACATTGGGAAGAATAAATCGCCCGCCCGCCGCTCCTCGAAGAAGACCTGTGACTCTACCAAACCTCACAACAGAGTTAACAGCAGAATAGCAAAAACTAAAACCAAGCCATCAACAAATGCTGTCAGGAATCATCCTGCAGGGACCTTTTCAGGCGCAGACCCGGCTGATGCGCTCGACCATGTCCATCGTTTCCTAGTTCATTTGGATTCGTTAGGGATGTCTCAAGGGCTAGAGGAGTATGCTCGGCTGTGTTTATTCCGGCACAGTCTCTCAGGGGAAGCATCAAAGTGGTTCCATCGTCTACCACCAGGTATCATCACTACCTGGGAGCTGATGACGGAAAGGTTTTACGAGAAGTACATCCCCATCTCCAGGACCAGACAGATGATCGCTGACCTGACCGCCTTCAGACAGTCCGGCAGTGAGACAGTCTGCGAAGCCAGGGATAGATTCAAGGAGCTGCTCGCCAATGCCCTCATCACGGTCAGACCATAACATCTTTGGCCCAGGGGTTCTTCCAAGGGCTAAGAGATGAGCATAGAGGTAAGGTCAGAGCTGCACTGGGTGGAAATCTGCTTGCCAAAAGCGGAGAAGAGTAGAAGAGTTTATATCGGCTATGGAGTCCTACTGCGAGGAGCTCCGCCAGTGGAGCAATAGTGGTGGAAGAGTTTTCACAGTCGGTCAGACTTCCTCTCGGACTCCAGATCCTATGATGGAGCAAATTGCTGCTGAGGAGGCCCATTTAAGTACTACAGTGGGTAACATGGCGAAGATGCTCGAGCAGCTCACTATGGGACAGACATCCGTGCAAGCTGTCAAGAAGGTGTCTACTGGTTCCAGTGAGGTCTTCTGTTTCTCAGTGTGGAGATAGCCATGAGTACGAGGACTGCCCAATGGTTGCTGAGATGAGACAAACCGAGGAGGCGCATGCAATTGGCCAGTACAACAGGCAGCCTTGGATGCAGAATCAGCATCCAAACCTGAGGTACGGAAATCTGAATAACGCTCTCATCTCACATCAGATGCAGCCTCAGAGGGTGAATCAGGGAGAACCACCCGACTTTGTTAGGCCTCAGTACAGTCAGTTTAGGCCACAACAGTCTCAAGCTTAGCAACCATCACTGAGCTCAAACAATGCGAATCTTAAGGAGATGATGGATAAGCTGATGGCTTCTCAAGAGCAGCAAACAGTAATAAATCAGAATCTGGCAGCTGGTCAGCAAAAACTCGAGAACGCCATGGCGGAGATGAGGGAACGATGAGTCAGTTGACTCAGTTCCTCCTACAGCAGAGACCTGCTGGATCACTACCTTCCCAACCAGACCCCAATCCTAAGGAGCAGTTGAGGGCAGTGTCGGTCTCAGAAGCCGTGGTAGTTGAGGACTGTTCAGATTTTGAAGAGGTGGTAGCACTTACCTTAAGAAGTGGTAAACAGCTGATGAATAGAGATCAAGTGGCTGAGGATCAAGCTGACGAGGAGACCGGTCTTCCTTCTTCTAGCACTGGTGCACCGTCAGGGCCCCCAGCCCTCCTGAGGTAGTTGTTGAGGAGACCCAGGCTCCTATTTCTTCCCCTTCTCATACTTTGATTGCTAAAAAACCAAGGGTCAAGGTGGTTCCTAGGGAACTTCCTTTCCCTAATAGATTGAAAGAAAAAGAACTTGATGATCAATTTGGGAAATTTTTGAGTGTGTTTTCGAAGCTTACTATTAATATCCCCTTGATTGATGCTATCAAGCAGATGCCTAATTATGCTCGCTTTGTGAAGGATTTGATTTCTAACAAGCGAAAGTTCAAGGAAAGTGAGATTGTTCAGCTGACAGAGACGTGCTCTGCAGCCATCCAGCAGAAGCTTCCTCCAAAGTGTGAAGATCCAGGGCAGCCCATCATCCCTTGCACCATTGGAGACATGGACTGTGGGTTTGGACTCTACGACCTTGAAGCAAGTATAAATTTGATGCCTTATTCCATGTTTAGGAAGCTTCATGCTGGTGAGCTTGTCCCAATAAATTTTAACTTGCAATTAGCTGATCGTTCTTCAATCAAACCTCGTGGTATGGTTGAGAATGTTGTGGTAGGTGTTGGTAACTTCTTCTTCCCTACTGATTTTGTCATTCTTGATATGGATGAGGACGTTAAAGTGCCATTGATTTTGGGTAGACCGTTCTTGCGAACTGCTAAAACTGTCATTGATGTTGACAAAGGAAAGATCACCCTTAAGTTTAATATTGAGGAACTTAGTTTTGATATCACTAAGATGATGAGAGCAAATACTTCTTCTCATGCTGTGCTTTCAGTGGATGTTGATTGTTCTGATGATTATGATGCGTTTGTCACTAAAAATACTGATGACTCTTCTTTCCTGCTTGAGAATTCTGATTTGCTAGAGCAGGTGTTATGCCACTCGATTGAGGATGACAAGGAGAGCACTGAGGTAGCTACTGTTGTCCAGCAGCTTAATCAGGGACGAACCTACTTTCGCCCTTATGCTCCTCCTGTGGAGCCACTAGACAGGCCTACTCAGAGGCTCATTCCTTCAATAGAGAAGCCCCCTACTCTTGAACTCAAAACTCTCCCTTCAAATCTTAAATATGCTTTCTTGGTAGAGGGTAGCGCCCTGCCTGTTATTATTTCTTCATCTTTGTCTGTTTCGCAGGAAAACAGACTTCTGGAAGTGTTAAGAAGGCACAAGGGAGCTTTGGGGTGGTCAGTGGGAGATATTAAAGGGATTAATCCAGGGTTCTGCACTCATCAAATTTACATGGAAGATAGTATCAAGCCAGTGAGGCAGCCCCAGAGGAGATTAAACCCAAACCTGAAGGAAGTAGTGAAAACAGAGGTTTGAAGCTCTTGGATGCAGACATCATTTATCCCATCTCCGATAGCCGCTGGGTTCTCCTGTGCAAGTTTTTCCAAGAAAGGGGGAATAGTGGCAGTGCCTAATGAGAAAGGTGAATTGGTGCCCCAAAGACAAACCACTGGCTGGAGGATGTGCATCGATTACTAGCGTTTGAACGAAGCCACAAGGAAGGACCACTTCCCACTACCGTTTATTGATCAAATGTTGAGAGGCTAGCTGGGCAAGAGTTCTACTGCTTCCATGATGGGTACATCGGTTATTTTCAGATTCCCATTGCGCCAGAGGATTAGGAGAAGACCACCTTCACCTGCCCTTATGGTAATTTTGCATATAGGAGGATGCCATTTGGTCTTTGCAACGCTACAGCCACATTTCAGCGATGTATGATGGCGATTTTAATGAGTTTATTGAGAAAAGCATAAAAGTCTTCATGGACGATTCTCTGTATATGGCCAGAGTTTTGATGTATGTCTTGATCAACTGGATCAGATACTAGGCAGATGCGAGGAGACCCACCTGGTTTTGAATTGGGAGAAGTTCCATTTCATGGTACATGAGGGTATAGTTCTTGGACACAGGGTCTCCAAAGACGGTATTCAGGTGGACAAGGCGAAGGTGGAGGTCATTGAGGGGTTACCTCCTCCCACTTCAGTCAGGGGTGCTAGATCTTTGCAGAAAGATGTAAAATTTCAGTTCTCAGAGGAGTGCTTGAAAGTCTTTCAAACTATCAAGAGTAAGCTCATCTTGCCCCTATTGTGGTTCCTCCTGATTGGTCTCTTCCATTTGAGGTCATGATAGATGCTAGTGATTTTGCTGTGGGTGCGGCACTCTGTCAAAAGAAGGATAAAATTTTGAGGGTTATCACATATGCGAGTAAGACTCTGTCTGAAGCTCAAAAGAATTACACCACTACTGAAAAGGAGCTACTTGCGGTGGTGTTTGCTCTTGACAAGTTCAGGCCCTATTTGCTGGGAAGTAAGGTAATTGCTCACACCGATCACTCTGCCTTGAAGTACCTATTCCAAAAGAATGATTCTAAGCCCAGACTCCTGAGATGGATGTTGCTTCTCCAAGAGTTCGATTTGGAAGTTGTTGATAAGCAAGGGAAGCAGAATGGGGTTGCAGATCATTTGTCTAGGCTTGAGACTCCTGATGACGGGGTCCCCATAAATGAATTCTTTCCTGACGAAACAGTCTTTGTAATTGGGAAAGTTAAAGAGCCATGGTATGCTGACCTGGCTAACTATCTTGCCTCTGGTTTGATTCCCCATGATCTGAGCTACAACCGAAGGAAGAAGTTTCTTTCTGAAGCCCGTCATTACGTTTGGGAGGAACCCTAACTCTTTAGAGTGTGTGCTGATAGTTTAATCAGAAGGTGCCTCCCCGATGAAGAAGTTAATAGTGTGATTGAGTTTTGCCATTCTCGAGAGGCAGGTGGTCACCATGGTCCTACTAGGACAGCTGCTAAGGTGTTAGAGTGTGGTTTCTACTGGCCCACTCTACACAAGGATGTCCACCGCTTCTATGCTCACTATGATAACTGCCAGAGGATGGGGAACACTTCAAGAAGGCATGAGACGCCTCAGAAGGGAATCCTTGAAGTTGAGCTGTTTGATGTCTGGGTTATTGACTTTACTGGCCCATTCCCCTCTTCTCACAGAAACCACTACATCCTCGTTGCTATAGATTATGTTTCCAAATGGGTCGAAGCAATCCCCTGCCCTTCTGCTGATGCTAGAACTGTGGTGAAATTCTTGAAGAAGAACATCTTTACTAGATTTGGTGTGCCAAGAGCTATCATCAGTGATGGTGGTTCTCACCTTTGCAACAGGGCCTTTGATTCCTGATGGCTAAGTACGGGGTGACTCATAAGGATGCTTTACCTTATCATCCCCAAACTAATGGGCAAGCAGAGTGAGTAACTGAGAACTAAAATGGATTCTTCAGAAGACAGTCAACTCCTCCAGGAAGGATTGGTCTGTCAAGCTTGACGATGCTCTGTGGGCTTATAGAACTGCATTCAAGACTCCCATTCGGATGTTCTCCTTTTAAGCTGGTGTACGGGAAGGCTTGTCATCTCCTAGTTGAGCTAGAGCACAGAGCTTACTGGGCTTTAAAAGCTCTCAACTTTGATTTATGTGATGCTGGAGAGAAGAGGCGATTTCAGCTCTCTGAGTTGGGAAGAACTAAGAGAACAGGCGTACGACAGCTCAAAGATTTATAAAGAGCGCACAAAAAGGATCCACGACGGATGATTCAAAAGAGAGACTTCAAAGTGGGGGATCTGGTGCTTCTCTTTAACTCTAGGCTACGTCTCTTTCCTGGGAAGCTGAAATCACACTGGACAGGCCCTTCAGAGTAGTGGGAGTTACATCCTATGGAGCGTACGAGCTGGAGAACAAAGCTGGTTAAACCGTCAAGGTAAATGGTGCTCGTTTAAAAGGCTATCTTGGTACTGAAGCTTTTTCCTATGCAGGCAATATTCTTTGTTGAAAGTGAATCCAGTCCTACAGCAAAGATGATTTCTCAAGAGACGAGTTCAAATGTGAAGAAGAGATTCTCTTGGCGAATGCGGAAAGAATTGAGAAGGTTGAAGGAATTTGCTGTAGGCTGTTGCAGAGCTTCCCACCACACTTCTTCTGATTGATCAGGTAGGAACTGTCTAGCTAAAGACAATAAAGAAGAGCAGCTGACTGGGAGGCAACCCAATGTTTTTCGGTACTTTAATTCTGTGTTATTATGTTGTTATAGTTTTGTTTTAGGTTAATGCTTTTGGTTACAGTGGTTTGAGCTCAGAAAGAAACAGTTTGGTGCATTTAAAGTGTTGTCGAACTTCGGTCCGTACATCGAAGTTCGGACTCAGTTCGAGAGATTGGAGCCTGAACAAAACGAGACGACCAAACTTCTGTCCGGACATCGAAGTTCGGACCTGATTCAAGAGTTTGGCAAAAGGAGAACACGAGATGTCCGAAATTCTGTCCGAGCATCGAAGTTCGGACACGATGCGAAGCGCTGCCCAGGTATGTATGTCCGAATTCTGTCCGAACTATGAAGTTTGGACACCACGATAATTTTGAAATTAAAGAGTGCGGGTGACACATTCGAACTCAATCCCTAACTCCCCACCACGAAGAACAGCAGCGCCCCTTTCTCCCCTTCCTTCAATCTCTCACAACTCTCTCATTTCTTCACCAAATCTGACATTCTTGGTACCAATCTGCTCGTTTTTTGATTCTCTACCACTCTCTAACTTGCAATCGACCAGGAAATCACCAAATAGTTCCGATTCTGAGCCTGATCGAATTAGAACCCTAACTATCGAATTTGGGGGTTTTTGGGCTCGAATCTTGTAGATTTCATTGTCTTCTTGCTCCTCACCACTTATTCAACTCAAGCAATGTATTTTCTCCACTTTTCTACCTCCGTTATTATGTTTTTGACAGATTTCGAAAGTTGAGGTGAACCAAGTCGAATTTTTACTATGTATTTGTCAATTTGCTGAAACTCATTCGCATGTAGAGGGTTTCTGTTCTGCTATGCTGTGAGTTACTGTGCTTACAATGTAGATTTATCCATTTGGGGTCTGATTTCTCATGGCTGAACTAGTCCGTTGACTGAGACTAGGACTGAAAATGTTTGAACTGCTGTGATTGTCTGTCGGTTAAGTCTCTACTGGTCATTGTTTGCTGAAGATTACCTTTGCGAATGAGAAATATGATTGCTCTGTGCTGTGGAGAATAATGAATTTAAGGGGAGACTCTATTGAATTTTGGATAACTATGTGCATACTTAGAACTATTTCCTTGCCTCCCTTTATTTGACATTGGCTGCCCTTGCATGAGCAGATGTTGAGCAGAATTACAGGCCGTGCTAAGAGGGCAGGGAGAACCAGCGCAAGTTCAAGTCGTCGAGCTCAGCAAGAGGAGTTTAGGAATGACGCGGCCAGAGAATGGTTCGCCAAGAGTATGGACATCATTGCTGAGCGTGGTGTGGTGCCTAAGCTGGAGAGCCAGCTGGGCCTGAGAGCAGTACTGCATCCGTTTGGTTGGGCTAAAATCCTGGATATGGGGGCCCGTACTCCGAAAGAGTGGTGCGCATGTTCTATACGAATGCTATCTCCCAGGATGGGCAGATCAAATCTATTGCTGACGGTGATAGAGTGACAATCTTCACAATGGAGATTGCTCACTATTTGGATCTTCCTTATCCTGCCCCCGACCATCCTGAAAACCTTAACCCGTTGGACTTCAAGGCAGCAGCCCTAAACCACTACCTCCCACTCATGGTTCAAGGGCCACGACGACGCAGAGGAGATGACCCATTAAAGCAGGTCGTCCCTGCTGATCTGCTTCAGGACCCTCAGGAGAGAGTCCTCTTCGCACTGCTGGCTGCGAATGTTCTCCCATGGTAGAGTTCAAACCTGAACCACACCGATTTCCTTTTCTCCAGGCAGTGCTGAATCCGGAGTTTGCTGAGGCTGCGGAGGTTACTTACTTGCCGTGGGTGATCTTCTTGCATTCGCAGTACATTATGAAGCACAAGACCGACACAAGCTAGGTTATCCGGTCATGATCTGCCAGATACGTAGGAGGCAGGGGGTCACCATCCCATCTGAGGGGCTGCATGCTACACGGTCGCCTTTCGACATTGGCGCCATGAAGAAGATGTGGTTCGAGTTTGACGGGGCGGCCTGGAGGAAGAAGGCTGCCCCAAGGCCACAGAAGCGCCAGCGGGATGCGGGTAGGGTCCATCAGAGCCAGCTCCTACTGCTGTAGCTGAGGAGGAAGAGGCATTTGCTGCACTGCCAGCCCCTGGGAGCGAGTATGTCACTCGCTATTAGTTTGATCAGCTTGGTCCCGCTTCCAGGCGGAGATCGAGACCCTACAGCAGCAAGCGTGCCGCTCTCAGGACAACTATGAGGCTCTACTTTCTCAGTTTCAGCAGTGGCAGGCGTACTACCCGCCCCCACAGTGATGATGTTGTTGGTTGATGCTACTTTTGTTTAGAAGCCATATCTGGACTTCTTTCTGGTTTTACTTTCAGTTGTGTTAGACCTAGTTCTTATATTTCTATTGGGTTGTATTTTTCTTTATTTCAATTTTAGTTTGTTCTTCTCTTAAACTCCGACTACTAATCGTTACTAATGCGATGCTTCCAGCATACCTCTCTGTTTTGTTTGCTGTTTTTGTGCAAGTATGCTTTACCGTGATGATTCCATGCCGGACACTTGCTTGGAAGCAAGTGTGAGGAAACAATTTTCCCTAGCAGGACAATAAGTGTGAGGAAGAACCTTTTCCTCAATCGATCACAAAAGAAATCAGGGGAGTTTTCAGTTTCCTTTCTTCTTTTGTTTGTGTTCGGCCTGTGCTTTAACGTTTTATAACTCTGTAAATCTTCACTTCCACCCTTGTGAGTCTGACACATTTAGTAAGATCTTTTTCTTGTGTTAATTTTCTAACCAATGAGGACATTGCTCCTCCTTAAGTGTGAGGAAGGGGGAAAATCTTTCTGAATGTGTCAGCTATTTATTTTGCATCCCACACTAATTTTTGGTTGGTCTTGGGCTATATGGGGGTAAGTTCCTTGGAGTGCTCCTATGTGTTGAATACTTGGGTGGATTTTTCGTTGTGGAGTTGAGTCCGGTGATGACATTAAGGATTGGTTTGCTCAAAGCTGTGTGTTCTCATATTTTCGAAATGACTAAATTTTGTAAAAGTATGTGGGCAAGTTAGTTGTGTTGTCAGAACTGGTTTAACCTGGAACCTTGGAATGATGAGAATGTCTGGAATGAAGGATAAAGACAAGGTACTCCTCTGATCTGAGTTATTTTCTGAACCAAAACAGGCCTCTTCCATCCGGTTATTCAGTCCTTGGGGTGCTTCATCACCCATTTACCTAAGATCGTCTGATCTGGGATAAAAGACCCAATACCGTTACAAGGATGGAGAGAAAAGTCTGGGGGATGAATTATTTGCGCGAACAATTTAATATATATGCAAAATGAAAAAAAGAGGAGGCTCTCTAAAGTCGTATGTTTATTGCAAATCTTTTAATTAGATCATGAGTACGTGGTGTTGAAAGGTACTGCAAAATATGGCAGTACTTCAAACCCCTTGTCATCCACGGGTTTGAGAAGAGAAACGGTTGAAAGGTTCTGAATTACTCTATGTTTTGACTTCGTGATTTGACTTCTTCATAATCTTTTGTTTTAAAAGAGTGCTTCATTGTTTAAGAGACATGCAGTCAAGAGCAGATCGATTCTTGGGTTGTTATTATGACTTAACTTCCTTTTATTTTGTGCAATCCCAAGGTTTGGTACTATGGCATTTTGAGATATCTTACTCCTGCTTTGCTTGAGGACACGCAAAGGTTAAGTGTGAGGAGGTTTGATACGTGTGAAATATGAATGGTTTTAGTGGTCTTTAATGCTTAATTTTCATACGCGCATTGATGATATTCCACACTTATCTTACGTTTACCTTTGGTTTATTGTTTTTAAGACTTGATACCTTTTTGTATGTTAAATGCAGAGAAAAGCCAAGGAAATAGTAGATTAACTCACGAGGGTGATGATGCAACAAACGGGATCGAATTAGTCAGAATGAAGAATTTAGAAGGTTTTGAAGGTGTGTCCGAGCTTGTGTCCGAACATCCAAGCTCGGACGTAGGTCGAGAGTTCGAGTGTTGTGCATAATGAAGTGTCCGAACTCGGTCCGAACTTTGAAGTTCGGACATGGTTCGAGAATCACAATGAAGAAAAGTCGAAAGTCTGATCTACGCTGCATGTCCAAATTGAAGGTCAGACCAATGTTCGGACGCGACTAAAATTTCAGCAGAAGTTCGGCGTTTTGAAGGGAAAAAGAGGAAGAAACTCTATTTAAGTGACCTAATCAGAGGAGAGGAGGAGGAATCATTACATATCACTACATCATGACACTCTCACGCTGAAAAAAACAACGCTCTTTCCACTCATCCACACCATCAGCATCAGCTTCACTTTCATCCACATTCATCAAGCACATCATCGTCATCATTGAGGAGCATCGACAGAAGGGTGTCAGACCATCATCTTCAACCTTGCGCCGGCAGTCTCCGAGTCTTGATAATCATTCAATTCGAGGGTTTTTCTTCCCTTAGATGAATTCTCTTTTGACTGTATTCATTCGCTGCTTTGTAATGTCTGGCTAGTAGGGATTAACTCTGGGGTAGTGTTGTTCATGATGGATACAATTTAGTTAGGAGTTCTGCAGTTTGACTATGGGATTGTAATGGATTGTTTCTAGGTTAATGCTAATCATTCATCTTCTCAATTAAATTTGCGCATTTATAGAGTTGTTTTGCGAATCCTATTAGGATCAGATAAGGTGATTAATAGGAAGTTCGAATTAACCTGGAGATTTGGGGAAAGATTAGTCGGATAGATAATTTTTCCTGCAAAAGCTTATAATTCTTCGCACGTAATCCGCCTATATGTGTTTTGCCAACTTCTAGATTAGAGTTGACATGTTCTGATAGGTGAGCTCTTCCTTTAACTAAGATTTAAGATCGAAGAGAGCTTAAGAATTGGCCTTTCTGTTTCTCATAATTGAATTGTAGGCTTTACTAGATTTATCCAGCAAAGCACAACCCGAACCCGGAGTTCCGTTCACTTTACCAACTTTAACATTTACTTTCGTTAATCGTTCATTTAGACTTTGATCCGCGTTTTCTTAATTCAGTTACAAAAACAATTCACAACTCCCCTAAATTTCTAGTTTTCTTAAGACTTAGGCTTATTTATTCAAGTCCCGTGGTTCGATACCTGGTTATTTAATTTCCTATACTATAGTGACCGGGATTTTTTGCAACCTGACAGGCTTTTTGATTTATTAATTTCTAGGTTTAATTTCGTAGTTTTTGGTATATCATTTTCTCTGTTTGCACCCATTCAACACTAGAGAGGACAACACGTCGGTTACACTTCATCAAGGAAGAAGAAGCCTCTTCTTCAGCTGTCGTCAAGGAAGTGGTTCAATCATTGGAGGAAGAGGAGGTTCAAAGTGACGAACCGTCACAAAAGGTAGCCTCAGTGGAAGAGAAGCCACTTTCGGAGAACCAGTCATCGATAGGTCTCCGACACCTCAGCGATCACCTAAAAACGGTGATAGCGACACATAATCACCTGTTATTCAAACGCTCGAGGAGCGTGCTCACTTGAAGGAGGCAAAGGGAAAAGGAAAGATGGGCACTTCTTCTAGCACCAAGGAGATCGAGGAGCTTACACACCTCGAAAAATCAGTTGCCAAGTCACAACCTTCACAATCCTTGAAGCGACTGAAAAGGCTCAAAGAACTAAAGCCTCCATTGATCAAGGCCGAGAACGTCAATGACCGCTCCTGTTCCGTCTTACCAAAGACAATGGATACGGAATGGATGGAGAAGATGGGTTTGGGCGAGGTTATCGAGCTGCTGAAGTTCCAAGGATGGGTAGACTTCTTCCAGGAGCCTATCCCTGTCTATACCGAGCTGCTCAAGGAGCATATGAGATGTCTTGGACCACACTAACGTAAGGAAGATGACGACTACCTCCTCTCCACAATCCAAAAGGCTCAAATCACTATCTCCAAGTCTTGGATTTGCAAGAATTTTAACCTAGAGCTAAAAGGTCTGGTTGTTCCCAAGGAAACGACTTGGAATGATCTAGGACACCAAGGAGGGAAGATGGTCAACTTGCTCAACAAAGGAGCAACAATGAAGAACTTCAATGTCGTGGACATGTCCATCGTAGACAGAGTCCTCTTCAGCTTAGTCACCCACAACATCACCCCAATGAACCAGCGCACTCACATAGTCAATGCTCGGAACGTGAGGCTGCTGTTCGCACTCAAGACCAAGGAGAAAATTGATCTTCCAGCCATGATTCTCCTCACTCTAGATGAGAGTCGTCAAGTAAATCAAGGTCTAGTGCACGGGGGAGTGGTCACCGCGACACTCTTGGAGAGTAGAGTGGACACCAACAGGTTCCACGGATGTGCGCGCACCGCTCAAGACTGCATCTGCTCAGAGTTGTTGTCCAAATTTGGGATAAAGACTAAAGCAGATAAGCTCGTTGCATCCAGAATCCCATAAAGAGTGAGGAAGCAGGATCAGAACCATGACCAATAGCAAGAACTTCAGGACTCAAGAGGAAGAGAAGTCTCTCACCGTCCACGACAGGTCGGGGATCAGTCTGGATACATCAACTTGGGACGTTCTTCAGCGAGTAAGAGTCACTCTTCCCGCTGTGCAGGTTGTCTCCACTAAACCAAGTGTTTGTCACATGGTTCAAGAAGCAATAGATTTCATAGACTCTCACATAGCCTAAGCGTTCTTTGTCTCCTAGATACATGAGTGAATACCATGAGAGAATTAGTTTTAAGCTAGATTTTTTTTCAAAAATTGTACTCTTTTGCCATTGACTATCTGTTTCTTGGTCAATCTTTTGACATGAATGAAAATGTAACAGTTTCTTTATCTATTTCGAATGATTAACTTGGTTTCGATATCATCTATTGCATTGGCTTCTTTTTTCTTGATTAAAAATTACAAAAGATTTATCACTTTGTAGTTTGTAATCTATGAAATGTCATGGCCTTTTCAATACCTGATATCGTGTAGTTGCTCCCCATTTTTTTGCTGTATGGCAAAGGGGGAAGGAACGAAAAGATATGTACTTGTGAAACTATGTCTATCGTCCTTGTATTATGTATCATCTGAATGAAAACTTTATCTACTTTGGTTATAGTATAACATAAAAGCTGTCACTTGTTTTTAATTGTTAATCTCCTCACTATAAAAACCCTTAACAAACTTAGGGGGAATGCTTCTTAGGGAGAATACCTCTTAAAATTTGAACTTTAAGTTGTCAAGCACATATCATTTTGTATCGGTAGCCATCATCAAAAAGGGGGAAATTGTTAAGTCAAAATCATTTAGTTTTGATGATAGCAAACATGTGGTGTTTTTCTAACATGTTTGTCAAGCTCATAATTCAGATAAACAGGTAAATAAGTGGCTTAGCACGCAAGGTTTCAAGCGCACTTAAAGTCATGAGTGGCTTAGCACGCAAGGTTGCAAGCGCGCTCATATCACGATGTTTGCCTTACCAGTCGGGCACCTGTTGGTGAGAGCTCCGGAGAACTTCTAGCAATACACAAGCAGTCAGGAACCACACTATCTTGTATCTCTTACATCAGACATTAAACAAGGACCAAAAGGATTTTAGCAACGTCGACAAACTCACTCAGATATATCACACTCATTCCAGTAACTAGCTCACGACAAGATGAAGCTCATTAATGTGCAAGTTAACAAGATAAGCAAAGGCTATTAATGAACATCATTACGTAGCTATAATAAATTCAGAAGAGAGCAGTTATAGCATTAATGGACCAGACAAAGTCAGACAGGTTGATGATGCTAGTGGTGACAACCACTTGGGAGACGTGCCACCAACTTGCCCATTCACAAGGCAACACGTATGCTGTTGGCTCCAGATCAAGTGGAAGAAAATCTGCTGTAGGGTGCGGCTATTATATTCGTAGAAAAAGAAGTACTCTACTCTTAGAGTCTACACTCATAGGCTTTTAGTTTACATCTTAACTAACTTGTATATATACGTGCCTTAATGTCCTTTATAAGATAAGCTTACGGGATAGAAAAAAAAGAGATACAAACTGTGCAAGTGTGAGTCAGACTAGATTGTGTGTATCTGCTAGAGAGTTGGTGGGCTAGAGAGGACTGGGTTAGAGTATCAATACAGTGGGTATTTGATAGGACGACAGGTCAGGGAACGGTCGGTGAACCGTAGGGCGATAGTCAGGAGAGGGTTGACGACTTTAGGGGTAAAGTCGAAGCTGTCCCGGGAGTCCGTGTGTGGGGCAAGGGAGGTTGAGTGAATTTCGTGTGTGTAAATTCTCAATCGAAATGTGTTTTCCAGTTTAAGTTTATCTCGTGTCCATTCTTAAACTATCAAGTTCAAATTGAGTCATAGATACGTCCACGACCGGTCGGGGACGCATCAGGTGCAATAATTAGTTTCAATGTCTTGAGATGTGAGCCACCCTCAACTCCTTTTCCCAGCAACTCAAATCTAAGTGAGCTGACATAACTCCTTATAGAATAATTCTTGATTCTAAGATAGGATATACCATACAAATACGGCTTGAAGAAAGAAACAAAAAGATTCATCTTTCACAAGCTCCCATAGCAAGAAAGAGCAATTCACTAGAGCAGAATATTCAAGTAGCATAACATAGGGAAGGGCACAAAACAAACCAAAGTGGCACCAGTAGCCTTAGCAACATGGCGTATATCCTCCTTTCTGACACCCCTCACAACAATGGCACCAACCTCGACAAAATACTATACAAATGTTTTGCAAGATAAGTGAATGTCAATTAATGGGTAAAAACCAATAAAAACCAAGACCAACCAGAATCACTCACATTTTCCTCATTATGAGAACTTATAACACTACTGCAAGCTCTTGAAAATCACCTTAAACAAGCTCATAAGCTCACAGGTTCAGAAAAACTACATCCTAGTGGTTCAGTATGCAAATGTAGCAACTCATTAAGAAGTTCATAGCACCACAAACCTAACCTTCTATCACAGGATTAGCAAGTAGCAAATATAGCTTCCTTTCACTGCTTACTACTACCACAACTGTGGTTGCAACAAAAAAGTAATCAATTACTAGCAGATATTTAATTCTGACAAAAAAATTGCAAGAAATTAAAACTGAATTTAAAACATTACATATAAAAAGCATTACCATATATATACAACTCTAATAATTTGATACAACTCTAAGTTAGCTCACTGGAGCCTATTATGAGTCTCCATCTAATTTTGACTAGATTAAATTAGCAAATGAGAGTCCGGGTTCAGGGGCTTGGTATTCGACTTATTTAGGGTTCAAATTACTTTCACTACCCCTCATACGTCATTTTTTCTCTACTTAGTTATTTATGGCTTATTACGGAGGTCGTGTTAACCTAAGTGAGCAAGTTTCTGATTTTTTTGGATTTTGACATTTTTTTACTGAAAATAAAAGTGGAAATTAAAATTACCTAAACTAGGGTTTTGAAGGCAGAATTAGGTCAAATTTTTTTTCCGTCCGTAGCCACGGATCTAATGTCCGAGACCACAGACCCTAGTTAACCTAAATAGTCGGAAAAGTTGAAATTCTGAAAAAAATGAAAAAATGAAGAGTTCGGGGCCACAGACAGGTGGAAGAATGGCTTAGCACGCAAGGTTGCAAGTGCACTCAACTCATGATATGTGTCCATCCAGTCGGGCACCTGTCTACGATAGCTCCTGCAGAACTTCTAGTGCACACAGGAACTCAAGCACTACACAATAATGACTCTCATGCATCAGACACAATATAAGGACAAAATACATCAAGTGAACCGACAAGCTCATGCATCCACACAGGCAACTAGCTCACGACAAAGTCTTGCTCATTAATGAACAAGATAACAAGACAAGGTCAGGGCTATTAAGAGGTACCCATTACGAGTATTAATGAAGCCATCAAGATCATGTAAGTGGAGAGTACAAGTGGTAACCAACCACCTGAGCCCTTGCCTCCGACGTGTCCAATCTTAGGACAACACGTGTCTTGACTACTCCAACTAAAGCAAGTTGAGAACATGCCTATGTACGAGCACGACCACTCTATTGAAGATAAAGGGACAAACAACTTCTAGAGTCTAGCAAATATAAATATTGGTTGGTATAAGTCTAATGAACTTTTGTGTATAGATTTGATGTATATTGTTACATGCAAAATAAGAAAGGTCACACATACGAAGATAGATAACAAAGAGCAAGTGTGAGTCAGAATGAGTGTGTGTAAGAAATAGGAAGTTGGTGAGCTTAGTAGGACTGGGCGGTTAAGTTAATACTGTAAGTATTTAGTAGACTGACTAGTCGGGGAACGGTTAGGGAACCGTAGGCCTGCTATCAGGAAGGGTAGATGACTTTGGTGATAAGTCTAGAACTGTCCCGGAGTCTATAGGTTGGACGGAGGGAGATTGAGTGAATTTGTGGAGTGTAAATTCTCAATCGGAAAGGAAGTTCCAGATTGAGTTTATCACATTCTTCCCTAAACTATCAAGTCATTTATCCATTACAAACGACACGTCCACGACTGGTCGAGGACGTATCTGAAGAGGTTGCTAGTTTCATAGAGATAGTTGGAATGACTTCTTCTGGGAAGCAGGGTACACTTGGGGTCCTAAACAACTTAAGGGAGCTACTGATTGAAGGACGTGAGCCATTATTGTTTGTGACTGACAGAGAACTTGGTCATATGAAAGCTCTCCCTTCTGTTTTCCCCCACGTGCCTCATCTACTTTGTCATTGGCACATTAACACCAACATTGATTTGAATGCAAAGAGGTTCTTCCATAAGACGGGAGAAGTGGTTGAGGCTACAAAGTATTGGTCCAAGGTAGTCAAGATTCGGATGGAGGTGCATTTCATGGAGGAGTATGCACACATGAGAAAGGTCTACCAAGGGAAAGGGAAGCTTGGCTGGATAAATTATCTGGATGAAACTTGGCTCATTTACAAAAAGAAGTTCGCCAAATGTTGGACAAATTCCGTACCACATTTTGGAAACTACACAACTAATAGGTATGTGTGATATACTAATGTTTGTTTGTTAATTTAGTGTGTTGTTCATTTCCAATGACATAATCAACGAAGCTCATTAACATTTATGTCACAAAGCTGAGAGCTCACACGTAGCACTCAAGGTATGGCTCATGTCTTCCCAAATGAAGTTAGACACCATATTCCTTAGAATTGATGGGCTTCTCAAATGTCAATACAACGGGTTTGTGACGGATATGGAGATGTGCAAAGACAAGATGGTGCACGAAGACTACTATCGTCTGCTTCGAACGATTTGTGATGAGTCAGCCACAAACGTTTGGTGATCCTTCAAGAGGAACTTTTGCATGGCAAGGAATTCAAGACGGATGAGCAGCAGTGTGGATGCACATTACTTTATACTCATGGTCTTCCTTGTGCACACTTCTTATAGAAAGTGATGGAAAGGAATGACAAACTTACACTAGATGTCATTCACGACTTGTGGAAGACATTGGAGTTGGATGTGGGAAAGCAAATGAAGGAAGAAACTATTACACAACACGAGGAGAACAACGGCATCTTGAAAGCGCTAACCGATGAACTTCCCCATCTGGACGACCATTTAATTTTTCAACATTCGTGACGAGTCAACCACAAACGTTTGGTGATCCTTCAAGAGGAACTTGTGCATGGCAAGGAAATCAAGACGGATGAGTAGCAGCAGTGGATTCACATTACTTTATACTCATGGTATTCCTTGTGCACACTTCTTATACTAAGTGATGGAAAGAAATGACAAACTTACACTAGATGTCATTCACGACTTGTGGAAGACGTTGGAGTTGGATGTGGGAAAGCCAATGAAGGAAGAAACTGTTACACAACACGAGGAGAACAACGACATCTTAAAAAGCGTTAACTAATGAAGTTCCCCATCTGGATGACCATTTGATTTTTCAGCGTTGTGTTAGGATCATGCAGTCAGTGTTTCACCCTGGTTCTCCGTTTGATCTTGTTGAGCCACCTGTTCAAGTTCCACGTGGAAGACCAAGGCAACATAGTTCATCCACGCGAAGGTTAACATTTGTATAATATTTGTTTCAACACTTTACAAATATTTATAATGATTTTAAAACATTTTGGACCATCGTTATCAAGTTCTAATCAATGTATGAGCGCATGAAGAAAAAAATGAAAACGAGAAAATCTGGTGCTGATGAGAACTCAGCTACACCGAAGAAGTTAGCCTTTGCACAATGGCATGATATTAAATACGGATTTCCATTTTTCAATCTATTCTGAACCACATTTCACGAGCAATTTACACGTTACAAAAACATGTCTCATGACAGCAACTATGGTTTATAGTGATTGAAGATTGGAGACATCAATCAGAAGATGAATGGAAAGGAGAACACGCCTCCATTTAAGAGGCAAGCATGGTCTTATGGACAGGGGATGGCTTCGCGCCGGTGAACAAATGTTTTCGCACCACGATTATCATATATATTGATGCTGAGAGCAGCTATGGTTTCACATGCCTACCATTCAGAGATAATAATGGATGGGGTCGTCCGTTATCATTTCATACGTGTCGACATGATAGATTATTCACTTATACCTCTGTTACGTCAAGGACCTTTAGTTTTGATGATATCAAACTTGTGGTGTTTATCTAACATGTTTGTCAAGCTTATCACTCAGATAAACAGGTGAATAAGTGGCTTAGCACGCAAGGTTGCAAGCGCACTTATTTCATGAGTGGCTTAGCACGCAAGGTTGCAAGCACACTCAGCCCACGACATGTGCCCAACCAGTCGGGCACCTGTCTGTGAGAGCTCCGGAGAACTTCTAGTTACACACAAGTAGTCAAGAACCACACTATCACATATCTCATACACAAGACATCAAACAAGAAAGGAAATTTGTTAGCAACGTCGACAAACTCACTCAGATATTTCACACCCACACAAATAACTAGCTCACGACAAAAGGATAGCTCATTAATGTGCGAGATAACAAGATAAGCAAAGGCTATTAATGAACATCAATCATAGCTGTAATAAATTCAGAAGAGAGCATTTATGAGCATTAATTAACCAGACAAGTTGAAGTGTGCAAGTGGTGACCAACCACTTGGGAGACGCGCCACCAGCTTGCCCAATCACAAGGCAACACGTGTGCTGATAGCGTCAGATCAAGTTTGAAGATAACCTGTAGTAGAGTGCGGCTATTATAATAGGAGAATAAGAAATATTTTACTTCTAGAGTCTACATATTCATAGGTCGTTAGTTACACCTTAACTAACGTGTATATATACGAGCATTTATGTCCTATGTAATTCAAACTGCGGGACAAAAAGAAGAGATACAATCTGAGCAAGTGTGAGTCAAGCAAGAGTGTGTGTAAGTACTAGAGAGTTGGTGAGCCAGTGAGGACTGTGTTAGAGTGTCAATACTTTGGGTATTTGGTAGACCGACAGGTCAGGGAACGGTCGGTGAACCGTAGGCCGATAGTCAGGTGAGAGTTAAGGACTTTAGGGGTAAAGTCAAAACTGTCCCGAGAGTCCATGTGTGGGGCGAGGGAGATTGAGTGAATTTCGTGTGTGTAAATTCTCAATCGAAATGGAGTTTCCAGTTTAAGTTTATCTTGTGTCTTTCCTTAAACTATCAAAGTTTATTTGAGTCAACGATACGTCCATGACCCATCGAGGACGCATCAGGAGCGCAAGCCAGTTCAATTGGTATCAGAGCGGGTCTCTTCTATAAAGCTAATGCTTTGGGAGAGGACCAAAATGACTCATGCAAGCCTACTAGCGTCAGAAGAAGGTTCTGCATCAAATAGACCACCACTTTTTAATCGAGACAACTACACCCACTGGAAGAACAAAATGGAGTTTCATATCAAGTCTGATGATCCCAGGATGTGGAGGGTTATATCACATGGTGAATATACCTTCCAAGATGCTCAAGGATAAGACATATCAGTAGACAACATGACGGATGATCAAATCAAGAAGTTGATTTTCAATGCACGAGCAGTAAGAATTCTACACTGCACACTACTACCTAAACAATACTCCAAGATAGCTTAAGCTAAAACAGCTCCAGAGAATTGGAAAACTCTTGAGGTCACATATGAAGGGAATGATGAGATCAAAAAGACTCGCATTGAGCTGTTGTTGACTCATTAGGAGCTATTCAAAAAGGAAGAAAATGAGAGCATCTATGAAATGCACACAAGGTTTACCAAGCTCATAAATGAAATGTTGGTACTTGGAAGAACCATTTCAAATGAGTATCAAATTCGGAAGTTCCTCAGATCTCTTCCTGCCATCTTCGATAGCAAAGTCAATGCCATACAAGAGGTACATGATCTCTCCAAGATGTCTCTGGTAGACATGCTAGGATCTTTAATGGCTTTCGAGCTAAAACTACAACAAAAAAACTCAGAAAGTTCAACAAGAGATAAAGGAAAAGTCATAGCCCTTCAAGTAGCTGAAAATGAAAGATCCGAGTCAGAAGACGACAATGATGAAATAAGCCTCTATTCTAAGAGGTACTTTTGGAAGTTCATAAGAAATAAAATGAGGAAAGGCAAGGAGCCCAAGGAGTCGGATGATCAGAAGAAAAACAATGACAAATGTTTTGGGTGTTCAAGACGAGGACACCACATCGAAGACTGTCCTCAGTGACCCCGAGAGGACAACGACAGGGTCAAGAAGTCTTTCTGACGATCATTCAATAAAGGGCCAAGGAAAGAAGCCTTCGTTCCTACTTGAGGAGACTCTGGATTAAGCGACGACAACCAAACCTCAGATAGTGATATCTCAGAGGATGAGAAGGCTCATCTATGCATTGAGGAAGTTTTCCTAATGGCGCAAGACAATGACACATCAGAATTAGAGGAAGAAGGCCAAAACAAGATAAACTACTCTAAACTCAAACAGAGAATTCTAAAAGCTGAACTTCTAGGACTTAGAAAGTTCTCCCTCATACTAGTTGATCATTTAGAGGCATTCGAAAATGAAAACAAGGAACTCTTGGAGGAAAATGAAGAATTAAAGAAAAATTCTGACAAAGACAAGGTAAATAACCTCATGAGGGAACTCATGAAATTGCAAATCGACTATAGTGAAATTCTCTCTCTTCATGAAAAGTTGAAACTAGGAAAAAAACCTGAAATCGATGAATTGATTGTCACGCTTAACGCAAAAGAAAGGGAACTATCTACAATCAAAGAAAAACAGCTACGCTCGAAGCTGTTTTCTAAGACACCCATGAGAAACCAAACGACAGGTCCGGTACTAGTCAGAGACCATCGTAGAGGTATCTGCCATCTATGTAGACAACTTGCCATCATGAAAACCCAATGTTATAGAACACGGTTCATGAGGCATTGGCAACTCAAAGGAATAGGACTAAAATGGGTAGTCAAAAGTGATACTAGAACAATGATCGTTTGTGGAACTGGGTCCAAACCTTCTATGGACCCTAACCCAACACCACTAACGTGTTAAGTGCAGGATTGAGTGGGAATGGACCCCTGCTGGTACATCGACAGTGGGTGCTCCAAACACATGACTGAGACAAAATGAAGTTCTTCTCACTCGAATAAGGAAGCCAAGGAACAGTTTCCTTTGTCGATAATAAGAAAGGAAATATCATCGGTGTAGGTAAGGTTGGTTACACTTCAGATTATGTCATAGATAATGTCAATTTAGTTAACGGTTTAAAATTTAATTTGTTTAGTGTATCTCAAATCTGTGACAAAGGCAGCTCATTTCATTTCTATTCTACACATTGTAGCATAGTAAAATAGAAAAATGGTAAGGAGATGTTAAAGGGAAAAAGATGGAAAAATGTGTATGTAACTAGTCTAGAGGATATTGACAGTCCAAATCTTCCATGCTTGGCTGCTTCAATAGATGAATCCACACTATGGCACAAAAGATTAGGGCATGTTAGTACTTCTTTGTTAAGAAAACTTGTCAAGAAACGGTTGGTAAGAGGTCTCCCTAAGATTCAGAAATCTGAGACCAATCTTTATGATACATGTGTTAGAAGCAAACAAACTAAGACTTATTTCAAATAAAGAACTTAGTTAGTACTCCAAGCCACTTGAATTACTTCACATGGACTTATATGGACCTATGAAAATCAAAATTTTTGGAGGAAATTGGTATGTGTTTGTGATTGTTGATGATTACTCACGATTTGTTTGGACACTCTTTATTTCTTCCAAAGATGAAGTCTTTGAGAAATTCAAGTCTTTGCAGGAAAAGTCCAAGTACAACTCAACCACAAGATCAAGGCTCTTCGGTCTATCATGGGTCAGAGTTTGAGAATCAATAATTCATGGATATGTGTAAACAACATGGAATCAATCACACACATATTCAGCACTAAGAACACCCCAACAGAATGGGGTAGTTGAGCGTAAGAACAGAACACTACAAGAGGTAGCCAGGGCCATGCTATTGGGGAGCAGTCTTCCTCAGGTCTTCTATGCAGAAGCAGTGGCAACTGCTTGCTACATCACATATAGAACGCTCATACAACCTATCCTCAACAAAACTCCCTATGAGCTAATCAAGGGAAGAAAACCAAACATAAGTCACATCAGGGTCTTTGGCTGTAAATGCTATGTCCACAACAATGAAAATAACCCCCTAGGAAAATTCGATGCCAGAAGTGATGTGGCCATCTTCCTTGGGTACTCTGAAAGGAGCCGGGCATACAAGGTATACAATAAAAGGACACTGAAGGTGGAAGAAAGTGTGCATGTAGTCTTTAATGAGACTGATGCTCACAAAGTCAAAAATCAGAAGAAGATGAAGGACTTGGAATTGATCTAACTGATCAGGATCACACAGATCATCCCAAAGATGAATTACCAACTGAAAAAAAAACTTTCCCGACAGGTCAGCGATAGGTCAACAACAAGTCGATGAAGGAAACAACGATGTCGAAGATCCTCTATCACCGTCAACTATTCATCATTCTCGCGCCTTATACAAAGATCATCCATTGGAGAACATCATATCAGATATCTCCAAGGGAATTCAAACCAGAGCGTAAACTCGTGATCTCTTAGCCTTCTCAACGACAGTCTCATCCATCGAACCCAAAAACATCAAGGAAGCTCTTCAAGACTCAGATTGGATCAAGGCAATGCAAGAAGAGTTAAATCAGTTTGAAAGATGCAAAGTCTGGCATCTTGTGCCTCGATCTACTCATCAAGGAGTACTTGGCACAAAATGGGTCTTCAGGAATAAATTGAATAAGATAGGAGAAGTGGTCAGGAACAAGGCTTGTTTAGTAGCTCAAGGGTATCGTCAACAATAAAGGATAAACTTCCAAGAAACCTTTGCTCCAGTAGCAAGGATGGAATCAATTCAACTACTAATTGCATTTACTGCACATAAAGGAATCAACTCTTCCAACTTGACATCAAAAGTGTCTTTCTCAATGGGTACGTCAAAGAAGAAGTATATGTTGAACAACCTCCAGGTTTTGAAACACAAGAAGGAAAAGACATGGTACTTAGGCTTGACAAAGCTCTTTATGGGCTCAAACAAGCTCCAAGATCATGGTATGACCGCCTGTCCTCCTATCTATTGGAAAACCACTTCAAAAAAGGTAAAGTAGACAAAACCTTATTTGTCTACAACAGCATGAGAGACTTCATAATTGTGCAAGTATATATTGATGATATAATCTTTGGAGCCTCTGATGAGAAATACTGCAAGAGATTTGAGGCATTGATGAAAAAGGAATTTGAGATGAGTGATCTAGGAGAATTGAAGTTCTTCTTAGGACTTCAAGTCAAGCAAAATGACGAAGGGACTATTATCCCAAGAGGAGTACGTGAAGGATTTGATAAAAATGTTTGGAATGGAGGAGTGTAAAATGTTTGACACACCAATGGCAGTTGGCACAAAGATGGGCATCATGACTGGTGACCGACCGGTCGACCAGCGATCATACAGGGAGATGGTCGGTTCTCTACTATATTTAACTTCTAGTAGACCTGACATTATGTATATTGTTTGCTTATGTGCCAGGTTTCAAGCAGATCCTAGAGAAAGTCATCTCACAGCTGTGAAAAGAATCCTACGTTATCTCAAAGGGTCCATGAATCTTGGTTTATTTTTCCCAGATTCACTAATTGTAACATTGTAGGATTTTCAGATGCAGATTATAGAGGATCCATGACTGATAGAAAAAGCACGTCAGGGAAAGCATTCTTTGTTGGATCATATTTGATCGCATGGGGATCAAAGAAACAACAAGTGTAGCCATCTCTACCGCAAAATCAGAATACATAGCTGCAGCAAGCTGTTGTGCCCAACTCTTATGGCTCAAACAACAAATAGGTGACCACGGTGTGAAAACAGTACGTTACCTATTATGTGTGATAATACAAGTGCCATTTCTATTTCCAAAAATCCAGTACATCATTCTCGTACCAAGGATATTGACATTAGATATCACTTTCTTAGAGATTGTTGTGAAAAGGAATTAGTTGGTTTAAAGTATATTTCTACTGAAGATCAACTAGCTGACATTTTTACTAAGCCATTAAGTAGAGAAAGATTCAACAAGATTACTCATGATCTTGGTATGATATTCATTAATCACAATGAAACTATCTTTCAATTCCCATGATCGGTCACCGACACGTAACAGCTATATTATTGTCGTTCAGTAGTCAACGATCAGTTTAATGCATAATATGTCAAATACTACTTGAAACAGATATGTCATCTTTTCCACAAAAGTAAGGTTAGTATAGAGAGTGTGCAACGGATAGAAACGGGAAATATCTCAACGGATTGCTGACAACCGTCACGACCGCTGCCCGTTATGAATAGTACCGTTGGGACATGTCAGCGAGCGGACGAGGAGCAGTTGCCGACCATTACTCGATATCTATAAAAGGGCGACGAGAGTTTGATCTAGTCACACTATTGCCCTCACTCTCTCTAAACTCTCTAAGCATTCAAGAGCAATTTCTCTTCTCTCTTACAATCAATTTCGTGAGCTCAGTGCGAAGAACCCTTGCCTCACAGCCGCTAAAGAACACCCGATCGAAAAGTTCTAAACTCCATACAAATCCTCTAAACCATATGGCACCCAAGATTGCTCGTCGATCAAATGCTAAGAAAGTCGTCAAGGAAGCTTCCCCACCACAAGTGGCCGACATACAGTTGACAGAATCTCAAACTCGCCTAACAAAGGAAGAAGAAAATCAACTTATGGTAAAAGTGGTGCAAGAAGGCGAACTACTAGCCAGCGAGGTAGAGTATATAAGGACCCATATTCTTCAAACTTACCATCTCATTGAATCCGGTACCTTCAAACCTATTATTCTTCCTATCCCTATTCCCATAGAAAAACCAAAAATGTCTTCTCCTGCTCCTTCGCCAAAACCTCCAAAAACACCACAAAGCAATCCAAAGCCAAGAAACCCAAAGCTCCTAAAAACCAGACCTTTCCACTACTACAATGAGTCAAAACCAAACCCGTGAACTCGTGACTTTAAGCAAGCCAAAATCCAAAAAGAAGCTCCACAAAAGTCACTCGACACCTGTAAGAGCAACTTGTCAGTTACACTTCACCGATGAAGAGGACCATCCCCCTCAGCTGTTGTCGAGGCGATTGTCCACCAACCAGAGATCAAAGAAGTTCAAAGTGACGAAAAGTCACAAAAAGATGATTCAACTGAAGAGAAAGACCAGGAGGGGTATGACAACACCAAACTGTAACACCCCAACTCAAAAAGCCATACTTATCCCATAAACCTCCATTCACGTATATTAACTTGCAGCGGATTTCTTACAATATTTGGTGTTATCGCCGTTGGTCACCCACGTGACCAACTAAGCATACTAAAATCTCCAAGATCTAGCTAAGGTCTGATGGACCCGAATATACCGAACATTATTACTTACAAGCCTTAACCAATTACATTACAATCTCCTTACATCCTATACAACTTACTAACATCTCATTCCATTCACTAAATGAGTGTACAGGCACAACTCGTACAACTAAAAGAAGACAACCCGAAGTAAATTCTACCCGATCCTACTCTCAGGATTGTCGTCTTCTGTCACTCACCTGCAAAATATAAACAGTAGCCCCCGAGGGGGTCAACACCTTTACTGGTACGATCCTCTCATGGCCCCCAAGCTAACGTGGCTACGACGACTAATTGTCGATAGCATGGAGGTTGATTAGATGCACAACATAATAGAAAGTGCAATAAACAACAAGCCACATATGAACAATCAAAGTTCAAACACAATGAATGACTTAAAAGTGTTCCCTTAATTCGTGAGTTAATCATTTAACTCATTAAGTTATGGTTCCTCTTAATCTCAGTCCAACCTTATCTTACTTCAATCTTAATCCTTATCTCAGTCTTAGAATACAAACCATTCTTTAAGTAGAAATGGTTGTAACTTATCTCCAATCTTATCTCAGTTCTTACCTCAATTCTTATCTCAATTAAGTCAACCGTTCTTTAATTAGAATGGTTGTTCCTTAATTCATTGTTTATCTTGTGGGGTCAAGTAACCCTAACCAATGAGTTATCAGCTCCATTGGTTTACATAAACAATATTTGTTAGAATTAGTTGGGATTTAGGTAGATCCCACCACACCATCTCAGTATGCCTCCCTCCTAAAACAAGAAGTCCGAGGAGGTCGAGTCTATATGTCGACTCTAGGCGACAAGTCCAAAGACAAGTCATATTTGGATGTCGGGACTTGATAAGGATACCGACCTCCCCTAATATACATGTGCCAGAACGATTCCGGATTCCTCACTCCCCCCAAAGTCTAGTTAGTGGAAGCCTCAAAGTCAATGTTTGTTAGTTAGCCTCTTTCAGTTACTAATAAAACAATGCTAGGGAGTGTTCCTTAATCTCACACCATTGTTTACTAAACATTAGTTAGTAAGTTCTCAAGGTAAGTTGTGTTAGTGCATCACAATCACACAACAAACATAATATTCCGGTTGCATGCTTTATCTTGTTTAGTCGGCACACATAAACAAATAGCACACAAGCCGAGGGACACCTCGTTAGCAAGCAGGTCACAAGAAAACCATACCGTACACCGTCGGTTGTTCGGTTGCTTATTCTCCTCCGGAGTCCACACATTCAAGTCCTAAAACATTCATTCAGTTTTAGGTTGTTAATTACCTTTCCAATCAACCTAACCTTCTTAACCATTAATGCTCCCCACCTAATACCACTTAAGTACTTATAAACTTAACCTTAAACACTTAAATCCTTTACTTAACTTACTCCCTTAAGTCCTTATATCCTTGTCTTTTTAATCATCATTGCCCTCTTAATAGCATACCCCTACTACCACTTAGCATCCTCAAAATTTAATTTTATTTTACAAGGGCCGACCGACCTTGTAGGGTAGGTCCCAAGGTCGGTCGGAACCAGAAACATTCCCGTCGGCAAAATTTTAGCCCGACCGACCTTGCCAAGGTCGGTCCTAAGGTAGGTCGAAGTCAGAAAGCTTCCTGGATGGTATTTTGGGCCCGACCTACCTTGCCAAGGTCGATCGTAAGGTCGGTCGAAACCAGAAACTTGTTTTTGAGTGCTTATTTCACTCCAAATTCACCCAAATCTTTTCCTAATCATTAAACATGCTTCCCCACATGTTTTAACATCCTTTTGGAACCTTAATCCCCTCTTAAATCATCCAACAAACTCCTTAAACATTTACTCAAACTCTAACTAAATTCTTAACACTTAACACTTGATTCCTTACACTTCAAACTTGTAATTTTGTCCAATCTTCTTCTAATCTCTCCACATGCATCCCAACATGTTTTAACACCATTTAAACACCCTAAACCATCTCTTCATTGCTTACAACTCCATTTCACATCCACCCAAATATTGTAATTTGTTTACACCAGAACCTTTAACATTCTTGCATTTGTTTTCCTTATTACACATTTCTAACCTCATCTCAAGTGGTACTACTTACCAACTCTTTTCACAACTCTTCTTAGAGTGTGTTAACCTCATCTCTTCAATTCTAACTCCATATCTTATGGTCTACCAACTCAGTTATACTAAACTTAACCTCATTTCATCTCCTTGCACAGTTCCCCTCCTTTACATTTGTTACTCATCACTCCTAAACTTGAACATACCTATACATTTCATTCCATCCTCTTAACACCTTAACGTTGTTCTTCAATTACCTTGACCATGCTACACCCTCCTTAGACATTTCCATCTCCCTTTCTCAATGTACTCACCACTCTCATGGTTAAACACTCTTATACATTCCTAGTCATTTCCTTGACAATTTCCAACGTTCTCCTACAATTTTCACTTCCATCACCCAAGTCCACTCATTACCATCGTTACTATAACCTTATTAATCCACTACTAGCATCTTCACCACTTACACAAGCTACACAAAAATTCTCGTTGATTTATTCTCTAGTTCATACCTAAATCATCTTAAAACATTATACCCCATTTCCTCCAGATTTTGCACAAGTCTTAACACTCCTCATACCATGACTTTGGTGTGTTTAATACACCCACTGACAGGATCGGGGTGCTGACCGAGTAGGTCTGAGGTGTTAATCTCAGATCAACTCTGCTTGAAGAATAAAGGTGTGTAAAAGTAACGCGGAAGCTTTTGTTTAAACTTAACAAGATAGGATTCTGCTTGTATTGAAACTCAATGTGAATTACAACCTAGCTTCCTATCTTGGGATTCGACAGAAGTATTCTGTCTCATCCAACACTCGCTCTACTCTCGGCTTTGATCAATGCGTCACAAGGAGTAAAGGGGAATGTTCTTATGTGTGCTCTCTAGGTAATAAATACCTAAGCTAATTGACACTATCTCACTAAGATCTCTCAAGAATATTTTCTCTCTCAAGAACGGTGTATCTCTCTGAATAATCTCGAATGCACATTAACTAATTACATTCGCATGCTTATATACTTGTCAACTATCTCCTAAATCTTCGGTGGAGTCTTCAAGTGTAACGACTCCTTGGGTTGGTTCCGCAAGTATCGGAGTTATGGTCCTCCTTGTGCGTCACGATCTCACGTCTTGCTACTGCTCCAACGATGCGAGATTTCCGCAACTACTTCAGCAACGTCGCGCTTCTTGGCATACAGGAGCTCGTGGACAGATGCTTCTGCAGAGGTACTCGAGCTGGAACATCTTTCTGTATCGCGCCTAGTATCTCTGCATCGCTACTTTCACTGAGGAGGCAATCATCTGCAAAACCTAAGTCTTCAACAAATTCCCCCTTTTTGCTGATGATGGCAAACTCAGTGTATCCAGCGTAACCTTGAGGTTTTGTATAGGATGTACCTGCAAAAAGAACAGACAACAAAGCGGAGCAACTATCTTGGGAGAACAACTTGCTGTTTGTTCCCCCTTAAACATATATTCCCCCTTAAGATAATGCAGTTGATAAGAACAGATAAAAAACCATAGTACGTAAACTACTTCAAATATCACGTTGCAGAAATAAACGACCAAGCAAAAACAGATGAGGCCTTCAGAGGCACTCATTATCCACACATAGTTACCCGCAGACACCAGCCGCGGGATACACCGCTTCCCCCGTTTGCCAACATCAGGGGAAACGCACAAAAATATCCAAAAAACCATTATCTGAATCAGTTAGTTAAACAAACCACCAGCGTAAGTCAAAAGTATTCAAGAATCACTACTGCCTAAGGCTTAAAGGGGTGGGGTAACAAAGTTAGTCATCTCCTCCATCCATTCCTGTGTCCTCATCCCGTGCTCCATCTTCCCCCGAAGTCCCAGCGCCATCCAATCGCTTAGCCGCTTCCAGAGTTTCAGCAAATGTTTCCCGGAACTCCTCTGCCAGCTTCTCGACTCCCCCTGCAATGATGTTCATCGTCTGTTTGTGGTTCTTGTTGAGGACGTCGATGAGCATGTCTATCTTCTTGGATAGAGTGGCGAGGTTGTTCTCTACCGCTGCTACCCTTTCAGATAAAGAGACGGAGTCAGGGGGTGATGCGGGTTTTGGTGGGGCTAGCTTTTTGGAGGGAGGGTTTGTCTTGGAGACCGATTTGATCTGGAAAGACGGGGTTTTGTTGTACAGGATCTGACCAAGTATGTCGGTATCCATTATCCGACTGGCTTTGGAGGGATCGAGGACAAAATCACAGTGGGTAAAGATTTTTGGGAGCCAGAATACGTACCCCAGGCTGTGTCGGGTGTGAGGAGATGGTTGAGGCAATGTGGTTGAGGATTAACTTTGGGAGGTTTATCTTTTGGTGGTGGATCAGACAGTACATAATAGCAAGATCAAGCGGACGAACAAACTGATTTCCTTCATTTCTAGGGACTAAGTTTTTGATCACCAATGTTTGGAGCATTTGGTGGGTATTGGACAGAGCTGGTCGCTCAAAGGAGTGACCGACTCTGCTGTTTGGTAGGAAGAAGTCATAGACTTCTTTTGCACTTATAAACCCTAGATCAGGAAAACCAGCCCTATCATAAAATTCTAATCCGCTAGTTGGAATTTCTAGATGGGTTGCTATTGAGTTTGAGTCGAGAAGGATGGGTTTGCCGTGTACCTCTGTCATTATCTTCCCCTTGCGAATGACGCAATTTTGGTAGAACTCATACGCCTCTGCCTCATGGTAGGTCTGAATGCCGTGGAAGAGATGGATCCAGTTTTGGAAGCGGAGCATCTCCTCGAACATGTCGAAGGCCATCGATTGGAGCCAGTCCAGGTCGAGTAGCTTTCCCTTTACCAAGTGTCGTGATTCAGCAGAATCGTCAGCTGGTAAGGAGTAGACGGCAGAGTGGGTGTCGATCAGACCTAGTCGAGTAGCAGGTGTAGGTGGGACAGACTCGGAGCGAGGACGGAGTCGCTTTCTGGTGGAAGTCGTTGCCGTGTCGGAGTCTGCCTGGGTTGAAGAGTTGGTGGTACTGCGCGGCTTTTCTTCAGTAGTTGGTGCCGTGACGACAGGAGATGGTGCAGGAACAGGAGCATCAGAAGTGGGTTTTGAGGATGACTGAGGGTTTTTGGCTCGAGAACGAAGAGTTCGAGTAGCTGGAGGGCGGGGGACGTTGGATTTAGCACGGCGGGTTTTCTTGGGTGGTGGTGAACACTCAGGAGTAGGTTGCTGGGCTTCGAGGTCAAGTACCTCAGTGGGTTCTTTAGCAGGAGAGTTGGGTTGTTGATCTTTTGCTTCTTCATCAGCGGGTGGAAGAGATCCGAACTGAAGTTTAGTCGGAGATTTTGTGATAGTGTCGGGAGTGGGTATGATCGGGGTGGTGGGAGGGATGTTTGTTTGGTTGGTGATGGGGTATCTTCCGATTTTGTGGATGCCGTAGTGTGAACTATGGCGGTTGTTTCAGGTGACGTGGGGTAGTGGTGGTGATGGGTTGAGTGTCGACGGACATTGCAGGGGCTACGGCGGTTGAGTCAGAGGTGGAGGTAGGGGTTTGTTTGGCTTGGAGGTTGGTGAGTTTGATTGATGAGCTTGGAGGAGCAAAGGGTCGTTGGGTAATTCGGCGTCGGAAAACATGGTGTTAGGGTTAGGGTTGGAAGCCATGAGATCGGAGGTTGATCGAAGTGGACAAGCGAGTGTAGAAGACGAAGAGAAGCAAAGAAATCGGGCTTTGGTGATTGGACGTGGGGGGTGAGAGATATGACGTCGAATATAGGCAGACGTCGTGTGTCAGGGAATGTGAGGTGATTGGTTGAGCTGGGGTGTTGCGGATAGTAGGGCGAGAATTTCGCGGGTTTAGTTATCAGAAACTGAACACTCTTGTTTTTACGCTGGTGTTTTGTTACTTAAACAGACAGACTAGGTCATCAGACATATTCATACATTTCACCCCGAAATTAACAAAACACGAGAAGGAGATACGACCTTAGCTAGGTCATACGGGTCATACCTAGTTGTGAACGTAGTGCTTCAAAAGGACCTCGTTGCAGTGGCTTGGTGAATATGTCTGCAAGTTGCTCTGAAGTAGGAACATACTCTAGTTGTATCTGTCCTTTTTCAACGCAATCCCTTAAGAAATGGTGACGAATTTCAATGTGCTTTGTCCTGGAATGATGAACAGGATTTTTAGATAAGTCAATAGCACTATTATTGTCACAAAAAATTGTAGTACAAGTCGGAGGAATGAGATAGTCCTGTAGTTGTTGTTGTATCCAGAGAATCTGTGCACAGCAAGCAGCGGCGGAGACATATTCGGCCTCGGCGGATGATAGTGCTACTGTGTTTTGCTTCTTTGAACTCCAAGCGACAAGACATAGTCCTAAAAATTGTGCAGTACCAGACGTGCTTTCCTGTCTAATAAGGAGCTTGCAAAATCAGAATCACACTATAACCCATTAGAGTGAAATCAGGAGTACTTGGGTACCAGAGGTACAAGTCTTGGGTACTTTTCAGATAGCGAAAAATTCGCTTTACGCCTTGTAGGTGTGATTCTTTTGGGTTTGCCTGAAATCTTGCACAGAGACATACAGCATATAGAATGTCAGGCCTACTTGCTGTTAGATAAAGAAGGGAACCTATCATACCTCTGTATAGCGTAGCATCAACCGCAATTCCTTTTTCATCCATATGTAGCTTCTCTGTTGTTGTCATTGGAGTGGGTGTGGCTTTTGAATCCTGCATTTGTATTTGATTAACAGCTCGTGAATGTATTTCTGTTGATGAATTTGAGTCCCGTTTTCCTGTTGGGTGACTTGTAGACCTAGAAAGAATTTCAATTCTCCAAGAGCACTCATTTCAAATTCTTTACTCATGAGATCAGAAAAGAATGAGCATAGTTCAGGAATAGTGGATCCATAAATTATGTCATCCACGTATATTTGCACAATGAGTATGTCTTCACCTTTGGTGAGAGTAAAAAGAGTTTTGTCAACTTTACCTCGAATGAATCCATGGGACAATAAGTAAGATGAAAGACGTTCATACCATGCCCGAGGTGCCTGCTTCAGGCCATATAATGCTTTATCTAACTTGTAGACATACTCTGGGTGATGTGGATCTTCGAAACCCGGAGGTTGAGCAACATATACATTTCTGTCGATGTATCCATGTAGAAAGGCAGTTTTTACATCCATTTGGTAGAGTTTTATACCTCGATGTGCTGCGTAGGCCACGAGTATTCGAATTGCCTCAATTCGAGCTACTGGAGCATAAGTTTTTGCCATTTCTACAAGCGTGCGATTCTTTCGTTCTACAACTCCATTTTGTTGTGGTGAACGAGCAGCTGATGTTTGATGCATGATTCCCTTTTCCCTGCAGAATTCTGAAAACTGAATATTGCAAAATTCTGTACCGTTGTCAGATCGAATTGTCTTGACAGAGGTGGACATTTTGTTAGTGATCAGTTTAAATAAGGTTTCGAATTCGGAAAAAGTTTCCGACTTGCTCTTAAGAAATAGTACCCATGTCCAGCGCGAATAGTCATCGACGATAACTAGAGCGTACTTCTTACCACTTTTGCTTTGAACACGCATTGGCCCACATAGATCCATGTGTAGCATGTCCAGTGGAGATGATGTAGACATATCTGTTTTACCTGGAAAGCTTGATCTAGAATGTTTCCCTTGTACGCACGCAGGACAGAGGATGTCGGTCTGGAAGAAGTTCGTCTGAGGAAGTCCTACTACAAGATTTCTGTTTTTGATTTTGTTTAGTAGTTTGCCGTGTGCATGACCTAGGCGAAAGTGCCATAAGGGGATATTCTTGTCCTGTACACTAAGACAGAGAGTACCATCTAGGTTAGGGTTTTCAAGAGATAGCTTGTAAAGATTGTTCACCCTTATACCAGTGGCTTTCAGAAGACCTGTTTGCTCGTCAAAAATTTTGCAGTCAGAGGCCGAGAAAAGAACAACATTTGAGAGATCACAGATTTGAGAGATACTTAGAAGGCTGTGTCCAAGTGCATTTACTAAATTAACATTTTCTATTTTAAAGAGAGGGGGATTACCGACGGTTCCAATACCAATGATTTCACCATGAGCATTGTCGCCAAAAGTGACTTTTCCCCCGTTGTGTTGAGAGAGAGTCGTGAACTTGTCAGGGTCTCCTGTCATATGTCGTGAGCATCCACTATCCACAAACCAAGAGTCATTGTCCACGGTCTCTCCCTACAAGATAATCAAAAGTTAGACTTGGGAACCCAGGCGAACTTGGGTTCCCTCTTTGAAAGAGAGCTATAACCATCTCGTGCTTTAGACAGAGTATGTAAACGTTGCATATTAAAAGACAAATCTTTGCCAAGCTTATGACACGAGGAGTGAATATGCCCGTCGTAACCACAGTAACCACAAATTAATAAAGAAGGTAGATGAACGTACTTCTTTTGCCAACGGAATTTGTTTTCAAATTTTTCTTTTTGGAGTTTCCTTCTTTGAAGATCATTGGGTTTTGTGGATATTTTTGGTAGGTTTACTTTGCCTTTATTTCTCAGCCAACGAGGAGGATTAGATGATGAGACCGATTCCATCCGTGCCTTTTTAAGAGCGATGTTCAGGGAATCGACCTCTTTCTCAAGTCGAACTTGTCTTTCTTTTGACTCACGGAGTTCGTTTTAAAAAATTCTGGCTTTTGCATTGCAGCAACCTCACGAACAAAGGTGATTGGTTTGAAGAATTTTTGTGGAATTTTGGAACGATTTTTCTGTAAGAAGAGACTTGATTTTGTAAGGAGTTGATGAGGTTGTGAGCATCTTTAGCTCTTTTTCAAGTCGTTCGGCCTTTTCTTCAGATTTTTGCAATTTTAGACGATCGTTGTTGACATGACCTTTTAGCACATGGATTTCTTCATAAAGAGGCTATCCTGTCTTGTTCTTCAGTTAATTCAAATTCAGGATGATTTGGGTCGATGTAGTAAGTAGATAAATCTAAAGAGGGAGTAGCACATGAATCTGAGAAATATTCAGTTACCTCTGAAGAGGGACTCTTGCATACCTGACTTTTGTGAGCCATGAGGCATATTAGGCTTGACGTTCCTATCTCAGGTTCTTCTGAGTCAGAGTCTCCCCATGCTGAATTTGCCATTAGTGATGATTGTTCGCGATCATCTTTCTTCTTGAGAGGACAGTTGTTGGCGTAGTGCCCCCTGGCTTCAGGCATTTGAAGCATACTTGGTCTCCAGTTCCCGTAGTACCTTGCTGATTATGATTGTAGGATTGATATTGTCGGTTTTGATTTTGACTGAACCTGTTTGGATTGTTTCCTTCTGATCGATCTCGCATGAATCTCTTAAAGTTCTTGACCAGCATGGCCATGTCTTCGAAGGTGTTCGCTGATCCTTCTTCTATTATGCCGTCAATCAGAGTGTCCCGAAGCTGCTGGATTAACTCCTGATTTGGAGAGTTAGCGTCATAGTGGAATGACTCATTCTGGTGAGCTGCTATCTGGCTGGGCGTAGTCTTTACCTGCAGAGCTTGATTCACATTGGAAAACGAAACAGCATGGTTTGGGTGAGAATTATTACCTCTGTTTTTGATATTCATCTTGTACTTGTTGATGGACTGAAGATAGGATCCCAAGTCGGTCAGAGTCCATTTCTCTAGACTTTTGGATGCCTTCGTGGAGATAACGCTCTCGGTCCATTCCTCACCCAGACTGTCCAGAAATTTGTTGTTGATGTTTTCATTTGACTCTCCAATCTGTAGCTCTTCCATAGTAGCGGTGAGTTCAGTAAATCGAGCGAGCATGTCGCTGAGGGATTCTCCAGGCTTTCCTACGAAGTTTTCGTAGTCCATCTTCAGTTCTTGTATCTTTGATTTTCGAAGCTCAGTATTTCCTTCGTGAACAGCTCGAAGGTGATCCCAGATGTCTTTGGCTACTTTATGTGATACACTCTTCTTCTTTCAGGTGGAGAGAGACTGGTGTAGATGACTCGTACGGCTTGGGCATTTAGCTCAACGCATCTGCGCTCCTCAGCAGTATAGGAGCTAGGATCTTTCCCTTCAGGTACTGGGAAGTTGCCTTTCGTCACTACCCCGAGTTGTTGATTCAAGGACTGGAGGTGTGACTCCATCTCGTTTTTCCACATGTTGTAGTTTGTGGAAGTTAGCTTTGGATTCTCCACTTGCATTCTGTTGTTGTTGTTGGTGTTTGAGATTTCCGCCATTTTGAGAGATTTGTCAGCCAACGCAGGCTCTGATACCACTTGATGGGATCGGGGTACTGACCGAGTAGGTCTGAGGTGTTAATCTCAGATCAACTCTGCTTGAAGAATAAAGGTGTGTAAAAGTAACACGGAAGCTTTTGTTTAAACTTAACAAGATAGGATTCTGCTTGTATTGAAACTCAATGTGAATTACAACCTAGCTTCCTATCTTGGGATTCGACAGAAGTATTCTGTCTCATCCAACACTCGCTCTACTCTCGGCTTTGATCAATGCGTCACAAGGAGTAAAGGGGAATGTTCTTATGTGTGCTCTCTAGGTAATAAATACCTAAGCTAATTGACACTATCTCACTAAGATCTCTCAAGAATATTTTCTCTCTCAAGATGTATCTCTCTGAATAATCTCGAATGCACACATTAACTAATTACATTCGCATGCTTATATACTTGTCAACTATCTCCTAAATCTTCGGTGGAGTCTTCAAGTGTAACGACTCCTTGGGTTGGTTCCGCAAGTATCGGAGTTATGGTCCTCCTTGTGCGTCACGATCTCACGTCTTGCTACTGCTCCAACGATGCGAGATTTCCGCAACTACTTCAGCAACGTCGCGCTTCTTGGCATACAGGAGCGTGGACAGATGCTTCTGCAGAGGTACTCGAGCTGGAACATCTTTCTGTATCGCGCCTAGTATCTCTGCATCGCTACTTTCATTGAGGAGGCAATCATCTGCAAAACCTAAGTCTTCAACACCCACTAATCCTCTAATTCCTCCTAGACAACTCTAGGTCATTCCAATTCTCAAGAACACCTTTGTTAACTCATTTCCACTCAAATTCCTTTTAATGGTTCCTAGTAAATCCTAGGTCATATTAATTCACAACCACCACTTAAACACTTTGTTTCCTACTCAAATTTTGCCATAGCTCCTCTAGTATATTATCAGGCCCATATGCATTGTTTTTCTCATACAATCATCTCACACACATCAAATCCTTTCTCATCATATTTTCTCACCCAAATCTACTCATTCACAACAAACTCAATATAGTGCAATAATCTTAAATTGCATAGCACTAAGGCTCTTAAACGACATGGCTCTTAGGCCCCTAAATGACTTAAACTTAAACACTGAATTTCCACAATAATAGCTTTCAACCTGCAAATACACACAACAATTCTCCCATAGCTATATAAGTGTTCTCATAATTCACCTTATACTTATCTTACTAACTCATTTCCATTGGCTCCTTAGTCACAAATTCACTAGCTTGTTCAAATTCTTTTTCCTAGGTTATATAACCCATTACATAATGTAAGCTTTAAGCTACATTAGTACTTATCTAAACCTCATCCCTTAATAACTTAAACCACCATTAGGTAAGCAATTTACCTTATTTTCCTCAAGCTTCTCTTACTTTCATCCTTTGGTTTTCTTGATTGAATTTCGGCAAGGCTTCAATACTCTTTCCGATGTTCTAATCCACATTCAACTAATCTAATAAGCACTAAGCAATATGCCTAAACTCATAGAATTCATCCTTAGGTCATAATGTGTGTTTTAAAGCTTAAAAGTGGATGATTACCTTTAAATTTTGGAATGGCTTTGATAATGAAGCAAGGCAAGACCTCCTCAAGTCTTTTGAACAATGAATCAAGGCTAGAACAAGAAGTAAACAAGCCACCTTAAGAGGTAAATTTTCGGCAATGGAGAAGAAGTGATGGAAACATGATTTTTCTTACATTTTTCTTACCTTGAATGAATGGAGAAGCTAATGAAGCCTTCAAGATAATTTTCCCTCCTCTAATGGTGATTTCCAATGGCTCCAAATTGAAGCTTTTCCAATTTTGAAAAGATAGGAAGCAAGGCCTTGGTCTAACTAAGAGTTATCTAAGCTTATTTTTGGATTTGGAGCTAAAATGAAGATTTTGTGAGCAAATGAAGGTGGAGCAAGAATGGGGATGCTTGGAACGGTTTGAGAGGATGAAGAAGGAGAAGAAAACCGTGGAAGAAGAGAATGAATGAAGAAGAGGAGAGAATGTAGGCTAAAAGGTAAGATATTTGTCTTTTAAAGCAAATAGTACTATTTACTAACTTTCCTCTTATTTTTCCTTACTTGCTAGCACATGTGGTGAGTCACAACTTCAAAAACCGTTCCCCCCTTTATAGATAAGATATTTATGGTCTTTGTTGACCAATTCATTAAGCTAAGTTGACTTAAGCTTAATTTGGGCACTATTTGGTTACTATTCATAATTAGTGCACATATTTGTGAAATTTTTGGTTTCCCATTGATTTAGGCTTCCTAATGTGATACTAATTAGTACACATGTTGATTAAGGTGTAATCATGTGCATTTAGCCACTCAAAACTCATTTCTAAGACAATTTCTCAAAAAGGTGCTTTAAGGAGTCTTAAAGCACATTTTGTGTTTAAGCTTGTTTTTGAGCTTGGTTTTCTTTGGTAATTTATTTAACATGTCCATTAGAATGTTAATAAGGTCTTATAATGATATTTGGGTGCTAATCAAAGTCACTCCAAGCTAAGTGCACATTTTTGCTTAAACTGCCCTTATGGCGTTTTCTTATGTTTTCCTTGGTTTAAATTGTCTACTAATGTTTCTAAGGCATGTTTTAGCCTTATTACATCATAAATGATGTTTACTTCTCATACTTAGGTTTGGGGTATTTCACCAAACTCAGAGGAGGAAGCTGAGCTCATCGCTCAGTATAGGGAACCTGTCATCCACCGGTCCCCACACCTCCCCGATCACCTAAAAAAGGATAGCGATACAGAGTCGATGTCACCAGTCATACTCACGCTCGAGGAGCGTGAACATCTAAGGAAAGCCAAAGGCAAGGGACCATTGGCACCATCACCACACACTCTAGAGATGGAGTAGCCTTCCCAAGCGAAGAGAGCTGTCGTCAAGTTCCAGTCATACTAGTCCTTGAAGCGTTTGAAAAAGCTCAAGGAGCTAGAGCCAGCCTTGATCAAGGCTGAAAATTTCAACGACGATCTTATCCCATCTTTCCAAAGACGTTGGACATGGAATGGATGGAAAGATGGGTCTTGGAGAGATCCTTAAGCTGTTGAAGTTCCAAGGAAGGGTAGACTTCTTCCAGGAGCCTCTCCCCGTCTACACTGAGCTGCTCAAAGAACATATGCGACATCTAGGACCACCCCTAAGCGACGACGATGACGACTATCTCATCTTAACGGTCCAAGATGCTCAAATCACCATCTCCAAGTCTTGGATTTGTGGGACTTTCAACATAGAGCCAGAAGGGCGGATCATTTTCAAGGAAACAACTTGGAATGACCTAGGCCACCAAGGAGGGAAAATGGTCAACCTGCTCAACAAAGAAGAAGCGATGAAAAACTTCAATGCTTTGGACATGTCCATCCCAGATAGAGTCCCCCTTAATCTACTCACCCACAACGTCACTCCAAGGAATCAGCGCACTCACATTGTGAATGAGAGGGACGTAAGACTGTTGTATGCCCTTAAGACCAAGGAGAAAATCGAACTTCCAGCCATGATTCTCCTCACTCTGCATGAGAGTCGTCAAGTGAACCAAGGTCTGGTGCATGGAGGAGTAGTCACTGCGGCACTACTAGAGAGTAAAGTGGACACCGACAGTTTCCGCAAGTGCGCGCGCACCGCTCAGGACTGCATCTGCTCCGAGATGATTTCCAAAATGGGAATAAAGCCTAAGGGAGATAAGATCGTAGCCCTCCAGAAGCCCACAAAGAGCGAGGAAGCACAGTCAGATCTTTGACCAACTGCACGAGCTTCAGGACTCAAGGAAGAGATGTCTCTCACCGGTCCACAACAGGTTGGGGACCAGTCTGGATACTTCAGCTCGGGACGTTCTTCAGCGTGTAAGAGTCACTCTTACCGCTGTGCAGGATGTCTCCACTGAACCAAGTGTCATCACATGGTTCAAGGAGCAATAGATTTTATAGATTTCCACATAGCCTGAGCGTTCTTCGTCTCTTAGAGACTTGATCGATAACTGTGTGAGCTAGTTCTAAGATTAGATTTATTATTCCATTAAATTTTGCCTTGACATTTGACTATCTATTTCCAAGTAAATCTTTCGACATCAATGAAAATGCACCTATTCTTTTGTCTGTCTTGAATGATTATGTGTTTGTGAAATAATTTATTGTATTGGCTGCCTCTTCCTTGATTAAAAATTAGAAAATGATCAGAGATATTTAGTCCCATCCATTCCACTAATCCAATATCCGACCTTGACACCTAAGAAGCCTACAAACATAGCCCACAAGACGTAGCACCTCATTTATTACCACTCACCAATCAGTCGTTGAGTATATCCTCAAGTGTCTATAAATACTTGTGCACTTCATTTGCCACTCACAATCATTTTTACACATCTCACGAAATGGCTCAAACTCTACAAAGCTCATCCATCTCAAATGAGCAAACAATTCAGTTCACCATTCGCAAGTTTATGTTCACTAAACATCCAAAGAAATACGTCGCCCAAAGCTATGTTCAACAAGACTCTGACTCACTTACATCTTGGTCTATCACCTCCTGTGGTACTCTATCAAACACTCGTTCTTCTCATGGCATGAAATTGACAATGGATTTTGATGAATCAGACCTTTCCACCACAGCCGAATCACCCTAGTTCAGAACCTACTTTTCGGAGGATGAACCTTATGGACTACATGTCATAGAATGGGATCACCAAACCCATCACTCTATCTAAGATTATCTCAATCATCCTTGTACTTTGTACTCTATGGAATGTTATGGCCTTTACAATACCTTAAGTCGTGTAGTTGCTCCCTATTTTGCTGTATAGCAAAGGGGGAAAGAAAAGAAAGAATATGTACTTGTGAAACTATGTCTATCTTCCTTGTATTATGTATTATCTCAATGAAAATTTTCTACTATGGTTATAGTATAACATAAAAGCTGTCACTTTGTGTTGAAATTTTCCTTACTTTAAACCCTTAACAAACTCAGGGGGAATTCTTCTTAGGGGGAATACCTCTCAAAATTTTGAATCTTTGAGTTGTCAGAGTACATATTATTTTATCGGTTGCCATCATCAAAAAGAGGGAAATTGTTAAGTCAAGGACCCTTAGTTTTGATGATAGCAAACATGTGGTGTTTATCTAACCTGTTTGTCAAGCTTATCATTCAGATAAATAGGTGAATAAGTGGCTTAGCACGCATGGTTACAACCGCACTTAAGTCATGAGTGGCTTAGCACGCAAGGTTGCAAGCGTACTCAGCCCACGACATGTGCCCAACCAGTCGGGCACCTGTCTGTGAGAGCTCCGGATAACTTCTAGTAACACACAAGTAGTCAAGAACCACACTATCATATATCTCATACATCAGACATCAAACAAGGACGGAAATGTGTTAGCAACGTTGACAAACTCACTTAGATATGTCACACCCACTCAACCAACCAGATAAGCAAAGGCTATTAATGAACATCATTACATAGTTGTAATAAATTTAGAAGAGAGAATTTATGAGCATTAAATAACCAGACAAGGTCAGACAAGTTGAAGTGTGCAAGTGGTGACCGACCACATGGGAGACGCCCCACCAACTTGCCCAATCACAAGGCAACACGTGTGGTGATAGCTCCAGATCAAGTTGGAAGATAATCTGGAGTAGATTGCGGCTATTATAATAGGAGAATAAGAAGTAATCTATTTCAAGAGTTTACATATTCATAGGTCATTAGTTACACCTTAACTAACGTGTATATACAAGCATTTATGTCCAATGTAATTCAAGCTTGCAGAACAAAAAGAAGCACTAGTACAAAAATGGTCTATCGCAGCGCCCCTACGCAGCGGTTGTAAAAACAACCGCTGAGATAGGCCGTTTTTAAAAATCCCGCAAACCTATCTCAGCGGTTGTACTTACAACCGCTGGTAGGGTCATTTAAAAAAAAAACTCTATCGCAGCGGTTCCTACTAAGAACCGCTGAGATAGGTCTTTTTTACTGACCTATCTCAGCGGTTCTTAGTAGGAACCGCTGCGATAGGGTCTTTTTTTTCCCCAAATCGAGCACTCCGTCACTCTCCTCTTCATTCTCTTCTGTCTCGCGAGAACGAAGCAGAGCGACGGCGATTCGACGGCGATTTCCGTACTCGACGCCTGCGATTGCTCCACCACCGCCACCGTCTTCTTCCTCGTCGCGCCACCGTTCTTCGCCGCCGTCTCCGTCGCTATCGTTCCGCCAGGAGGTCACAGGCGTCGATCGAGATTGCTGCGGAAACCCTAGGTTCGATTTCCGAATTCGAACTTCGAAATATGTTAATTATTGTCTTGTTGATTGAATAACTAGTTGTAATATAGTTATTGATGTTAGTTTAGTTGTGTGTGCATAATTTGAATATATAGATTATTGAACAAGTATAAATAGTTGTGCATATAAGGTGTTCGATAAAATGCCGAGTTGATATTTTTGCTGTTTGTGCCCTCTGCATACAACCCAAAGTTGTAAAAAAGGAGTTTAGTACGGGTCATCTGAAGTATGCGATACGGAAGTACGGATACGGATAAAACGGGGTTAATGATACGGATGATAAATTTAATTATATAAATATAGAACTAGAATTATAAACATGACTATGAAACTATGAAAGATATTAAAAATAAAAATTGCAAATCAATATACAAATAAGGCATATAAACATCTACTATATAAAATAACTTAGTTCAAGTATTATATACCATTTTATAATTTATAATTTTTTTCCACACTATAAGTTTTAACTTTTCATTATATAGATCCAATAAACAAGTTTGTAATTCAAAACAAGTTTTAATAGATTTATTGTATATGAATTTTTTACTAAACTAATTAGATCTAAACGTTATAGTTGAATTCATTACATAATGACTACATGATACCAATATCATAAACCATATATAAGTCGTTGTTGACATGAAAAAGTTTGAATTCATATGTATATATGTTGTTGACTATTATAATTTTACATAATTCCTGCAAAAAAAATAGACTATTAATTAAAAAATCCTGTAAAAAACTAGCTTAATATGTTCTTTTAGACAAATTTGATACGACTAATTCGGTGCTGAAATCAAAGTAATACTGGTATACTGTATTACTTTTTTCGCAAAGAGCCTTGAAAAAATTACAACCTTTATAAGAGAAAGAAGAGCGTGGGAAGTAAGAAAAATGTAACAAAAAATGTTAACTCAAATAAAACAGAGGAGATATACTGCATAACAAGCAGCACACTAACAGTACAAATAAATAAATAGAGCTGAAACAGATGTTAATTAAACGCCTTTAAACTGCGAGCAGCTTGTACGGTATTAAAACAATTCATATAACAAATTTATAACTTAAATTCATATAAATTGAAATGGTAAATAAAACTACTATGAAAAGAAAAAGAATAACTACAATCATTTTGTTCTTAATTCTCAAACTATTTAAAAAATTAACTTCAAGTTTCACATTAATAAAGTGGTAAGATCTATAACTTTATAACATCTATGTTCTCCCATTACATTGCAGTATATACGTGCTTAATATGATAATGCTTGTAGTAATGGGTTTCTTGCCCCCCTAATATTATTACCTTGCTTCACCGCTGTCTGCAGTAATTGGGGTGGTCTCTATGTCTTGCTTCTGTTGTGCAGCATGAGCGGAAAGGTAACATCTTCATCTATTTTTTTCTCTTTTTTATTTTCTTAATATGATAATGCTTATAATAATGGATTTCTTGCCCCCCTAATATTATTTCCTTGCTTCCCCGCTGTCTGCAGTAATTGGGGTGGTCTCTACTTCTTCTTCCTCATTTCTTCTACTGTGGAGTAAGAGTGAAAAGGTAACATCTTCATCTATCTTTTCTCTTTGTTTGTTTAATTAATTATTGCGAAAAAGTGGTTGTGGTTAATATTGAGTGATTGTGAATAAGGATGGTTGCTGTCAATTGTTGAATTTATTTGTCGTGGTAAATAAGATGTTGGTGAATGCTTAATGATAAGCATGGGATTAACACGATTACGCAAAGGTCATGCCGAATTTTTTCTAGAATCGTATTAGTCTTATTAATTAATTTTATTTGTTATTTGTGTATAACAATCTTTACTTTTCTTTGTCAGGTCTTCTGAATCTGCTATTGGATTTGTACCAGTACTTTCCCAGCCCATCACCAAAGCAGTCTCCTAGCTTCCCCCTCTGTACAACCTTAAAACAAGTAAGTAATTAAACTTTTTTTTTGTTTTAATAATGCAATGATTTGTTGAAGTTAAATTAAATGTGTTAGAATTGTTAGAATAAGGCTAGATTAGTTACGTTGGAACGTTAGAGTACTTAGGCTACGTTAGTTGGTTGGAACCATAGAGTAGTGCTGAGTTTGGTTGCAACCGTACATCCAGTAGAAACATGCTCCATATACAAATGCAGACGAAACTGAAAGACAAATCAATCTTAAACTTGTTTTGTTTTCACATATAGAATGGAGCGTGACTGGATGTACGGTGATCGAGGGGATCACTACTTTGATGAGAAGCTGAAAGAGTTTCTCAAAGCGGCAGTGCAACACAAGGACAGAACAAAGGCGGACAATATTTCATGTCCTTGTGTTGACTGTGGGGTCGTAAGGAAATATGAAGACATTGAGGAAATTAGATTTCATCTTAAGTCCCGTGGATTCATGCCACATTACAGAAGATGGAATTTTCATGGAGAAACTGTTGCAGCTAGTGCTTCAACATCATCAAGTGCTCATGATCCACGTTACGCAAGTACCGCCCACACCTTCAATACCATCAATGAGTCGGTACCGTTAAGTGATTCAGGATTCGATGACAGTGAGACCACTCACCATGATGAGCAAATGGATGAAATGTTAGAAAATGTTGCGATACTTTTGTCGATAAGCCGGAAGAGTATCAAAGATTGTTGGACGCATCAAAGACACCTTTGTACCCTTCGTGCGTTAAATACACAAAATTGACTGTTGTACTTAATTTGTTCAACTTAAAGGGGAAATATGGAGTTGGTGACAAGTGTTTCACGTCATTTCTAGAGCTGATACATGATATGCTTCCTGATGAGAATGGTCTGCCTACATCCACCTACGAGCCAAAGAAATGGATGTGTCCAATGGGAGTTGAATATAAAAAGATTCATGCTTGCCCAAATAACTGTGTGCTTTATAGGGGTAAATACGAACATCTAGACAAGTGTCCTAAATGTTTGTTGTCCCGGTACAAGGACAAGGATGAGGATTCCTCCTTTCAGAAAAAAAATCGTCCAGTGAAATTATTGTGGTACTTGCCGATAATTCCTAGATTCAAACGGTTGTTTGCCAACCCGAAAGATGCGAAGAACTTACGATGGCACGGGGATGGTAAAAAATTGATGAAAAATTAAGACATCCTGCAGACGGACCTCAGTGAAGAAATATCAACAGAAAATTCAAACATCATTTTGGGGATGAGGATAGGAATCTGAGACTTGGATTGTGTACCGATGGGATGAACCCGTATGGCACGTTGAGCAGTCAGCACAGCACTTGGCCGGTGCTACTAGTGATCTACAATTTACCGTCATGGTTGTGCATGAAACGAAAATACATTATGTTATCACTCCTAATTTCTGGTCCAAAGCAACCTGGTCATAACATTGACGTATATCTTGCACCACTGATCGACGATCTGAACTTGTTGTGGAATGAAGGGACAGTGGTATATGATGCTCATGCGAAAGAAAATTTCACACTGAAGGCGATGTTGTTCTGTACTGTTAACGACTTTCCTGCCTATGGGAACTTGTCAGGATACTCGGTGAAAGGATTCAAAGCGTGTCCGGTATGTGAGGATGACACATGTTCAGATCGTCTGAAGCACTGCGGCAAAAATGTTTATATGTGTCATCGACGGTTTCTTCCAGTAGACCATCCTTACCGTTCGAGAAAGCGAAAGCTGTTCAACAATGAGCCCGAGACTCGTGTGGCTCGTCTGCCTTTGAATTCAGAGGAAGTGTATGCAAAGGTAAAAGACATTGAAAATGTCTTTGGAAACACATCCAAGCCGCCGAAGAACATTTGGAAAAAACGTTCCATTTTTTGGGATCTACCGTATTGGCGGCATCTGCCTGTTCGACATTGTTTGGATATCATGCACATTGTGAAGAACGTCGGTGAGGCAGTGTGTGGTACTTTGCTCAACATACCCGGCAAGACGAAAGACGGATTGAAGGTGAGGAGAGATATGCAAGAGTTGCGCATACGGAAAGAACTACACCCAATAGAGGATGAGAAGCGAACATATCTACCTCCTGCGTGTTATACCCTCTCTAAGAGTGAAAAATTAAGTTTTTGCAAGTGTTTGCACACATTGAAGGTACCATCTGGGTACTCTTCAAACTGGAAGAACCTAGTTTCTATGAAGGATTTGAAACTGTTAGGCATGAAATCTCATGATTATCATGTGTTAATGTTGCATCTTCTTCCAGTTGCAATACGAGGGATATTACCAGAAAATGTCAGAAATGCTCTAACTCGATTATGTTTCTTCTTCAACGCTGTCTGCTGCAAGGCAATTGACTCAGACACCCTCGATGATCTGCAACATGAAATTGTTGTGACAATATGCCAGCTTGAGATTTATTTCCCACCATCTTTCTTCGACATAATGGTGCATTTAGTAGTGCATATTGTCCGAGAGATCAAATATTGTGGTCCGGTCTACTTACGTTACATGTATCCTTTCGAACGATATATGGGGATTCTGAAGGGTAGAATGAAAAACAGATATAGACCGGAAGGCAGTATCATCGAAGCAACAGTGACTGAGGAAGTCACAGAATTCGTGACAAGTTATTTGAACGATGCAGAGTCAATTGGTATTCCCAAACCACGTCACCATGGTAGATTTAAGGGTAAAGGAGTTATTGGCAAAAAGGTTGTTCGTATCTCTCGTGATCTTATTAATCAGGCACATTTGTTTGTACTACAACACCTTGAGGTTGTTGAACCCTACTTCGATATTCACATTGCTGAGTTGAGTCGACAAAACCCTACCAAAAACCGTATCTGGCTTAAAAAAGAACAAAATCGAGTATTCGTCCAATGGTTTAAGGAATATGTGTTTGAGCAAGCTTCATTGAACCCCGAAGATGTCAGTGAAGAAATCAGATGTCTAGCTGTTGGTTCTGGAACAGATGTTGTATCGTTTGAAGGGTATGACATTAATGGATGCACATACTACACTGCACGCCAAGATGCTAAATCAATACATCAGAACAGTGGGGTAAAAATTGAAGCATCGGTGACTGAATATGGTCTAGGTAACCAGGTTCAACCAATGAGCAGTAGTAGTTGGTATTATGGTGTGATAGAGGACATATGGGAACTAAACTATCACATTGATTCGTTTCTATTGTTCCGCTGCAATTGGGTGGACAACCGACATGGACTCCAAAATGATAAAGGACTTATTTTGGTTGATCTTTCACGTGTTACAACTAATAAGGAAGATCAGTTTGTGTTGGGTAAAGACTGTGACCAGGTGTTTTATGTTGAAGACCCAAAAGCTAGTAGATGGTATGTTGTTCTTCCAGGGAGAAGACCGGTTTTGTTTGAGGATGAAAACAACGACGATGATGATAATGAGATGATAGATGAAAGTATCGTTGCATACAGGGTTGCATGATTCAACTGATGATTTACAAAATGATGATGTTCAGACCATCTACGCTCGATCAGACCATAATGAGGGGGTTTGGGTAGAAAACAGATCATGATATATGTTACTATGTCTAGGTAACACCATTGGTTGAAATTACATTATATAATTCGTATTATTGTTGTTACAATGTTATCAGAATTAATTATTTATGTTTATTTTTGCAATTATACATCGTTCCATGAATATTGATCTAATGTGTGTTTTTTTTCCTCAGTGGATGATGATCCTATTGATGATCCTATAGGACAGCTGCTCCTGACTGGGGAAACTCAGAGAGTAGACCGGCAAAACGCACCACACGAGGTGGTAAAAAGAAATCAAAGAAAGCAGACATCCCCACAGCAGACGAGACAGCTGGGCCTTCACAGGAAGGACAAGAGATACAAGTTGCTCCTCCGCCTCTCAAGAAACCCAAAAAACGAGGGGCAACCCGTGGGCTGAAAGCAAATAGAGGCCCCCCGACAAAGCCTTTGGAGTTCAATGAGTTTAATCAGCCCACGGGTACTTGGAAAAATGATTTCACTGCTCTAGCCAGGCATTTGGTGAGTACATATTTCAATATAAACCACCATTGGAAGCAAGTGCCTCAGGCGTTGAAGGAGCAGATATTTGAACGTCTCAAGGTATTTGTTACACTTAATAGTTTGTTTTAAGATTTATATAGTTACTTTTTACACTAATCCATTTTTTTGTGCATATAGGACCGATTCAGTATAGATCCTTCTATGAAGGATGATGTGATGAAGGGGATTGCCACACAGTTAAAGACTTCAGATCTCTGCTCACGAGGCAGTACATTTACTGTGAGGAGCCCGCAGAGATAGAGGAGGCAGAAGGTGAAGATGTGGATGATCGGAGACCACCGTGGCAAAAATATGATGGTATTACTGAAGAGCAGTGGAATGAGTTTGTTGCGAAGCGTTTGACCCCTGAGTTCAAGGTGAGTTTCACACTAGTAGTTGTTCTTTTGTATGATAAATGTTTAAAGTGTCCTTAGAGTTCATTTGGTTAATTCGTCTTTTTCATATATTATTTGCATAATTTGTCTTTTCATACATATATGTAGGCTATACGTGAGAAACAACAACAAAATGCAAAAAAAAATCGTTACCCCCATCACATGGGGAGTACAAGTATTGCTCAGCGTGTGCCGCAGTGGGAGAAAGAGGGGTTGTTGCCAGCTGGCTCGAATGTCAGCGAACGAAGGATGAAGGTTTGGGACTTAAGTCGACGGAAGAAACCTTCAAATCCGGCGGCACCTGCTGAGTATGATGACGCCACGAGAGAAGTCATCAACCAAATGGTAAGTGATTTTTAGTTTAAAAAATGTTTATTATATTTATAGAGTAACAATAGCAGTTAAATAAACCGAAGTATCCTTATTGACTTATTAAACTCCATAACAGGAAGAGTTAAGCTCCCAGATCACCCAGGGCACTTGGCAGCCCGTTAGGCAGGATGATCCACTTTCCCGCGCTCTCGGGAAGAAGGATCATCCGGGTCGTGCAGTAGGCTTTGGTGGTCATGTCGGTATACGCCAAGCCTTCGGTAATCCTGGGTCAGACACAGTGCTGGAGGGAGCATTACATATGAGGAGCACTTACGCCAGAATGCGGAGCTCGAGCAGCGACTACGAAATGAATTTCAGCAGTCAATCGCTCAAGCTATGGAGATGATGCGATCTGAGAGGATGAGTCAGGAGGTTTCTAGACCGCCAGATCAGGCACAAGCATCAGAGCCCGCAGCAGTGCCTCCCAGTAGTGTTCACTCCGTCAACCCATTTCCATATTCATCTCTCAAGGTTAGAACAACATGTTAACTACAAATACAAAAAAAAACAAATTATACACTTGTTTATGTGCATCTAAAATCTTTAATTTTGAAAATTTAGCAACCGATTGACTGCACATTGTTCCAAGTGATTGGCGTTGACGAAGTGAAGTAGGGTGGGGAAAACTTTTCAAGTCTTGTGCTGGAGACACCGTGAGGAATGCAGCGCTCCGAGAGTACCATGCCGGGTGCTTGTTGAAGGTTACGCGCCTGCTTACGCGGATTGTCAGATACCGGTGCCCAGTGCAGACATATCCACCCTTCGTCAAGCTGAATCCATGACAGTACAGTGGCCCTGTAGATTGATTAAGCTTGGGGAGCAGCAGGTAACCCCATGAAAAAACTTATTCTTTAACATATCCTAGAGTAGAAACATATACTTATTAAATTAATATATTAGGAACACATTCAATCAAATTCTGATAAGGCAAAAGGAAAGAGAGTTGTTGTTGCACCAGCTAATCCTTCGATGGCATCCGCGACTAGAGTTGTGATGAGATCGAATTTGCTACAACCGGCGGTTCTGAATGTCTTACCCCCCAAGCTGAAACTTGCACTCCACACTTTGATGACGCCGCCAGCAAGAGATTCGGTTACAATGGAACCAAGACCGGATCTTTTTACTATAAGGCGCTCAGAGTTTTGAAATCTATCTTACTGATTTTGTGGAGTTGTTCACGAAGGATTGGTTGAGTGCGTCGATTCTCAAATCGGCTTGCATGTGAGTAATTAGCATACCTTGTACACATTTTACTCTGTATATTTGAAAATTAAATTCATAATATTGGTTTCTTTATATTGTGCAGGTTTGTTGATGACAAGGCGGTCCAAGTACATGAGAATAGTAGTTTCGGGTTCTTATGCCCTGACTACTGTTCGAAGCTAATATGGGATCTGACCCCCAAGCTTTGGTCCAGTACTTGTCGACTGTGATACATGCGTGTGCAGTTGCTGATAAATCTTACATAATGCTGCCTCTTCATCAAGGGTAAGAATTTTATCTAATGTTAAGTTAGTTTAAAAATTATGATATTTGTATTATGTAATTGATTGAATTAAGTTCTGCTTGTATTGTAATCTATGAACAGCCGACACTGGTCTTTGCTCGTTCTATGTTAAAAAGCCCAAGAGTCCTGCAGCTTGACTCAGCATCTCGGCGTCCCAAGAGGCCACTTATATATAACATGTTGATGAGGTGATGAATTTACTTAACTTGATTAATTATCAATTTTTAGTTATTTCTTAATCATCCGGTTGATAACTTTTACTTTATCTGTGCGTATGAATTCTAGTGCCTTTGTATCTGTATAACGCAATCCGGGAGAGAGATTAAGAAGATTCCGTGGAATGTAGTCAAGGTATTTTTGTAGTCCTTATTCAAATTTTGTAATATGTTCATTAGTTTTAAAATAGGAACAGTATTATAATTTATGTGTTAAATCGATTTTGAATATGTACGTATATACATGTGCAGTGTCCACAGCAGGGAGGTTCGGAATGTGGCTACTATGTCATTCGGTTTATGAGTGACTTGATAGCGGGACCGAGACTCTTGCCAGAGAAGTCTCTAGACAAGGTAAGTAGCATTCTCGAAATATTTTGGTTTTGTAGATAATTTTTAACATTGATTCTTAAACTCAAAGTATTATTAGCAACTAATCATATTTCTTTTTGTGTTAATTTCAAGGCTTTTGAAGAGTTGGTAGACGGTTACAACGAAGGACATATAACCGAGGTGCTCGAAGAATGGGCAGAATTCATGAGCGTTAATGTAGGTTGCTTTTAGGGTTTGGTAGGATTGAGTAGGATGATTTTGAAATTCTCATGAAACAATTGTGGTTTCTGTAAAGATTTTGTTGATGTTTGATTAATTTGCTCAAATTTGTAAATGTAAGTGGATTATTGCCCGTAGATAGGTTTGGTGGCTATTTAAATGGTGAAATGGTTGATCTAATGCCCCACTGTGGTGGCATTGTTAATTGCTATATCTTAACAGGTTTGATTGATTTTGGGTGTGTGTGGTAGAATTGTAGGGTGGAATGGAAAAAAAACAACCTATTGCAGTTCTAAGAACCGCTGCAATAGGCCCTGTCAATATTTTTGAAGAGACCCTATCGCAGCGGTTCCTTCAACAACCGCTGCGATAGGTTGTTTTTTTTTAAAAAAAAGGTCTAACGCAGCGGTTTTTTAACAACCGCTGCGGTAGAGTACTGCAGCGTTGTAGAACCGCTACGGTAGGTACCTCGCAGCGGTTGTTAAAAGAACCGCTGCGTTAGAGTAGCTACCACGGCGGCACCCATCGCAGCGGTTTTCAACTGCTGCCATAGGTACCAAACAACCGCTGTGGTAGGGTCTTTTTCTACTAGTGAAGAGATACAATCTGAGCAAGTGTGAGTCAGACAAGAGTGTGTGTAAGTACTAGAGAGTTGGTGAGCTAGTGAGGACTGGGTTAGAGTGTCAATACTTTGGGTATTTGATAGACCGACAAGCCAGGGAATGGTCAGTGAACCGTAGGCCGATAGTTAGGTGAGGGTTAAGGACTTTAGGGGTAAAGTCAAAACAGTCCCGAGAGTCCGTGTGTGGGGCAAGGGAGATTGAGTGAATTTCGTGTGTGTAAATTCTCAATCGAAATGGAGTTTCCAGTTTATGTTTATCTCATGTCTTTCGTTAAACTATCAAAGTTTATTTGAGTCAACAATACGTACACGACCGGCTGGGTACGCATCAGGAGCGCAAGCCAGTTTCGACCTCCCCTCTATTTGACATGGGAGAGAGTTAAAGATGCCTCAGTTGATGGTTGGCATGATCCATATCTTCAACGGATCGCACTCTGGAGGGAGAAGTATCCGCTACGTCCACTTAATGCTATGGTGTGAGGTTTTTTTTAACTTAGTTTTTTAGGAAAAGTATACACACGAGCCTTTTATTGTAAATTTTGCATTCTTGCACATTAGTCATCTATTGAAAGTGCATATTCCAATTTTATAGTTGATGACAACCGATGTGTTTTGTTATTATTTTCAACCAGACGATCCTTTAATCCAACTTATAGAAGATTATAAATGGATTATTTTTTTTAATTTATTTTCACTGAAGATTAGAAATAGATGGGATTTCTATAGGACCTAATTTTACTAACGACATTCATCACAACTTTAGCTACTTTAGCAGCTTGGCTACTTACTCGATATTCATGATTATTCAATTTTGTAACACCCCATCTCAGCCCAATCATGGTTATCGCAAACTTAACGACATGTATACAAGCGTTGCAGTGGAATTAATTACACTCCAGGACCTTGCCACGGTCTGACTAATAATATACCGAACATTAGTATTACAATATCCTTACATCCTGCACAACTTACTAACATCTCATTCCAATCACTAAACGAGTGTACAGGCACAACTAGTACAACTAAAAGAAGACAACCCGAAGCAAATTCTACCCGTTCCTACTCTCAGGACTATCGCCTTTTGTCGTTCACCTGCGAAATAAAAACAGCCCCCAAAGGGGGTCAGTAAAATTGCTGGTACGATCCCCTCTTGGCCCTCATGCTAACGTGGCTACGACGACTAATTGTCGATAGCATGGAGGTTGATTAGATGCCAACATAATAGACAGTGCAATAAACAACAAGCCAAATATGAACAATCAAAGTTCAAACACAATGAACGACTTAAATGTGTTCCCTTAATCAGTGATTTAATTATTCATCTCCTTAAGTTATGTTTCCTCTTAATCTCAGTCTAACCTTATCTTACCTCAATCTTAGTCCTTATCTTAGTCTTAGAAAACAAACCATTCTTTAAATAGAAACGGTTGTAGCTTATCTCAGTCTTAGAATACAAACCACTCTTTAAATAGAAACGATTGTATCTTATCTCAATGTTTATTTTTGTCGGGTCAAAAGCAACCCTAGCCAATGAGCTATTAACTCCATTGGTTGAATAAACAACTTATCTTAAAATTTAGGATTTAGGTGATCCTACGACACCATCTTAATGCCTCCTACCTTGGACTGGATGTCCAATGTTGCTGAGCCGACATTAGTACTTACAATATCCTTACATCCTCCACAACTTACTAACATCTCATTCCAATCACTAAACGAGTGTACAGGCACAACTCGTACAACTAAAAGAAGACAACCCGAAGCAAATTCTACCCGTTCCTACTCTCAGGACTATCGCCTTCTGTCGTTCACCTGCAAAATAAAAACAGCCCCCAAAGGGGGTCAGCAAAATTGCTGGTACGATCCCCTCTTGGCCCTCATGCTAACGTGGCTACAACGACTAATTGTCGATAGAATGGAGGTTGATTAGATGCACAACATAATAGACAGTGCAATAAACAACAAGCCAAATATGAACAATCAAAGTTCAAACACAATGAACGACTTAAATGTGTTCCCTTAATTAGTGATTTAATTATTCATCTCCTTAAGTTATGTTTCCTCTTAATCTCAGTCCAACCTTATCTTACCTCAATCTTAGTCCTTATCTTAGTCTTAGAAAACAAACCATTCTTTAAATAGAAACGGTTGTAGCTTATCTCAGTCTTAGAATACAAACCACTCTTTAAATAGAAACGATTGTATCTTATCTCAATGTTTATTTTTGTCGGGTCAAAAGCAACCCTAGCCAATGAGCTATTAACTCCATTGGTTGAATAAACAACTTATCTTAAAATTTAGGATTTAGGTGATCCTATGACACCATCTTAATGCCTCCTACCTTGGACTGGATGTCCAATGTTGCTGAGCCGACATTCGACCCTAGGCAGCAAGTCCGAAGACAAGTCCTTAAGCGGGAGTCAGACCTGCTTTAGATACCGACTCCCTTTCCTTAACATGCATGACTAGAGTCAGTCTCGGATTCCTCACTCCCCCTAAGTTCCAGTTAGTAGAAGTCCCAAGACAACGTTTGTTAGTTAACCTCCTTCGGTTACTAAGAAAACAATATTTGGGAGTGTTCACTAATCTCACACAATTCTTTACTAAACATTAGTTAGTAAGTTCTCACGGTAAGTTGTGTTAGTTTTCAAACATCACACAACAATACAGTAAACATAATATTCCGGTTGCATGCTTTATCTTGTTTAGTGGGCACATAAAGACAAATAGCACACAAGCCGAGGGACACCTCGTTAGCAAGCAGGTTACAAGAAGACTGTACCGTTCACCGTTGGTCGTTCGGTTGCTTACTCTCCTCCGGAATCCAAGTACTCAAGCCCTAAAACATTCATTCAGTTTTAGCTTGTTAATTACTTTCCATTAAAGCTAACTTACTTAACTTACTTAGTCACTAACGATCCCCGTCTAATACCTCTTAAGTTCTTACAACTTAACCTTAACATTTAAGGCTTTAACTTAACTTAATCCCTTAGGTCCTTACTTCTTAATCATCATTACCCTCTTAATGGCATACCCTAATACCAATTAACATCTTTAGAACTTAAATATTTTTTTTACAGCTTAAGGGTCGACTGACCCACCGACCGACCCAACCCCTGGGTCGGTCCATTCCAGTAACTTTTCCCGTCTTCTAAAACTCACCCGACTGACCCAAGGCCAGCCCGACTGACCCAAGACTCTCTGGGTCGGTCCGTTCCAGAAGCATTTTTGTTCATTGAAATTTACCTCACCAACCCACCAACCGACCCAACCCCTGGGTCGGTCCATTCCAGAAACAATTCCGCCCAGTTTATTACAGTCCGACCGACCCAGACAGGGTCGGTCCCTGGGTCGGTCAACTACATATTTTTCTCTTCTTGTGCCCAAACAATCCCAAATTCCGCCACTAGTTCCCCAACATGTTCTAATACCTTTTTGGCACTTAAACTCACCTTAAAACATCCACCAAACCCCTTAAACCACTTACCAAAATCCACCTTAGCCATTTCACCTATTCTTGTAAGAATGCTAACACTTGTAATGTTTTCCACTAGGTTTCTAAGTGGTGTTTCATACTTAACATATCAACTATGCCAAAATGTTTTTCCCCACCACCATAACATCATCTCCCAATGTAACACCCCTATAATAATAAAAAAACAGCGGAAAATAAACTAAAGGTGCTACAGACCATCGGGCTCCAAACACCCGGTACCAACCTCACCAATTACAACCATTACAATTATCTAAGTTACGGTCTGAACTTCGAGAAAACTTAACATTAACATAACAATAATAAAGTACATTCACTCTCCATAAACCTAATCCCACCCCAATCACTCATGCTCTACGTGGCCACCTGTAAATCATTTGTACCTGCAAGATGAAACCAAGCAGCCCACCCCGGGAGGGGTGAGTCAGTTCCCTGGAATGGAACTGGTACAATTCTCCAAAACAATCTTTTAAACGAAACTCTTCAAAATAAACAGTAACTTGAAATTAAACTCTTGAAAGTAAAGCAGGGAAACAAGGCACTTTAAAATCACCAAGCCAAAGATAACAAGTTAAGGATAAAGATAAATGATAGAAAAGGTAAAGTTAGTGAAACAAAATCACATCATGTGTTAGTGAACATCCATTTCCTTAGTTAAACCCAATTCCCATTAGGAGTAGAAAAACTCAGATAGTCACAAAGGACTAGGAATGATAAAACAGATCCAAGAACCAAGAACTCAAGAGTGGAATAGTTTCAACTGGGAGAGATGGCCCCCACCACCAATCACGTCCTTTTAGGACAGGGGATATACAGCCCCTCACTGTTTATCACGTCCACCAAGGACAGGGGATATACAGCCCCTCACTGTCTATCACGTCCACTAAGGACAGGGGATATACAGCCCCTCACTGTCTATCACGTCCCTTTCTGGGACAGGGGATATACAACCCCTCTCTGTTACCATTGAAGACGCGCGCACGTCGAAACCTCAAGAACCAGCCCATGGATGAAACGATATCCAGAGTCAAAAGAAGAATTCCAAGATTGACCTTTTCCAAATTCCCACCAGATCACTAACTACCCAGAGCAATACCAAAACACTCAGTCCTACAGAGTGCAGAAGCGTAAACCCTAAGTAGTCAATGTCTAATGGAACAACCAAATAGAAGGAACCAATACCCAAGAGAGTTTCACATCCAAGGCTCAGTTAGTCACACAAGCTGAGTTAGTCACACAACCAATTCCTTTTCAGAAATTCCTCTTTAAGTCAGTTAGCGTTTTCCAAAACATTCCACAAGTCAATCAGCAAAAAGATCGGAGTACGAGAAATCGTACAAAACATTCCATAAAGTCCAAAACACAACAAGCTGAGTACGAGAAATCGTACAAAACATTCCATAAAGTCCAAAACACAACAAGCTGAGTACGAGAAATCGTACAAAACATTCCATAGAGTCCAAAACACAACAAGCTGAGTACGAGAAATCGTACCTGGGTAACGCTGTAGCAGTTCTAATCAACTTGCGCAAACAATCAACAGTACTATGAAGAATATTAAAGGTAATCTATCATCAACCACTTGTAGTCTATGTTACGCTTAAATAAACTCCTTACTGTAACACCCCATCCAACAATAACACACTTACAATAATCTGCAGCGGAAAACAACCTCATCACATTACTTATCTCGTTGGTGTTACACGCCGTTAGCCACCCACGTGGCTAACAAGGCTAATACATACACATTGTACCGGTCTGATGGGCTAAATTCCCGAGCGACTACACCTTACTATCCCTTTCCATTAACACAACAACAACATACACCTTCACTATACCGAGTATTTATAAACTGGTGCCGACAACAATTTCGGTCTTACTACACCTACTGTATACATACACTTTAAATGATTACCCATGTACAACGACTACCCGTTCTACTCTCGAACGGCTTCCAGCACTTCGTACCTGAAATAGGAAAGAAGAGAAAGGGTGGCCCCCAAGGGGCTCAGCACCTTTGCTGGTATGGTAATCCCGCAGCCCACATGCTACCGGGCCACGCACAACTAATTGTCGTCTTAGCATGCGGTTGATTATTTTTAAATCATACATGCAACTGTAAACACACAACACATAACATTCGCCTCAACGGGCTCAACAAACGGATAATATATCCTTACTTAATAAGTCACTCATGGTGGTATTCATCATCCCTAGAGTGTTCCTCCTCTAATGGAGCTACTTCCTTAATAGACGACACATACCCTTAAATCGGGTTATCCTTAAACGCCTCTTATCACAAACTGGAAATCATATCCATGATCCACACTCCACATTATACAACCTACAACATACACTACATACAACACTTAACACACTTTGCACGTTTCCACGTGCACGCATAACACCGCAATAGATATTGCATCACAACAAAGATATATAATACAACGGGAATGGTCCTCTTAGGCACCGACCCAAACATCACTAATACACTGGTGAGCCTAGAGATTGTTGCCAGTCTCATGATAAGCTCGTTACATAACTCGTTACCGTCTCGTTAAATGAACGGTTAACTTAACACAAGGTGTCTCGGATATAGTGATCCAAGCACACCGAAACAAACATAACAATAGTATGCACCTGTGGCCCGACGTGAGTCAGTAATAGCCTTGGTTAAGCTAAAGGGAAGGTTGGGAACCAATTGGAAAACAACCATAACATACAGAGAGGATCGAACCTGCTATGACAACGACCCCATACTCACACGCGTGGCCGGAACAGACCGGACTCCTCACTCCCCCGTTAGCACTTATTAGAAGTTCAACTTTGAACTTTATTAAACAATCACAAACATTGGGTTAAGTCTTGTTAGACATACACAAGGGAAGAGAGAGTCATGCATTCACATACAAACATCACACAAACATCACATAACCAACTCACGCATAGCCGTGGTTAGAACGTTCCTTAGGTCGGAACGTTGTTACCGGATACCGTTCTCCTGTTTACCTAATAATGGTTAACTAGCCCTCCAAGCGCATTCGAGGTTACCGGTATCGGCATGAAAACATACAATAAAATAACAACTGTAAACTCGTTTCATGATTTATCTCATAACGTGGCAAACATACAGAAAAAACATTGGCATACAAGCCGGTGTAATCCGGTAGGACACAGGTTGCAAGAAAACCATACCTGTCACCGGAGTCCACTTTACCACGTCCACTTATGTTCCTCGAGCAATTCTCGAACAACTGTTAACATCACATGTGTTTTTATTAACATTGGGGTAACATGTTTGTTTAAAGTCTAACGCTTATAACTTTTCCCCGTTAACTTGGTTAAATAACTTTACATTTTAACTTTACTTTCACATTTTATTACAACCTTTCACCCACTTAATCACCATTAAAACTCACTTATCATGTCCTTAACAACCTTACAACATCATTACCTACCAATCCCCATCATCACATAACATTTCATAACCTGAAACCATGTTTTTGGTCCGACCGACCCACCGTCCGACCCACAGCTGGGTCGGTCCATTACAGAGCCCTTTTACTTCCTTATAATCATGCCCGTCCGACCCACGTCCGACTCACTCGACTGGGTCGGACCATGTGCGAACATTTTCTTCCTTTGAAACTTGACCGACGACCCATGTCCGACCCACCCTTTTGGGTCGGACCATTACCGAACACTTTCCTAACATCTAACAGAGGCTCGACCGACCCAAAACTGGGTCGGACCCCTGGGTCGGTCGCCTTCTAAACTTACCCAAACTTTACCAATCCTTCGCCAAACTTCTCCTAAGGCCTCTTAATGTTTCCTATCAACATTTGGTAACCTTACATCCACATACAACATCCACTAAACTCATTTTCTAACTCCTTAAACCTTTACTTATTTCCTTGTAAAAATTCCTTAACACTTTCAACATTTGTACTAGGTTCCTAAATGGTGTTTCTCACCTATTATAACTACTATCCCAAAACACTTTCTTCTCATCTTAACATCATCTCTTAAGCATCATTTTCTTACTAACTAAATCTCCTTTTTACATTTGCCAACCATCACTTATTCCTTGAATATCACATTACCTAACCTTAAACAAACTCCTCCAAGACTTACACACATCCACTAAACACACATTGAATTCCTAGAACTTCAAAGACAACACCTAAATCCTTGCATCACTCTAAATCACCTTAATACATGTTTTCTTCTCAAGTAATCATTCATTCACCTTTGCCCCTCCCTATTCACCAAAACTCACTTTAAACACTTAGAACTTCTTACACATTTCCCAAATTTGGCCATAGCTTCTCTAGTATATACTCACATCCAAACACTTAGGTTTTCACCTTAATTCATTCAATAATACCTAAAATCCATCAAACACATTTTTATACACAAACTTCACACATTAAGCACTACATCACAATATAGTGCATAACTTAATTTGCTTGGCACTTAGGCCCTTAAATACATGGCTCTTAGGCCCTTAAATTGCATAACCTTAAACACTGAATTTCCCGCATAAATAATGCCTTTGACCTGCAAATACATACACCAAAACATATGTTCTTTTACTAGTCTCCTTGAGAACATTTTACTAGGTCACTCACCATTGGCTCCTTAGGTATTTTATCAAGCAAATCAAGCTCATTTTCCTAAGGCATTTAAACTACATTGAGATAGTTTGTTTACCTCTTTTTCCTCACAAACTTCTTTCTTGTTTCCTTGTAAACCGGTGGGGTATTTGGTTGTTTGTCAACTTCTAAACATTATACAAACAACAAATGAGTATTCAAGCTTTAAGCTCCATCTCATTGTAAACCCTAGGTTTACATTATTTCAAAGCATTAATGTAGTTGTTTTACCTTAATCTTTGGAGGGTATTTGAATATCTATGAAGAGAGGACTCCACCTAGTCCTTGAAAGATTCAAATGGAGCTAGAACAAGGCAACACAAGGAGCTCCATTAATGAATATTTTCGGTCACACACAAAACATGGAGGAAACTTGATTTTCTTAGAGATTCCTTACCTAGGAGCAAAGGAGATCAATAATATGTGGAAAGACAAGCTCAAGCTCCATCAATGGTGGAACTCCATGGCACCGAAATGGTGATCTTCAAATTTTGAGAAGATAAAGAGAAGAGATTGCTGAGGGGAAGAGAATGGTGGTGTTTGTTTTTGATTTGGTTAAGTGAGCTAGGTTTTACATGTGGTCAAAGGTGGACTTCCATGGTGGTGGTGCTGTTTTAACGTGAGAACAGAGAAGAAGAGAGGAAGAAGAGAAGTGTGGAGCCGTGTGAACAAGGAAGGAAATGAGAGAATGAGATAGAATTTGCTTTAAGAGATATTTGTAACTTATAAAGCAAATAGTACTTTACTTAAAGTTTTACTTTACTTATTTGATTTCTTTTACAACTTGGTGACTCACTACTACAAAAACCGGCCACCATTATGCCTAGGAGGGTATACTAGTCTTTGTTGACCAATTTAATTACTTATAACATTATATGTTACAAACTAGCTTATAAAAGTTACTATTCACAACTAAGGCACATAGAAGTGAAATTTTTGATTTCCCACTAATATGGCCACCCAAATGTGATACTATATAGTACACATGTTAATTAAAGAGTAATGATGGACATTTAGCCATTCAAAACTCATTTACAAGACAATTTTTCAAAAACGTGCTTTAAGACTCCTTAAAGCACATTTTGTGTTTTAACTTGTTTTAAGCTTGGTTTTCTTTAGTAATTGATTTAATATGTTCATTAACATATAAATAAGGTATAGGTATGACCATTAGGTCTTATACACATTCATCCCAAGCTTAGAGCACATTTTTGCTCATATTGACTTTAAGGTATTTTCTTATGTTTTTATTGGTTTAACTGTCCACCAAAGTTTCTTAAGGACTTATTTAGCCTTATTAAATCATAATTAAATGTTATCAAGTCTTGGTAGGCTCTTTGGGTCCTAACCAAGTTCACTCATAGCTTAGAGCATGTTTTTGCTCAAACTGTGTCTTAATGTTTTTGCATTATTATGGTTTAGATTGTTCACTGATGTTACTAAGGCACTTTTTAGCCTTTACATACCATAATTTGATATTTAAACCACATATCAAGGTTTGGGGTATTTCAATCTACCCCCCTTAAAAGAACTTCGTCCTCGAAGTTCACACTTTTCACATATCATTAGATTAGAACACAGTAATCACTTGGAAATAAACTTCCATAACCAAACACACTTTACATAACAACCTCGGACTTAATGGTCCGGGCACACATTCACATCCACACATAATCATAACATATCCACATGATAACCTCGGACTCTATGGTCCGGGTATCTTAACACACTTACACATACATGACAACCCCTTTGACTCACTGGTCTTGGGTAACATAACAAATTTGGACACATAGGTCCTGGTAACATAACAGTCTTTAGACACATAGGTCTATGTAACACCACACATTTAGACTCATAGGCCTTGATAGTATACACTTTAGGAAATCCAAGTCAAAACAACATTCATTACACATACCACACACATGTCAGAGCATGTATAGCAATCAAAATATCCTTGATATACACTGTGATCCCGCAGAACACGGTCGCGATGGACACCTTCCGTCCCCGTGCCTTTAGGAGATTAAAACAATCACATAAGTTTAAAATTTCCTTGTGAGGTTAAGTAAGAAGACTTTAATTATGTAAAGTATCCATCAACGTTTTAAAATGCCAATTGAAAATCCTTTGAAAACACACACAACTCCAAGTCCAACTTAAGCTCTTTGCTTCTTTCCTTAGCGTGGTTATTTGTGGCCACTTATAGGGTTTCAAGAGTCATCCAACCCTGATGTGATCAGCATCAGTGTTGAACTATCCTTCCACTCCAATTTGTGTTCGGTTTCCCTTGATCACATGCAAATCAAGTTCCACCTCCCACTTCATTTTCAAGCATCAATTAAATCACTCATTTCCAATTTTCTATCTTTTGAATCATTCTAGTCATGATCACAACATCTCCAAAGGATAGAACTCCGTCTATCAGTTACCTCCATTCACTTTAATCACGTTGCCTAGGGAATCTTATTCTCACTAGGTTCTATGTCGGTATCATGCCCTTTCATGCATCACTATTAAGTATACCTATATATATATATATATATATATATATATATTGTCAAAACAACACACCTGATTTTACATTTATACACTGTCGGGGCTTTGTTCCCCCGGGAGTTTATCTACTCCCCACACTTGTACAATCACACACACTGTTAACAACACACACCTTATCACAATGGTATTCGCATCATCTGTGCGCAATTACCACAATTAATCCATGAATGAATGTGTATGTTTACGTAACACACACACCAATCATCAAAACAAACAATAATTTTGTGCTATGCACAATATGAGTCACATACACTACGTACACTTGTACGGTAATATACACCAAGTGGTTTTGCGCTCTACCCCCCTTAAAAGGGATTACGCCCACGTAATCAATCACTAAACATTGGCTTAAATGTTCTGCCGTCGTGAAGTGTTTTAACTTCCATGCGGTCTATTACATAATGGATTCTGATTAGAGGATCTTAACCATATTGGCGGTTTAGTTCCTAAACCAAGAATTCTCATTGGAGTTTGTTTAAACTCTTAGTTGGTTTCGATTCTGGCCTGTTAGGCTTCTAGGCGTTAATAAGTAGCCATTCACTCGTGTTCACCATGTACATTCAACACTTGAATCACTGGCTCACTAGTTTCTGCTGCGAAACTCTAGTAACTGTAGAGCTTAATTGCTCCATTTGTTATTCTTACTGTATTGTATATCCCCAATTGTCACCTTCATCTTGGTAACAATGGTTTCTCAACCGACGCGTGGTATCTCTTACCGTTAGCGAATTCGGTGAGTTATAAACTTTCTATCTACTTCCATAATGATTTACTGTGTATACAGCTATGTATTTCACAATGATTGACTTGTTCCCTTCCGACTTACTGTCGGTTGAGATTGAGCTACTACCTAGTGTGTAGTGCTCTCTCAGCTATTTCCAATATTTGGGGTATATTCCATACCGATATTTGGTAGTTAGTGCTACTGTAGTCACTTACTGTTAATCATGTCTTCACATTCGGTTTTGTACAAGTACTCTTTTATTGGTGCGGCCTTGCATTTCCTATGCATCGGCCTTTATAACATTATTCCTCTATAATTAACATGTCTCCAATTCCTAGCTATCCCACTCGATCATTACTGCGCAAGTGCAATACCAAAACACTCAGTCATACAGAGTGCAGAGGCGTAAACTCTCGACAGTAAATCCCTTATGCGACTCGCCATGGAATTCACACTGTCCTTCACTGAGACTCTTATCTCGTAACTGGTTCGACCTACCATATTATCATTCAACAACACTTATACAACGGTCGCTTACTGCGCACCGTGCTCTCACTTATTGTATAACACTAACTCACATAGTATTTACTGTCACATTAACTTCCACACATAAATTTACATTATTCATATTATGGTTCATCCCTCATTTGGATGACCACTGAATGCTCCTTGAGCATCGATCATTCGAGTCACAAGCCGGCGTTATTCAGCCAGGTGCTTCACTTTATACACATACTACTAAGCTAATTTCTCTTTCAATAACAACATGGTCAATCCTTAACATATTTCTTGAACTTGATTCACATAACTACCGCTCCTGCGGTGTCACAATGTCGAGAGGTATCCCCACTTTAATGCAGTGGTTCGTTTACCACTCTATTCGCTTATACAACCTAAACTTCTACCATCAATCGAATTTATGATATATCCTGCTTTTGGATTATAAGCCTTATTTGCCTTGAGCTGGGCTCATTATAGGCTGTCCACACACATGTACTTCTCTGTACAATATTACAAGGTCGTTGCATCACGTTTCCTTTCATGGGATGCCCCTTAGGTTTGTCAGTCCGTCTCCTGACAACTTATGTCTAAACTGTGTGTTAGTTTCAACCCTTGTGCTTCTGTCATGCATTTCATTCAACAATTGTTGATGTGAACACCCTTCAAGGATTGCTCCTGGGTGTTGTTAAGTTATGCCTTTACATTTGGCTCACACTTATTGGTACATTCCGTTAGCTACGCCTTTCGCGTTCTTTACTGGTTATTATCTTCTTCTGTGAAGATTAACATTTCCTGGTAGTGTAGGTACTCATTCTGGGAATTTATCCGTTCATTGCACATTAATGTGTCCACATTAGGCATCTGCTTGCCATGTACAGGCTGGGTCACCATTCCAGCTATAATGTTTATCCCTAAGGATCCTTAAGACATATGTGGTGTCTTTACATAACAGTTTGTGCCCATCGCACTTCCTAACTCTTAAACATTTCCTTGAAAGGAGTTCACTAATCCTTTTAGTCTTGCTAACTTAACTGAATTCCTTAACTTCAACTATTCCTTGTAATCCTTAGCTCTCGTTTGATTTATACTGCTGACCGTGGACGGAGTCGACTACTTCCCGTGTTTCGGACTCTACTCGTATACATATATGGGGTATCTTACTGATACATTGCTACTTACCCAACTAACCCATAAGTAGGTCTGTCAGGCCCACATGCTCCTATCGGAGTGCGGTCGTCCCACAACACAGTTGGTACACTTGTAGTGTCCGTCACACGCCTAGGTGAAGTATTCTGTTGTCAACTCCCTTATATTGTCCCGTGACAATTTTCATTCCATGCTTCCCGAACTTAATCGAGGGAAAGTTTATCCATTGTTGTATCCTTGTCAACTGTCCTTGGTTTTACTGGTTTGGTTTAAAAGAAGGTTGGAAAGAAGTGTTGGTTTGAAGGAAAATTTGGTTTTGAAAAGAAAAGGGTTTGAATAAATCTGGGTTTGAAAGAAAATTTTCTCATGGTTCCACGACATCTTCTTACCTTAACCAAGTCTAGCTTCTTGCTGACTGGTGTACTTCCAATTACAAAGGTCAGGCCGTTAAGCCCTTCCATGGTTATAATGTTCACACTTAACTTCGTGGTACTTTACTAAGTACTTTATAGTGGTTATAAGTTTCCCGAACAGCCCTGTTATAGCAGCACTTGCTATGGCAAGTGCGCCCTGCTAACTGGCAATCGGTTTAACACTACTGGTTATGGTATTGTCTTTACCCATACTGTCGTCAGTGGCCTTGTTGGCCCTTACTGATCTCACTGTCTTGATAATAACCCTCTGGTAACTCCTCACTGTATTCATATGGTAATTATCAACTGGGGTGTCTCCCACTCTTGGAGTCCCTCTTTACTTAGTATCGTATCCTCTTTATAGCCCGTTCCACGCACTTGTCGTGGTTGCTGAGACTTGTCTCTTGTTTGGGCACTACGTTGCAGTTCCTTTATCGGTTGGTATACCGTTGGTATATTATTTATCAACTGTCTCGGGTTTTACTAATCCACTTCTTGCCTGTTGCACGATTGGTGCGTTGCAAACTGGTTATTCTCGACTGCTCTGCATGTCGACCCAGGTTGCCGGAAATTCTATTCCTCTATACACAAAATCCTTCATTCGTCGCTATGGAATGCGGTTAACATTGTTTAGATGGAGACCGTCTCCGGGATTCCCAGTTTTCGGGATCTACCGTATGACAGGTTCTCCGTACCTTTGGAGGTACTTAATAACAGCCAGATCGGGTATTCCCGAGTATGAGAGGACTTTCATCTCTCTGGCGTTGTTGCCCAAGTTATAAAACAGGGATTGTGGAGGGTGGGAAGGATATTGTAGGTTTCCAGTAGCCACTGGTAGTTCCTAACTAGCGTATCTCTCACGCTATCACTCAACCCTTAACCCAAAGCACTAAAATCCTAACTCGGTACTTCCTAAGCTCGGTAATTCAGTCATCAGAGCGATACTTCGCTCTGATACCACTTTTTGTAACACCCCATCCAACAATAACACACTTACAATAATCTGCAGCGGAAAACAACCTCATCACATTACTTATCTCGTTGGTGTTACACGCCGTTAGCCACCCACGTGGCTAACAAGGCTAATACATACACATTGTACCGGTCTGATGGGCTAAATTCCCGAGCGACTACACTTACTATCCCTTTCCATTAACACAACAACAACATACACCTTCACTATACCAGTATTTATAAACTGGTGCCGACAACAATTTCGGTCTTACTACACCTACTGTATACTACACTTTAAATGATTACCCATGTACAACGACTACCCGTTCTACTCTCGAACGGCTTCCAGCACTTCGTACCTGAAATAGGAAAAGAAGAGAAAGGGTGGCCCCCAAGGGGCTCAGCACCTTTGCTGGTATGGTAATCCCGCCCACATGCTACCGGGCCACGCACAACTAATTGTCGTCTTAGCATGCGGTTGATTATTTTTAAATCATACATGCAACTGTAAACACACAACACTAACATTCGCCTCAACGGGCTCAACAAACGGATAATATATCCTTACTTAATAAGTCACTCATGGTATTCATCATCCCTAGAGTGTTCCTCCTCTAATGGAGCTACTTCCTTAATAGACGACACATACCCTTAAATCGGGTTATCCTTAAACGCCTCTTATCACAAACTGGAAATCATATCCATGATCCACACACTCCACTTATACACCTACAACATACACTACATACAACCTTAAACAACACTTTGCACGTTTCCACGTGCACGCATAACACCGCAATAGATATTGCATCACAACAAAGATATATAAAACAACGGAATGGTCCTCTTAGGCACCGACCCAAACATCACTAATACACTACTGGTGACCCTAGAGATTGTTGCCACTCATGATAAGCTCTTACATATCTCGTTACCGTCTCGTTAAATGAACGGTTAACTTAACACAAGGTGTCTCGATATAGTGATCCAAGCACACCGAAACAAACATAACAATAGTATGCCCCTGTGGCCCGACGTGAGTCCAGTAATAGCCTTGTTAAGCTAAAGGGAAGGTTGGGAACCAATTGGAAAACAACCATAACATACAGAGAGGATCGAACCTGCTATGACAACGACCCCCATACTCACACTCACACGCGTGGCCGGAACAGACCGGACTCCTCACTCCCCCGTTAGCACTTATTAGAAGTTCAACTTTGAACTTTATTAAACAATCACAAACATTGGGTTAAGTCTGTTAGACATACACAAGGGAAGAGAGTCATGCATTCACATACAAACATACACACAAACATCACATAACCAACTCACGCATAGCCGTGGTTAGAACGTTCCTTAGGTCGGAAACGTTGTTACCGGATACCGTTCTCCTACGTTTACCTAATAATGGTTAACTAGCCCTCCAAGCGCATTCGAGGTTACCGGTATCGGCACGAAAAACATACAATAACAATAACAACTGTAAACTCGTTTCATGATTTATCTCATAACGTGGCAAACATACAGAAAAACACATTGGCATACAAGCCGGTGTAATCCGTAGGACACAGGTTGCAAGAAAACCATACCTGTCACCGAGTCCACTTTACCACGTCCACTTATGTTCCTCGAGCAATTCTCGAACAACTGTTACATCACATGTGTTTTTATAACATTGGGGTAACATGTTTGTTTAAAGTCTAACGCTTATAAAAAGAACTTTTAAAAAAAAAATAACTTTAACTTTACATTTACATTGTTTACTCAACATTTTAACACACCACTCACCCAAGTAAAACACAATAAGACAACCTTAACAACACACCTAACAACACAAAACAAAAAAAACAATACAGACATCAAAAAGAAAACACAATCATTGCATAACAAACATAACCAAAGAAAACCTGGTTTTGGTCCGACCCACCGACACGACCCCCAGCTGGGTCGGTCCATTACAGAGCCCTTTTACTTCCTTATAATCATGCCCGTCCGACCCACGTCCGACTCACTCGACTGGGTCGGACCATGTGCGAACATTTTCTTCCTTTGAAACTTGACCGACCGACCCATGTCCGACCCACCCTTTTGGGTCGGACCATTACCGAACACTTTCCTAACATCTAACAGAGGCTCGACCGACCCAAAACTGGGTCGGACCCCTGGGTCGGTCGCCTTCTAAACTTACCCAAACTTTACCATCTTCTTCGCCAAACTTCTCCTAAGGCCTCTTAATGTTTCCTATCAACATTTGGTAACCTTACATCCACATACAACATCCACTAAACTCATTTTCTAACTCCTTAAACCTTTACTTATTTCCTTGTAAAAATTCTTAACACTTTCAACATTTGTACTAGGTTCCTAAATGGTGTTCTCACCTATTATAACTACTATCCCAAACACTTTCTTCTCATCTTACATCATCTCTTAAGCATCATTTTCTTACTAACTAAATCTCCTTTTTACATTTTGCCAACCATCACTTATTCCTTGAATATCAACATTACCTAACCTTAAACAAACTCCTCCAAGACTTACACACATCCACTAAAAACACATTGAATTTCTAGAACTTCAAAAGACAACACCTAAATCCTTGCATCACTCTAAATCACCTTAATACATGTTTTCTTCTCAAGTAATCATTCATTCACCTTGGCCCCTCCCTAGTTCACCAAAACTCACTTTAAACACTTAGAACTTCTTACACATTTCCCAAATTTGGCCATAGCTTCTCTAGTATATACTCTCACATCCAAACACTTAGGTTTTCACCTTAATTCATTCAATAATACCTAAAATCCATCAAACACATTTTTATACACAAACTTCACACATTAAGCACTACATCACAATATAGTGCATAACTTAATTTGCTTGGCACTTAGGCCCTTAATAACATGGCTCTTAGGCCCTTAAATTGCATAACCTTAAACACTGAATTTCCCGCATAAATAATGCCTTTGACCTGCAAATACATACACCACAAAACATATGTTCTTTTACTAGTCTCCTTGAGAACATTTTACTAGGTCACTCACCATTGGCTCCTTAGGTATTTTATCAAGCAAATCAAGCTCATTTTCCTAAGGCATTTAAACTACATTGAGATAGTTTGTTTACCTCTTTTTTCCTCACAAACTTCTTTCTTGTTTCCTTGTAAAACCGGTGGGGTATTTGGTTGTTTGTCAACTTCTAAACATTATACAACAACATAATGAGTATTCAAGCTTTAAGCTCCATCTCATTGTAAACCCTAGGTTTACATTATTTCAAAGCATTAATGTAGTTGTTTTACCTTAATCTTTGGAGGTGTTTGAATATCTATGAAGAGAGGACTCCACCTAGTCCTTGAAAGATTCAAATGGAGCTAACAAGAAACAAGCAACACAAGGAGCTCCATTAATGAATATTTTCGGTCACACACAAAATAATGGAGGAAACTTGATTTTTCTTAGAGATTCCTTACCTAGGAGCAAAGGAGATCAATAATATGTGGAAAGACAAGCTCAAGCTCCATCAATGGTGGAACTCCATGGCACCGAAATGGTGATCTTCAAATTTTGAGAAGATAGAAATGAAGAGCTTGATGAGGGGAAGAGAATGGTGGTGTTTGTTTTTGATTTGGTTAAGTGAGCTAGGTTTTACATGTGGTCAAAGGTGGACTTCCATGGTGGTGGTGCTGTTTAACGTGAGAACAGAGAAGAAGAGAGGAAGAAGAGAAGTGTGGAGCCGTGTGAACAAGGAAGGAAATGAGAGAATGAGATAGAATTTGCTTTTAAGAGATATTTGTAACTTATAAAGCAAATAGTACTTTACTTAAAGTTTTACTTTACTTATTTGATTTCTTTTACAACTTGGTGACTCACTACTACAAACAACCGGCCACCATTATGCCTAGGAGGGTATACTAGTCTTTGTTGACCAATTTAATTACTTATAACATTATATGTTACAAACTAGCTTATAAAAGTTACTATTCACAACTAAGGCACATAGAAGTGAAATTTTTGATTTCCCACTAATATGGCCACCCAAGTGTGATACTATATAGTACACATGTTAATTAAAGAGTAATGATGGACATTTAGCCATTCAAAACTCATTTACAAGACAATTTTTCAAAAACGTGCTTTAAGACTCCTTAAAGCACATTTTGTGTTTTAACTTGTTTTCAAGCTTGGTTTTCTTAGTAATTGATTTAATATGTTCATTAACATATAAATAAGGTATAGGTATGACCATTAGGTCTTATACACATTCATCCCAAGCTTAGAGCACATTTTTGCTCATATTGACTTTAAGGTATTTTCTTATGTTTTATTTGGTTTTAACTGTCCACCAAAGTTCTTAAGGACTTATTTAGCCTTATTAAATCATAATTAAATGTTATCAAGTCTTGGTAGGCTCTTTGGGTCCTACCAAGTTCACTCATAGCTTAGAGCATGTTTTTGCTCAAACTGTGTCTTAATGTTTTATTGCATTATTATGGTTTAGATTGTTCACTGATGTTACTAAGGCACTTTTTAGCCTTTACATACATAATTTGATATTTAAACCACATATCAAGGTTTGGGGGTATTTCACTTACTCTTATTTCAAAGTCTCAATTATCCTTTAAGCCCTCACTTAAACGTTATGTATAATCTTTGTGTTATCTAGAACGTTGTATAGCCCAAGGTGGTAAGATCAAGGAATGTATTCGATCAACATTTGCTAATTGTCCACTCCTATCCACTTTATTCATACTTAACCCAAATCCTCACATTCAAGACTTTTGAGACCTCTATATCATAAATGTGTTTACATTATATCATAACCTAATTGAGTTACTAACTCATTTATCTTATCTTTAGTCCAGAAAGACTTTTTATTACATCCAGCTAATAATCTTGACATAAGATGTTAAATTACTTTCCATCTTGAAACAACTATATTATAGTTAACTTAGACTTATCGAACTCTTACATTTAGTATTCACAAGGTACATTATTTGCTTAATTATTACCTATATAATAAGGTGTTTAAATATAACCTTTTATGTATCCTTACTTACCTTTAATCTCCTAAATATTTTATTTTTACAACACCATTCACTCTATAGACTATGTATAATCCTTTTGTACTAAACTTCAATAAACTTAAGCCTTAAATACGTTTTAAATTGTTTCACAAAACCTAAGGTTTCAAAGGAATAACTTAATAAATTAATTTCCTTTATTGTATTTAGGATGGACAATATATCTACATAGAGTAGTATTTATCAAAGAATTAAATTCTGGTTCGTAAGCGAAATTGTTAATTATATGAAAATTCTCATATTTTATATTCAAATAACCTGTCATTATTTCCCATTACCGTAAAGTATATCAATATAATATCTTATGTAACCTAGTTTTATCTAATAAAAGGTTCAAAGGTTTTATGTATCAAATTCCTATTTATAAACCTTCTATAAATTCTAACTACTAAATACCTCACTTAATTGTAAACTCACATCCTAAGTATTGGTAATAAATGTTATAAATGTATTTCATATGGCTTATCTAACGCCAGGAAACTTAAGGATTATTATTTAGATAAATTTCCAAATCATAGTTTAATATAGTTTTATATCATAACCCTTTTAATGATTTATCTTAAAACATTAAGGTATATTCCAATACCATAAATGTTAAGAAATGATTAAATCTAGACTTACTAATCCACCTCACATTTAGATGTAAAAGTATTTTATTTATTTATTATTGTTTATATATTAAGAACATTTAGATGTAAAAGTATTACATTTATTCATTAATTATATAGTAAGTTCTATTTGTGTAAAATCTAATTACAAATATTCCTAAGTCCCAAATTATTAATTACCTAACCAAATTATAGATTTACATTATGGTCTTTGACAAACAATATTACACATGTATTCTAATATGGTTTATATAAATCTTAGAAATCCAAGATAACTCTTTAAGCTCAATTTCATAACCTCAATTCAATACTAGCTCATATAATATTCTTTTAATAGTATTATGTATAGGTTTAGTTTAACTTACTAATTCCTTCGTATTATATTTCCTATAAGGTATCTAATTTTATTTATGTTAAATGTGTATATATTTATATATACTAGGATATGTTCAAAACATTATTTATGTAGTTTATTGTATTTAATTATGTTTAATAACTTTTAGGCATAACTACAACCAACCTATGGTTTATTAAATAAAGTGTTCCTTTGTTTATTTAATATATATAAGTGTACCCGTACTAGAAATCAACTAAGACATTCCCTATGTACCTTATCATATTTAAACTATCTTATTAATACAACCTTAATTGTATTCCAAGTATGTTTCGTTAAGTATTTCTTTTACCATATCATAGGATACTAGCTCTTATAACATTTAGTTATTATAAGTGTTAATTTAATTAGTTCCTTGTTTTACTCTAAGTTACTACTTAATTCCCTTTCTATAAACGCGTAAAATATATATTTATTCCTTAGTTAATTAAAAATATTAACTCCCATAATATAGTAAATAAAATGTAGGATAATTAAATTCCTTAATTTATAAGTTTCTACTAAGTAAGTATCTATACATATATGAAATAATTTCACTTCTCTTAAAAGCCAATACCAAAACATTTATAAACTTACTGTTATAAAATGTTAATTTAATTTCCCTTATTTTTTCCCAGCTTAAAATTAATTAATAACCCATACTTTAATTTTTGGTTACTTTAAAACCTTATATTATAGGTTATTCTTATGAAAAACTCATAAACACAATTTTTAAAACCTTTTACCATTGCCCAAAATTCCCAAATTTAATATACAGTAACTATAACATTTTAGAACATATTATAAAATTTTTATTTAATAAAATATCTTTTTAATTTATCCAAATAATTCCAGAAAACCCGTAACTTGCAAAAATCATAACTTACGTTTAAAAACTCCAAAACCATATTAATTTACATCAAAATAAACTAGATTAAATAAGGAATCTATGGTTAAAATTTCAAGTCAAAATACCGTCGGGAAGGCCATTAACTAAAATCAGCAAGTTAGAGCTATTTACTGAATTTTTATAGAACTTAAAACAACTTTAAATCGCCCGATCTAATCTTGGCCGTCCAATCTCTTAAAACGAGATCGGACGGCCCTGAATCCCCAGTTCTTCCCGATTTCAGAATTCCAGTCGAGTACTAAATCGCATATATCTCCTAATCTACAGAACGAAATCGAGTGATTCTTGTTTCTATGGATTCGAAATCGAATTTCGGTTCTATTGATACCGGTTTCCCCAATTATAATGCAGTATACATCAAGTTTCAATTCGATTCGAAGGTTAGGGTTTATATTATACAGAATTCAATTCGATCACACTCTCTCACAAATTCTCCTAACCTAACACATAATTGACTAAATTGGAACATGGGTTAGGTCAAAAACATGACTATGAACAGCAATATTGGAGTAATTTGATCGAGACCACCGGATTGTGCGAATTGTGTGAATTCAAATTCGGAAAACTGGAAAAACTCGAACTTTGAGTAGTTCGTGGTGCCAACTTTGAGGATCTATAACTAGCAGTACAAATCGAGTTAGGTTATGAGTAAGGGCTCATTGGAAAGAACAAACTTAGATCTAGATCTTATTGATAGCAAGAACTAAACCTAACTCAAACCACACAAAAGAAATTGAAGTCGCAAAACACGAGTTTACCTCTCTGTTTCGGTATGATTTTATGTGCTGGTGAAACTGAAACTTTAGACACCTTTCCCTTCCAATCGGTGGAGAATTGGCTTAGACCATAAACTTGAAAGTTTTAGAGGAATTAGAGCTCTTCAAAACGAGCTAAAGAACATGGAATTTGGATGAGTAACGAAGAAGTTATGGCTGATCGAATTTACCTGATTCGAAGAGGAAACTGGAATTGCAGTTTTCAGTTTTTGCAGGGTGGCTACTTTGACTCGATTTTCCGGTTGATTCAGAATGAGTTAGGGTTTATGAGTTATAGTTGTTTATAGGGAATGTAGGAGAAGACAACAAAGAAGACGACATTGAAAAATATGGAGAGATGAATGAGATATAGCCGTCTAAAGTTAGGGCAAAGTATTGAATTCTGTTATCGAAATTCAGGGATCCAGAATCGTTTAAGTCCTGGCGCCTGTGAGCTGACACGTGGCAACTTTCAAATTTTTGATTCAAAACTTCAATCTAGCATAACTTTGGCTAGGATGATCCGTTTTTGACGTTCTTTTTATCGATCTTCATGGTTTTCCATAACCTATTTATTGGTATAGGTTTCATGGCCTGGTTTGACCATTCTCAAAAAGTCAACTCTAGCAAGGCTTAATAAGCTTTAAGGTTTCTAGAATTTTATATTGACTTTTATGTTTCAAAACAATGTTCCAACACTTCCTAAAATCTTTATAATATAATTGGAGTGTTTAGAATTTTCCCAAGATTTATTGACTTATAAATCTTATTATTAAATTCATAATACTATATAATAATATATAATAATTAGGGTTAAATAGGAGAAAACCGCTAAATAACTTTCACAATTCCATATAATAATTTAATACTTAATAGTATTATTGAAGGTTTAGTAAAAGAAATCCCCTAAATTAATTTAAATTAATTTAGGGGTATTTCAGTATATCCCCCTTAAAAGAAACTTCGCCTCGAAGTTTAAGAAAATCAACTAGTAGACACTCACACCGCTTTGGGTGTGCTAAGACAATGATAATTCCAATGAAATTCCATACCAATCCAATCCTTTATTTCCATCCATTTCCATAACAACATTCCACTCGAGATTACTCAAACTCAAAACGAACCAAGATATACCAAGACATAGCATGATGAAAATCAACAGTCACATACCGTGTCATATGTAAAACCAAGCACATACAAACACCTCTCATTCTGCTAATATTGTTCTCCCTTTACTAACAATGCAACGAGGCATAATCCAGATGAGATAACGAAGGAGGAGTATGCCAGCATATCCCCCTTAAAAGAGCTAAGGTACGCCCTCGTACCACTACTAACGGCACATTCAAAGAATTCAACACCTTATTAACCAGCTTTGTTGTGAATTTACTGCACCGTTGATTTTATCTATGATCGTTACATATATCTGTATCTCTTGATTGTTATGTAATTGTATTTCCTTGGTGGTTATAAAATTTTATCTTATGATTATTATCCATTCATTTAATGACTGATACGAATTATATGTCCATATATGATCATTTATCATATCAATTATATTACCAAGCTATAAACCAGGTGTAACGTACTTGAGTAGTTTAACATAATATTCCTGATCATTTAATAATCCTCAATAATCTTCCAAAATTATCTTCAAAGGTTTACTAGTCAACCATATGTTAAAACTCTATAAGATAAATATTTTCTGTGACTTTTCAAGTTTCAATTGTTTTTATAATTAACTATCGTATTTTAGACGATTCATTCAGTGTTTACTTTATAAAATTTACTTATTTGTCACTTCACCCAAGGCAGAATTTTAGGGAGTTTCTCCAAAATCTGATTCCTTTATCTTAAAATTTATATATTATATATTTTTTTAAGGTAGGGACTCTATATAAAATTTTAAGTCAAATGAGCTAGTCTAATGAAAACTCACTCACTCTTGGTAATTATTTTTCTTAGGGTTTGTTCTATGTAAGTATTATTCTGATCATTAGATCTTAGTACTCTCTTAGATAATGGTGGCTTTGGTAAATATCACTGTTAGTGTGGCTTCTAAAATTTTATACATGTATAATGTTAAACTTTCAAGTAAACATGAGACTTCCAATCTTTAAGTAACTCTCAATTTTTCACTAGACGCTCAATACTCCCAGTATTTAAGGCTCAATAGTATTTAGTTTATTATTACTCACGTGTTTTCACTCCATAGGTAAGTATTTTTCACCAAGGATTTAACTCGGTAAACTCTTTACATGTATGAATTTAGTACTGGATCTTATATATAAGTTTTGAATTGTTCATTGTGGCTAGTAATGAAATATGCCTAGCTCAAGATTCCATGATGGTAACGTCTTACCACCACTTCCCCTCAAGTTCAACACAATCCATCACCTGCGTAGAAGATTATATACGGTTAGATGACAAGGCTTGTCTAGCCCCTAAACTTCTAGAAGTGGGTGTGCACCCCCACTACTTTCAGCCTAGGAGTTCGTCGCACCAGGCACTTCCCGTAGGGTGTTAGGTTTAGGTGTTTTCTTTCTAAAGTTAACATAGAGTTTTAATGTGTTTTACAAGTTCAGATGTTGATCTTTCTAATACGCTACTAGTTCTTGTTATCTTAATAATTTTCTAGACTTAAGATTTATCTTAAACATTATCTTTAGGTAATAAATTGATACCAAGTATTTCATGAGATTTATTTTCAAACTTTAAAGGAGTTGAAGTACTTTCACATAATATCAATACTAATTTAGTTATGTAAAGTTCTATTTGTATACTGTTTTCAACCAAAAGCATTCCTTAAAATTCTAGGAATTTGTGTACTAGTTTTTAACGGATTGCATTTTTTTGCAATGTATTCTCCATGAGTATGCTTTTGAAAAATAGCTTAATATTTGGTTTATCTCAACCAAAATCTTATCGTACTTAATATAGGATGTTCCAAACTTATATATATATATATATATATATATTGTAGTTTTTATTGTTGGAACGGTATATAACACACATCACACTCAACAGACATTCACAAAGAAAAGTGTGTAAAGGAATCGTTCGCAATTCCAAAAAGGGTTAGGAGTCGTGCCTTACTGGAGTCCTCACTTCTCAATTCTACCCCAGTTCCCCAGTTTTAAGTGCACCTATAATCTAAGTATTTCACTCGGCTTGTTTTCTCGGGTTCAGAGCGTAACTACGCTCTGATACCACTATCTGTAACCCCTATAATAATAAAACAACAGCGGAAAATAAACTAAAGGTGCTACAGACCATCGGGCTCCAAACCCCGGTACCAACCTCACCAATTACAACCATTACAATTATCTAAGTTACGGTCTGAACTTCGAGAAAACTTAACATTAACATAACAATAATAAAGTACATTCACTCTCCATAAACCTAATCACATCCCAATCACTCATGCTCTTCGTGGCCACCTGTAAATCAATTTGTACCTGCAAGATGAAACCAAGCAGCCCACCCCGGAGGGGTGAGTCAGTTCCCTGGAATGGAACTGGTACAATTCTCCAAAACAATCTTTTAAACGAAACTCTTCAAAATAAACAGTAACTTGAAATTAAACTCTTGAAAGTAAAGCAGGGAAACAAGGCACTTTAAAATCACCAAGTCAAAGATAACAAGTTAAGGATAAAGATAATGAAGAAAGAAAAGGTAAAGTTAGTGAAACAAAATCACATCATGTGTTAGTGAACATCCATTTCCTTAGTTAAACCCAATTCCATTAGGAGTAGAAAAACTCAGATAGTCACAAAGGACTAGGAATGATAAAACAGATCCAAGAACCAAGAACTCAAGAGTGGAATAGTTTCAACTGGGAGAGATGGCCCCCACCGCCAATCACGTCCTTTTAGGACAGGGGATATACAGCCCCTCACTATTTATCACGTCCACCAAGGACAGGGGATATATAGCCCCTCACTGTCTATCACGTCCACTAAGGACAGGGGATATACAGCCCCTCACTGTCTATCACGTCCCTTTCTGGGACAGGGGATATACAACCCCTCTCTGTTACCATTGAAGACGCGCGCACGTCGAAACCTCAAGAACCAGCCCATGGATGAAACGATATCCAGAGTCAAAAGAAGAATTCCAAGATTGACCTTTTCCAAATTCCCACCAGATCACTAACTACCCAGAGCAATACCAAAACACTCAGTCCTACAGAGTGCAGAAGCGTAAATCCTAAGTAGTCAATGTCTAATGGAACAACCAAATAGAAGGAACCAATACCCAAGAGAGTTTCGCATCCAAGGCTCAGTTAGTCACACAAGCTGAGTTAGTCACACAACCAATTCCTTTTCAGAAATTCCTCTTTAAGTCAGTTAGCGTTTTCCAAAACATTCCACAAGTCAATCAGCAAAAGATCGGAGTACGAGAAATCGTACAAAACATTCCATAAAGTCCAAAACACAACAAGCTGAGTACGAGAAATCGTACAAACATTCCATAAAGTCCAAACACAACAAGCTGAGTACGAGAAATCGTACAAAACATCCATAGAGTCCAAAACACACAAGCTGAGTACGAAATCGTACCTAGGTAACGCTGTAGCAGTTCTAATCAACTTGCGCAAACAATCAACAGTACTATGAAGAATATTAAAGGTAATCAATCATCAACCACTTGTAGCCTATGTTACGCTTAAATAAACTCCTTACTCTTATTTCAAAGTCTCATTATCCTTTAAGCCCTCACTTAAATGTTATGTATAATCTTTGTGTTATCTGAGAACGTTGTATAGCCCAAGGTGGTAAAATCAAGAATGTATTCGATCAACATTTGCTAATTGTCCCACTCCTATCCACTTTATTCATACTTAACCCAATCTCACATTCAAGACTTTTGAGACCTCTATATCATAAATGTGTTTACATTATATCATAACCTAATTGAGTTACTAACTCATTTATCTTATCTTTAGTCCAGAAAGACTTTTATTACATCCAGCTAATAATCTTGACATAAGATGTTAAATTACTTTCCATCTTGAAACACTATATTATAGTTAACTTAGACTTATCGAACTCTTACATTTAGTATTCACAAGGTACATTATTTGCTTAATTATTACCTATATAATAAGGTGTTTAAATATAACCTTTTATGTATCCTTACTTACCTTTAATCTCCTAAATATTTTATTTTTACACCCATTCACTCTATAGACTATGTATAATCCTTTTGTACTAAACTTCAATAAACTTAAGCCTTAAATACGTTTTAAATTGTTTCACAAAACCTAAGGTTTCAAAGGAATAACTTAATAAATTAATTTCCTTTATTGTATTTAGGATGGACAATATATCTACATAGAGTAGTATTTATCAAAGAATTAAATTCTGGTTCGTAAGCGAATTGTTAATTATATGAAAATTCTCATATTTTATATTCAAATAACCTGTCATTATTTCCCATTACCGTAAAGTATATCAATATAATATCTTATGTAACCTAGTTTTATCTAATAAAAGGTTCCAAGGTTTTATGTATCAAATTCCTATTTATAAACCTTCTATAAATTCTAACTACTAAATACCTCACTTAATTGTAAACTCACATCCTAAGTATTGGTAATAAATGTTATAAATGTATTTCATATGGCTTATCTAACGCCAGGAAACTTAAGGATTATTATTTAGATAAATTTCCAAATCATAGTTTAATATAGTTTTATATCATAACCCTTTTAATGATTTTATCTTAAAACATTAAGGTATATTCCAATACCATAAATGTTAAGAAATGATTAAATCTAGACTTACTAATCCACCTCACATTTAGATGTAAAAGTATTTTATTTATTTATTATTGTTTATATATTAAGACATTTAGATGTAAAAGTATTACATTTATTCATTAATTATATAGTAAGTTCTATTTGTGTAAAATCTAATTACAAATATTCCTAAGTCCCAACTTATTAATTACCTAACCAAATTATAGATTTACATTATGGTCTTTGACAAACAATATTACACATGTATTCTAATATGGTTTATATAAATCTTAGAAATCCAAGATAACTCTTTAAGCTCAATTTCATAACCTCAATTCAATACTAGCTCATATAATATTCTTTTAATAGTATTATGTATAGGTTTAGTTTAACTTACTAATTCCTTCGTATTATATTTCCTATAAGGTATCTAATTTTATTTATGTTAAATGTGTATATATTTATATATACTAGGATTTGTTCAAAACATTATTTATGTAGTTTATTGTATTTAATTATGTTTAATACTTTAGGCATAACTACAACCGACCTATGGTTTATTAAATAAAGTGTTTCCTTTGTTTATTTAATATATATATAAGTGTACCCGTACTAGAAATCAACTAAGACATTCCCTATGTAACTTATCATATTTAAACTATCTTATTAATACAACCTTAAATTGTATTCCAAGTATGTTTCGTTAAGTATTTCTTTTACCATATCATAGGATACTAGCTCTTATAACATTTAGTTATTATAAGTGTTAATTAATTAGTTCCTTGTTTTACTCTAAGTTACTACTTAATTCCCTTCTATAAACGCGTAAAAATATATATATTTATTCCTTAGTTTAATTAAAAATATTAACTCCCATAATATAGTAAATAAAATGTAGGATAATTAAATTCCTTAATTTATATAAGTTTCTACTAAGTAAGTATCTATACATATATGTAAATAATTTCACTTCTCTTAAAAGCCAATACCAAAACATTTATAAACTTACTGTTATAAAATGTTAATTTATTTCCCTTATTTTTCCCCAGCTTAAAAAAATTAATTAAACCATACTTTAATTTTTGGTTACTTTAAAAACCTTATATTATAGGTTATTCTTATGAAAAACTCATAAACACAATTTTTAAAACCTTTTACCATTGCCCAAAAATTCCCAAATTTAATATACAGTAACTATAACATTTTAGACATATTATAAAATTTTTATTTCATAAAAATATCTTTTTAATTTATCAAAATAATTCCAGAAAACCCGTAACTTGCAAAAATCATAACTTACGTTTAAAAACTCCAAACCATATTAATTTACATCAAAATAAACGAGATTAAATAAGGAATCTATGGTTAAAATTTCAAGTCAAAATACCGTCGGAAGGCCATAACTAAAATCAACAAGTTAGAGCTATTTACTGAATTTTATAGAAACTAAAACAACTTTAAATCGCCCGATCTAATCTGGCCGTCCAATCTCTTAAAACGAGATCGGACGGCCCTGAATCCCCAGTTCTTCCCCGATTCAGAATTCCAGTCGAGTACTAAATCGCATATATCTCCTAATCTACAGAACGAAATCGAGTGATTCTTGTTTCTATGGATTCGAAATCGAATTTCGGTTCTATTGATACCGGTTTCCCCAATTATAATGCAGTATACATCAAGTTTCGAATTCGATTCGAAGGTTAGGGTTTATATTAGATACAGAATTCAATTCGATCACACTTCTCACAAATTCTCCTAACCTAACACATAATTGACTAAATTGGAACATGGGTTAGGTCGAAAACATGACTACGAATAGCAATATCGGAGTAATTGATCGGAGACTCACCGGATTGTGCGAATTGTGTAATTCAAATTCGGAAACTGGAAAAAACTCGAACTTTGAGCAGTTCGTGGTGCCAACTTTGAGGATCTATAACTAGCAGTACAAATCGAGTTAGGTTATGAGTAAGGGCTCATTGGAAAGAACAAACTTAGATCTACGTATTGATAGCAAGAACTAAACCTAACTCGAACCACACAAAAGAAAATTGAAGTCGCAAACACGTTTTACCTCTCTGTTTCGGTATGATATTATGTGCTGGTGAAACCGAAACTTTAGACCCTTTCCCTTCCAATCGGTTGAGAATTGGCTTAGACCATAAACATGAAAGTTTTAGAGGAATTAGAGCTCTTCAATACGAGCTAAAGAACATGGAATTTGGATGAGTAACGAAGAAGTTATGGCTGATCGAATTTACCTGATTCGAAGAGGAAACTGGAATTGCAGTTTTCAGTTTTTTGCAGGGTGGCTACTTTGACTCGATTTTCCGGTTGATTCAGAATGAGTTAGGGTTTGTATGAGTTATAGTTGTTTAGAGGGAATTTAGGAGAAGACAACAAAGAAGATGGCATTGAAAAATATGGAGAGATGAATGAGATATAGCCGTCTAAAGTTAGGGCAAAGTATTGAATTCTGTTATCGAAATTCAGGGAATCCAGAATCGTTCAAGTCCTGGCGCCTGTGAGCTTGACACGTGGCAACTTTCAAATTTTTGATTCAAAACTTCAATCTTGCATAACTTTGGCTAGGATGATCCGTTTTTGACGTTCTTTTTATCGATCTTCATGGTTTTCCATAACCTATGTTATTGGTATAGGTTCATGGCCTGGTTTGATCATTCTCAAAAAGTCAACTCTAGCAAGGCTTAATAAGCTTTAAGGTTTCTAGAATTTTATATTGACTTTTATGTTTCAAAACAATGTTCCAACACTTCCTAAAATCTTTATAATATAATTGGAGTGTTTAGAAATTTTCCCAAGATTTATTGACTTATAAATCTTATTATTAAATTCATAATACTATATAATAATATATAATAATTAGGGTTTAATAGGAGAAAACCCCTAAATAACTTTCACAATTCCATATAATAATTTAATATTCATAATTCCATATAATATTTAATACTTAATAGTATTATTGAAGGGTTTAGTAAAAGAAATCCCTAAATTAATTTAAATTAATTTAGCGGTATTTCACCCAAGCATCTTTATTCATCCATCTCCTTTGCTAAACCTCCAAGTTTATCTTGCATCTCCATCACAATTTTTCTCTACTTTCCATTGTTACCATCACTCCAAACTCTTGAACATACTAAACACTTCCTTCCATCTCTAGCACCTTAACCTTGTTTCTTCTTTACCTTGACCATACTCCACCCTCCCGTAGACATTTCCACCTCTTTACTCAATTTACTCACCACTCTCATGACCATACACTCTTATACATTCCTAGTCATTTCCCTTGACAATTCACAACATTCTTTTACAATTTTCTCTTCCATCACCCAAGTTCACTCATTACCATCTAAACTAAAACCTCATTAATCCACCACTAGCATCTGCACCACTTACACAAGCTACCAAGATTCCTCATACCATCTCTAGTTATACCTAATATCATTTTAAAGCAGTGTCACCATTTCCTCCAGATTTGCTCAAGTCTTATCATTCCTCATGACATGATTTTGGTGTGTTTAATACACCCACCACCTCTAATTCTTCCTAGACAACTCCAGGTCATTCTCACCCTCAAGAACTCCTTAATTAACTCATTTCCACTCAAATTCCTTTTAATGTCTCCTAGTAAACCCTAGTTCATATCTATTCACAACCACCACTAAACACTTTGTTTTCTACTCAAATTTTGCCATAGCTCCTCTAGTATAGTATCATGCCCAAATGCATTGTTTTTCTTATTCAATAATCTCTCACACATCAATCTTTCCTCATCATATTTTCTCACCCAAATCAACTCATTCACAACAAACTCCATATAGTGCAATAATCTTAAATTGCTTAGCACTAAGGCTCTTGAATGACATGGCACTTAGGCCCTTAAATGACTTAAACTTAAACACTGAATTTCCCACAATAAAAGCTTTCAACCTGCAAATACACACATCAATGCTCCTATAGCAATATAAGTGTTCTCATAATTCACCTTATACTTATCTTACTCACTCACTCTCATTAGCTCCTTAGTCACAAGTTCACAAGCTTTTTTTAATTCTTTTTCCTAGGTTATATAACCCATTATATAATGTAAGCTTTAAGCTACATTAGTGCTTATCTAAATACCACCCCTTAAACCTCAGACCACCATTAGGTAAGCAATTTACCTTGTTTTTCTCAAGCTTATCTTACTTCCCTCTTAGGTTTTCTTGATTGAATTTCGGCAAGGACTTCAATCCTCTTGCCAATGTTCTAATCCACATTCAAACAATCTAATGAGCACTAAGCAATATGCCTAAACATATAGAATTCATCCTTAGGTCATAATGTGTGTTTTAAAGCTTAAAAGTGTGATTTACCTTTGAATTTTGGAATGGCTTTCATAATGAAGCAAGGCAAGACCTCCATAAGTCTTTGGAGAATAGAATCAAGCTAGAACAAGGGACAAAACAAGGTATCTTAAGGGGCAAATTTTCAGCCATATAGGAAAAATGATGGAAAGTTGATTTTTCTTTCACTTTCATTACCATGGATGAATGGAGAACCAAAAGAGCTCTTCAAACTTGATTTTCCTCCATCAATGGAGTTTTCTCATGGAATCAAACTTGAGCTTTGAAGGATTTGTAAAGATAGAAAGGTAGGTCTTGCTCCAACTAAGAGAAATCTATGCTTAGTTTTTGATTTGGAGCTAAAATGAGAATTTGGTGGACATTTGAAGATGGTGGTGCCATGGGTGCTGCTTGGATGGCTTTAGAACAAAGAATAAAAAGAAAAATCGGTGGGGAAGAAGAGAAATGAGGAAGAGAGGAGAGAGGTGAGCTAAAAGAAGATATTTTGTTTATAAAAGCAAATAGTGAATTTCCTTTATTCCCTCCTCTTTTCCTTAATGTGATGGCTACTAATGGTGAGTCACCATTTGAAACCGTCCCCCCTTAGTAAATAAGAGACTTTTGGTCTTTGTTGACCAATTTATTGACTTATGTTGACGAAAGGCTTAAACTAGGCACTATTTGGCACTATTCAGAAATTAGTGCACAAATTTGTGAAATTTTTAGTTACTCATTGATTTAGGCTTCCTAATGTGATACTAATTAGTACCCATGTTGATTAAGGTGTAGTCATGGGCATTTAGCCACTCAAAACTCTTTTCTAAGACAATTTCTCAAAAAGGTGCTTTAAGGAGTCTTAAAGCACATTTTGTGTTTAAGCTGGTTTTTGAGCTTAGTTTTTTTGGTAATTAATTTAACATGTCCATTGCATTTTAATAAGGTCTTATAATGATATTTGGGTGCTAATCAAAGTCACTCCAAGCTTAGAGCACATTTTTGCTTAAATTGCCCTTATGGCGGTTTCTAGTGTTTTCATTGGTTTAAATTGTCTACCAATGTTTCTAAGGCATGTTTTAGCCTTATTACATCATATCTTGATGTTTACTTAGCATACTTAGGTTTGGGGTATTTCAATCTACCCCCCTTAAATGAACTTTGTCCCCAAAGTTCCCTTGCATCTTATTTTATTATAATACATGGCTTACCTCATTCCATAGATCATATAGATCATACTTATATGTACTTAAACTTATTGACTCATTAGGTCTGTCATATACTTATTCTCCAATATCACACAACATGCTTAAGCATGTATAGCACTCAAAATTCCCTTTGTTCCTTTTGATGATTAAAACATCACATAATTTTCATCATATCCTCCCATGTCACCGGTCCGTAGACAAAGGCACATTCGTCCTCGCCTTCATGGGCTAGAATACAAAACTACTCTGTTCTCCCCATGTCACCGGTCAGAAGACAAAGGCTCATGCGTCCTCGACTTCATGGGCGAGACTCAGTAAAAAGGAAATCCTTTTTACGAGGTCATGTGAGGAATAATTCCTCTAATTAAAAATACAATCAACTCCAATTTAGTTTATCCTAACGCCTCTATCCTTAGCGTGATTTAATTGTGACCACTTGTAGGGAGCGTCAGGAATCGTCCGACCCTGATGTGATCAGCATCAGTGTTGAACTATCCTTCCACCCCAATTTGTGTTCGGTTTCCCTTGATCCCTAGAAAATTAAGTTCCACCTCCCACGTCATTTTCAAAAATCAAATAATTCACTCACTTCCAATTTTCTATCTTTTAGTGTTTCTAATCGTAATCAATACATCTCCAAGGTGTGCACTCAGTCCATCAATCATTCCCAATTCATCTCTTAGTAATTACCTCATGACTCTCATTCTTACTAAATTCTATACCAGTCTCACACTAATTCTCACCATCTTATACCTCGTAGCATTACTATTTCTTACCTCATACTCATATCAAATAATATCTCATAGTGTTATCTTATTCTTATCTCACACATAGTTTCATATCGACTCATGTCTCATATATTCCTTAAGTCTCCTTAATTCTCTTTACTAATCCTCTTAACTTGTACTCACACCGGAGTTAACAAGATAGGTACTTAATACGTATGGTATTCGCATCTTCTGTGCGTAATAACCATAATTAATCTCAGAATATATACATATGTATATATAAAACAAATTCTCAATTTCATGTGTGCTATGCACACCGTAGTTTACGTACTCAGTACATAAACATACGCTAAGCGGTTTTCGCTCTACCCCCTTAAAATGGATTACGCCCACGTAATCAACATTATATCATCCTTGAACATAGGTTCAAGATATCTAATTCTCACTAAGCATTCTAGCTTCCATGTCATCTATCTCACTTATAATTCAATCAGAGGGTCATAACCATGTTAATGGCTTAGTCTCTGTATCGAGGATTCTTAACGGTACTTATACCATTTCTTAACTTAGTTTGGTCTAATCTCAAAGGTACTGATCTGCTAGCTTCCGCTGCGGGACTCTGATAATCTTAGGCCTAACTGCCTTCCTTATCCTTCATAGTATTGTATATCCTTGTGCCTCCTTACGGTTTAAAAATAGTGGTCTCTCAATGGACGCGTGCTGTCTTTAATTATACACGGCCTTAATGAGTTGTACTCGTCTATCCATTCTCCATGAAGATCTAACGTTCATACTCTTAGTGTTCTCTCAAATGTCTAAATTGATCCTTAATCTAAAACTACTGTTTAGTGCTTATTGCGCTTTACAGTCTTATCCTTAACTTCTTAAGACATGTCCTATGTCTATACTTAATAATCCGTGCTCTTCGCACTTCATAACTCTCAATTATTTGTTCTTCGATTCCTTGTGTAGTTGGTTCAACTAAATCCTTCCCTTCAACTGTTGTGGTGGTAGCTGCTCTTGCGTCGTTGACCGTGGTACGGAGTCGACTACTTCCCGTGTTCCTTACACCACTCGTTTACATGCATGGGGTACCTTACTGGTACATTACTACTTACCCGACTAACTCATAGGTGAATCTGTCAGGCCTGCAAGCCTCTGTGGGGTGCAGTCATCCCACGTCTCATTTTAGTGAACTCGTAGTGTTTGTCACACGTTCAGCTATTGCTAATTATGAAGTATTCTGTTGTCGATCTCCTCTTTCATCGTTCCATAATAACACTTTTTGTTCTTCCTGAACTTAATCAAGGGAAATCCATTTACTGTGTTCTTGGGTATGGTATGCTCTAGCACCTTCCTATATTCCGTACTGACTCGGTCTCTTAGTAACTGAGGTCTCTTTCCATAGAGCCTCTTATCTTGTTTCTCATGTTTGTTCCATTATGCTTCCTATGAAATCTTACCTCTCACGGTCTAGACTACTGGCGTCCATGCACAGCTCGTCTACCATCTTATTCCCTTACTTATATCGGTCTTAGTTCATTGATCTAATTGCCTTTGTGTCACTATTAGACGGCTTATACATGATGGTCGCTTTACTGCGCACCATGACTTAGTCCACTTATACAAGTATTATCCTTATCACCTCCGCTACCGTGGTAGTTGGCCTTTACCATGTTGCCCATTGATGGTGCGACTACTTACTCATTTATTCTAACATCTTATCTTATACTCAATCCCTTCTTGGTGTAAACACACTAGGGGTTCTCTGATTTTGGTGTTTGGGCGGTTCCCCTACCGTGTTGTAAAATGGTTATATCTCTTAATATGAAGGTGTTCTGCTTCAATCTTAGGTTCGTAAGTAGGCTAGTTTCTCTCACATTCTTTCATCCTTTATAATGTTATTTACCATGTAATTTCACCGGTTACTGAAGAAGTCATTCATTGAATCACAAGCTCTTCTGAGCGTTGGTTACTTGACGTGCCATACTATGCACTCACAATGTTTATCTCTGGCGATTACTGATTCTTAAATCTTGGGCCCTGGATATGAGGTATGTCCATGCATGTAACACCCCTACCGTTAATACTGTCATTACCGTCCAATCTCCTCGTGCTTCCAGATTCACGCAGCGGATACATACTTACATATAGTGGGTGATACAACGCCGTTAGCCACCCACGTGACTAACAAGGCTACTACTACTACATACAGCATCGGTCTGATGGACCGGAATCCCGAGTACTACACATCTACAATACATACTCCATTTATCAATCGAATACTACAATGCTCCATTCAACCCTTTACTCCTTCATAAACCATACAATACAATATACATAACCGAGTTTACTAGGTTCCCAATACAAATACAATGCTTCCTCCAAATTCATATGTACTCATTGAGAGTCTACATCTACCCATTCCTCACAACTACTTACTTCCTAAATAGAAGGGTGTACCACTTAGTACACCTCTACATTCTACTTCTACTATCCAAGTGTAGTCACCGGTCTCTTACCTTGACCACGTCCGCTACGGGTACCTCCACACTAAAAACGTTCCCCCTAGGGGGTCAGCTTTCGCTGCATATGATAACCGCATACCCCGCGTACTAGTGAGTGTACGCCGACCACTTGGTCGTATACATGCGGTTGATTTCATTCAAACATACATGCATACATGCTCTTATACATAATATTACAATACATTACGTAAGGAATACATACATACACTTCAATGTATACTCTTCAATACATACATGGTAAATCATACAAGCCATCAGATACATACTTACCTTTCCGAAATCCGCAATACACAACATATACAGTACATACGCAATACATACACAATCCACCATACTTGTTAGCTCATGTTGGTCCACCCGGGTTAATCGGGTGGAGATTACTCATTTACTCGTTCCACAGTACTTACACATACATACTCATACTCATACATACTTACTTACTTACTCTTACTCATGTTAAGTCGTCGGGACCTCCGGCCCGGGTGTAACACCCCTACCATTAATACATGCTTACTGTCCAATCTCCTTACACATCAGATTCACACACGGTTACTTACTTACATACAATGGGTGATACAATGCCGTTAGCCACCCACGTGGCTAACAAGGCTACTACTACTGCTTACAGCATCGGTCTGATGGACCGGAATCCCGAGTACTACACATCTATACTAACTATACTCCATTCATCAATCAAATACAACAATGCTCCATTCAATACTTACTCCTCCTCCTCAATCCATACAATACAACATACATCACCGAGTCTACTAGGATCCTTATACATTCATAATGTCCCTTCCAAGTTCATACATACTCTCTAAGAGTCTATGAAATACCCCAAACTTAAATATGGATTATATATTAATCACATTAATTAAGGCCTAAACATGCCTTAAAGTTAACTGAGATCAACAGCGGTCAACACAAAACAAGATGTTGCACCCTTTGACTGTTAAGGGTAAATAAATACCCAAATGAACTTCTTAGGACCTCAAAATTTGTCCTAAGTATATTAACATAATATTAAACATATTATAACCGTTGGACAACACTCCAACACAAAGAAAAAGCATTTACATGCTTCAAGGTCAAAAAGGGCAAAAAGGTGCTCAAGGAAAACCTTAAAAATCAAATGACCTCTAAATGATATAAAATTGAATACCATGATCAAGTATCATGTAAGGAACACAACAAAACCGTTGTCAAAGGAAACAGAGCCCAGAAACACCTTGCGACACAAAATGTGCACTAAAACTCCTTAAAGCACGTTTTTGTGTAATCGCCTTTTAAATTGGTTTTAAATGGGTTAAAAGGTTATAATTACCTTTAAATATAATAAATATCATATTATATGATATTAGGAATTTAATTCCAGAAATTTACGAATTTTTATAAATTTAATATTAAAATATTAATAAAACCCTAATGTGGGGCCCGTTTGGGTCAACATTGACTAAGTTGGTCAATGTTGACCATTGACCACGAAATGGACCATATGAAATCAGATAATTAAGTCTCTTAACAGACCAAGGGACAAGAGACATGTGACAATTAAATATATGCCCTTACTTTTGCATAAAATAACAAATAAAGACAAACTTTACCTTATAAAACAAAAAGTGGGCTCCACTTACCTTACCCATGTGAGCCAACCAATTGGAGCCTCCACTTGCTCCTCTTCCTCCTTGCATTTCGGTGCTCCAAGCTGGTACAAGACAAGAGATGTTCACACATTCATTAAATGAATTAAAGTTACATATTTACTCCATTTTTAATCAAAATTTGAATCAATCAAGCCCTACATCTCTCAATCAAGGACGGCTGCCCCTCTTGCTTTCTCCACTGATTGAACCTTCAATCATCCAACCCCAATCAGACTTGATGAGTCATCAATTCACTAAAGTCACAAAATATTCAAAAAAATGACTTTAAGGTAATATTAGGTCATCCTCCTTCATTTCTCCTCTTCAGCCGAGGTTGCTCTGTCCTTGAGCTCCCTTTGGCTCCTCTCCACCGTAGGTAAGAGTTCCAAGCACCATTGATGAGATCTCAAGCTCTAGGTAAGCTCCTAAGGCATAAAAATGCCCATTTTCTTCATCTTTCTTTCCTTTTTCGATTGATCTACACTCCAACCTTTTCTATACATCTATGTAGAGTGATTTTGAGGTTAGAGGAAGTGTTGGTTTCGTACATAACCAGATCTAAGGAGGAAAGTTCAAGTCTTGACCATTTAAGGTAAAAATGTGCTTTAAGCTCATAACTTTTGATTCCCTTCAAGTTCGGCTGTGAAACTTTGGTCATAGCCTCATCTTCTTCTCCTTTTCACGTGGAATCTGTTGGTTAGCCATTTGGAGCAAAGGTGGCCGAGATCCAAAGAAATACCCTCTTTTAAGGCATTTTCCAAGGTAAAACCTAATAACAAAGGTGTTTGTTGAGATCTAGCTATTTCCTATGTCAATATGGTGGATCTAACACCTTGTGGTGTGTTGATTCAGGCCGAAACCATCTTGAACTCTCCTTGCATTCTTAAGGTGATTTTTGCCTTAAATCTTACATTAATTACTTCTTATGGTTAGATCTTGCTTGGAGACTAACTAGGCCTTGTTCTCTATTTGAAAACATGTAAAACAAGCTGTGGAGAATTTCTACTTAAGGTGGCCGAACCAAACAAGGTTCTATCTAGGTTAAATCAAGGTATAAATTACTTAAAACCTTAACTTGTTACATTAATACAAGTTTAAGCTATTCCTAATTAATTTCCGTGAGTGAAGAGGTGAAATAAGGTCTTGTTTGACCTTAAAATGATTAAGGAATGGCTTAATAAATTTTATAACTAATTAAACAAGCATAAATGTCAAATTTAAGACATTATGTGGAAGTTTGGTAAATAAATGAAAATTATATGGTGAGGCCGAAATTTTATATGTATTTTGGGACATTTATGTGTAATTTATTTTGCAAGCCAATGTTTGTAATAAGGCCATGTATTTTAGGCCATTTTATTTATGCATTTACAAGCTTTTAATTAAGTTTAAGTAGTATAAATGCATTACCGAAAAAAAAGGGGTATTAGGTGTAATTAAATTAAATTTAGGGACTTTAGAAAAATAAAGCCGAAAATTAGAGTTAAAAAGGAGTTAAAATAAAGCTTATAAGATTTTATAAAGTTTGGGGTTAAATGGTGAATTTTAGAAAGTTTGGGTACTAAACTGTAAATATAAGGAATTGGTGGTCAAGGAAATATTAAGGTGGTCAACCGTGACCATATGCTAGGTTTTGACCAAATTACATAAGTTAAATAACTTATTTAAGTTGTATAATAAGATAAGAATCTTATGGTAATATTTTTTTATAACATATGTGGTGAATATGTTATTACCGAACATTAAGGGTGTAAAATGGTATTTTAAACACCCATGGGCTATTAGGAATTTTTAGGAATTTATTTGGTGGATTTTGGAATTAAAATGAACTATATATGTATAATATATAGTTATTATGTCATTATGACACTTTGGAGAAAAATAGATGGTGGAATGGTAAATACCAAAAGTATATGGGTTAATAAGGATATTTATAACCCTTTGGTGGAATTTGGTGATTTTTAGAATTATTAAGAGAATTTATTAAGATATGTGTATGAAATATGGTTTTAATGATATGGAAGAACTATATGTTATAAATAGGGCCAAATGGCAATTATAGAATAGCACAAGGGCTGTTCGGAATTTACAAAAAATAACCATAGGTTATACTCTTTTATAAGTTAGAAATGTTATATTAAATGGTATATATAACATGGTAAAAAGAAAGGGGTGATTTTGTAAATAAAGGAAACTATGGTTTTGGAAAGGAATAAGTTTTCTTATGGTGCCTAAGAGGCAATAATAAATAGTTTTGTATAAAGACTATAGGTTATAAGTTAAAGGGAATAAAAATATCACATAGTATGGTATTAGTATATGGTATAACATTACATAATGTTATGTGGTCAAAACGGAATTTAAATTAAGTTAAGGGCTATACTGAGTTAATAAGAGTTGAGAGATGAATTTTAGACTAAGGTCTATAATGTTATAAATGTTATGACAATGATATGGCTTAGATGGAATAATATAAGGAAGGGTACTCACATAAAATAATGTGACAAACTATAAATAAATGAGATTTATAAACTAAGTGTGTTTATGCAATAAACCTTAAGAGTTGTAATTATACAACATAAAATGTTACATGATATTAGGATAATAATCTTAATATAAGTTGTATAATATAATACAACTGATGGGAATAATCATCTAATAAAAGATGATAAAATGTAACATAAAATATAAGAGTTTATGAAACTCATGGGAATTACCTACATGGTAAATATATACATACACAAGGATAATGTATATAAGGTGGATATATCTTTTGGTTGGAAACCATATGATTTAATGGTGGTGATTATTTTAAAAAATGTATATAGTCATGAACTATAAGTTATGAGCTATGGATACAATACAAAAAATAATAATATACTACAATAATGCATGCATACATGCAACTATAGGTTACGTACCTAAACTAGATGTGGATAAGATTAAAAGAAATATAGGAATTAAACTTAACAGTTGAAATAGTTTTGACGTACGCGTTTTAGTAACAAAGCCGACTGTTTTAGAAAAACCTGTAACAAACAACTGTAGAAAACAGGGGTGAACTGCGGGTTACTTATAATTCGGAAATACCGGATGTAGTTAGTCATGGAGACTGACTTATAGTTTTATTACCGTTTAGAGTATACCTCTGACAAGGACGCTTGACGAGCTAACGGACTGCATGGAGCGTAGGATCTTGCTGATTCATACTCTCCACCGTAATACATCAGGGTGAACGGTATGTAAAGGGGTTTGATCCGAGTTGTCCTAAGGTTGCTCCTTGGGCTCGGATTTGGTTGATATAACTTGTATGTTGTTATGTGTCTCGGATTGTCTCTGAGGGCTTCCTCAGTTCAGACTTCTGTGATCTATGATAAGATTGTTTGTCTGAATTGTATATTTATAGCTGCTTATGATTTTCTGTTGTTGAGTTAACAGTATTGGTTCGTATATATGGACCTATATATATAAAATGAACTAGCGGCTATGGTGCTATCTTATATGAAATATAAGGAACGTAAGTAAAACGTTGTAGCACTATGATAATAACATATACATATTATCTGAGACTTTTATACGGAGCATTGGCCTTTCTATACGCTGCTCTTGTATCTAGCACTGGATCCCGAGTTTAAAGACTCCGGATTGGACTAATGACCTTAGTCTGCTGTGTTAGAAAATTTGGTAATGCGATGCGATGGTATAATTAATTAATTAATGGAATGGAAGTAAAGCCAAGAGGATGTGGCTCTTGGTGCGCGCTGTGATCACAAAAACGATACTAGGATGTCCGCGTACGGGTCCGTAAGTATCAAGAAAATTTGCCGTGAGCTAGAATGGCTCGTTGGTCGGAGACTACACCGTTGGAGTGGCTACTGCCGTGGGTGACCCGCCATAATATATGGGTAACTAGAGATATGTCGTTTTAACGAGACATTGTCACTAGGTATAACTGAACAACTAAAACAATTGAGACTTATACAGTGGCGAACAATACTATGGACGAGACTTGATACTTGTTTTTTTATTCTCGTTGTTTCGCTTTGTTGTTCATTGGTTATACTTGTGGTTATTTTATTGTGTGTTGATGGTTGGATGGAGCCTACAAGGCTAAGGTAAATTAAATATGAAAACTGTACGCTACGGCGAATGTACATTGTACATTATATTGTTATTTCTCGATACGTTCGATATATAAATGTTGTATGGAATATTAAATGAATGTTTGGATTGGATGGACGGTTAAATGATTATAGATATTTGGATGGTTGATAATATATATTATACATTTATGCTTCAGTTTTGTTTATAACTGTAAAAGGAAAAGCATGAAACCAATCTAATAATAGATGGTTAAAATGACAAGTGACCATTAGGGTCCAGGCCCGGCATACTCAGCGTCTATCGCTGATACTACACCATTTCAGGTTGTTGATCATTGTCGGAGCTGAAGAGCAGGAACAGGGTAATTGGAGTGTTACTTTTGTCACCACACTTGGAGATGTTGTATAGCAATGAAGATGGTGAATTGTATTATGGTATGGTTGTGTATTCAGGATTGGGTAGATGCTCACTTGTCGATGTTTATGGTTTATGGACTTAGTGTGATGTATAGAAGTTTCTCGTTATCACTGCGGTTAGCAATTTATTTGTATTGGAAGTTGGATGTAGTTTGGCTGCGTTGCTTGCATAGGCGAGTAACGGCCGGTGACACCCTAGTGAGTTTTGTAATGGTATTTGTTTTTTTCTCTCTTTTTCCGCTGCGAGACTTTTTATTTATTGCTACGTGAGAGATTATATCGTGATTATTGAGAGGGAAATTATGGGAAACATTTGGAAGTACGAGACGATTCGTTAGAAAGATTGTGTCTAGTAACGCAAACTGCGTGACATAGTAGCCTTAAGGCAATTCAATATCTACTGGTTGTGTACGGTAATTTACCGATATTTATGTGACATACTGTACTACAGATGTCTAGGAGAACTAGAGGGCGTGGTACTGGAAGAGGTAGAGGCGGTGACCCCGGCATTCCAGGAGTTGCTGAGACGGTTGCAGCCGTTCTTGCACAGCTGGGTACTCAGATAGGAGGAGCACCAGCCCACCCGCCACATCCCAGGGAAACGAACTGGCTGAAGTCAGTTAGCAAGACCCGACCACCTACGTATTCAGGGGAACCAGACCCCGTAGCTTTGGAGCGTTACATTGTTGAACATGAGAAAGCATATGAAGCTTTACAAGTACCTGACGACAAGAAGGTCGCCATTGCTGCTTTCCATCTGAAGGATGCAGCCAGTACTTGGTGGAGGTTGGTCAAGGACCAGCACCTGGCTACGCCTGACTTTTCGTAGGCTGCCTTTGTCGAATTGCTAAGAGGGAAGTACTACCCGGCACATCTCAACAGAAGAAGCGCCATGAGTTGAGACACTGACCCAAGAGAGGTCTGACCGTGGACGAGTATTACGCTCGATTCATTGGTCCGCTGGACTTCATTCCCGATGTGGATTACTCAGAGACCGTAAAGGTCGAGAAGTTCCGGGGAGGACTATTGTTTCGCATCCAGATGGCGATGGGTGCTACCCTCTACACTACCACCCAGGTATTAATATGGAAGCCGTGAATTCTTTACTTACTACATTACCAATTAACTTTGTGAGAACTTACCAAGGAGATTCCAGGAGTGTTATGAGGCTGCCTCGAGGACGGAGCTAATGCTCCAGACTCGGGAAGAGACTCTAGGGGCAAAGAAGAGAAGAACCCTGAGGGAGAGTCTGAGGGTGGAGGAGCATCTCCAGGCGAAAGCCAAGAGAAGGGAAAGTAAGGACTTATTCCATTTCAGATTATTTATCATATTAAATAACTTAGGAATGCTGACCTGAAACTTTAATAGGAAATTCTTTCCAAAGAAAGGGCAGCAGGGTCACCAAGGGAGCAAAGGGAAAAGAGCTCGTCCTTGGTTGACCGGCCCAGCACCTTCTAAAGGTGAGAATACCTACCTCTTAAATTGAATTATGACCTTAACCTTTAAATCATCAGATTGTAACTTAAACTTAATTACTACCATTAGACACCAGACAACCCCAGCGCCATTTTTACTGTAAGCGTTGTGGGAAAGACCATCCTGGGGTCGATGCGAAGGCCGCAAAGTTGTCTGTCGGTGCTGCAAGAAAGAGAGCCATAGGGAATTCGAGTGCTGGATGAACCCAGAGAGCCGTAAATACAGGCCACCAAAGAATACTCAGAAGACCTCAGCTGGAGGATCTGGAGTACCACGAGGCGGTCAGAATGGCCAGACATCTACTGATGCTGGAGCCTATAGAGGCAAGGGAGTAGATAGGGCATGAGTACCCTAACTCCATGAGACCGCTGGTGGAAGACTTTGTTTACTTACTTTGTTATGTACTTACCTTGGAGTTAAACAGACTTATGTTATTAGTATATGGAGTGTGTCGGGGGACCACTCGCCATTTTGTTGACTTTGAGATTATGTGTACTCAGTACCAGTAAACTTTAAACCTTGACGGAAAATATATATATGAACAGGATGTTAATGCTTACATTATCATGTAGCAATACTCAAATGACGAAGAGTCAATAAGACCGGGAATTACTGAACCAGAATTTCCACCTGCATGGCGCATGCTATTGCAAGCACTATGACAATAAACTACTGAAATTTCCATCTGCCTTGCGCACTTGCTACAGCAAGTGCAGCGACAACAACAGTAACAGCTACTGCAAATGCAACTACAACAACTACTACCCTTTTAACCTTTTATAAAAAAAAATGTTTTTCAAACTTTTTCATACAAACCTGAGATTAGAAACTTATGCAACTATGGAAGGACCGTTAGTCCAACCACTGCAACGGGAAAACTATACAGCCATATGACTGTAACCACACCAGTTTAAATTGTTGGGAATTTTCAGACAGGGCTTATAGCCAAATACCAACAGTGTATACCGGCATTTAATGCTAATCACTACCAGTGATAAATGTTTAGTCCTCATGGACAAGCATACCCTTTGTAGATGCACCACCGTCAGTAAGGATGGTTGGGAAGTAAAGAGCCAAGTTGCTCAAGCTGTTATGCAATCTGCAATACATCCAATTACATGGATGAGGGGACGAATATGAACTATGGATGAGATATGATAAAAAAAAGGGAGAAAAAAAAGAAGAAAATGTGTTGTACTCAATGAGATAAAAAAAAGGAGAAACAAGTTTGCTAATATAGCACTTATTACAGGATAACTGATAACATGAACTATTACACAAAAAAAACAAAAAAAAGAAAAAAAAAGGAAGAAGAAGAAGAAGAAGAAGAAGAAAAAAAGGATATCCATCAAAGGGAGATTGACAAAAGAATACTTCACAACAACCGTGTGACGGACATTACCAGTTTACTAAACGAGACATGGGACGACCGCACTCCGTTAGGAGCATGTGGGCCTGACAGACATACTTATGAGTTAGTCGGGTAAGTAGTAATGTATCAGTACGGTACCCCATGCAAGTAGACAAGTAGTGTTAGGAACGCGAGAAGTAGTCAACTCCATTCTACGGACAGTAAGACGGATTACCTCGAAGATGGACGAGAAGAGCCGCAGTTAAACCAACGGGCTAAAGAAATCAAGAACCTCCAACAGAGAACAGTAGACAGTATACAGTGAAGACAGGGAAACGATTCAAGGACAGGAACCAAAAAAAAAAGGAAAACCCATTATGGACGAATAATATGTAGAAGCCTCATAAGGATCAAGCAAATGCTTGCAATCCAGAGGAAATCTACCAGATGATATGGACATAAACGCGTGATTACGCACAGAGAAAAGATAAGCTGTATGATAGCAGATACCTTAAGCAAGGAACAGTGGATTCGGAATGTACCACTCACAGGATAGTTCGCACATCTTTTCTATTTGCCTCATTGGATATTAGCTGTTGAGCGTTTACGCCTCTGCACTCTGTATGACTGAGTGTTTTGGTATTGCACTCGTGCAGTTATTAATCTAATGGGAATGCAGAAAGATAAAGTGGATATCAACAAGAGTGTGTAAAAAAAAATACAACAGTGTGTTACTCTGGAACAAACCTACCAGGAGACATGGATGACAAACATCATCCTTGTGGACATATAGGCTGGTACGTCTTAGTATTACAAAGACAAGTGCAAAGAGCACTAAGTACTAACAGTAGCCAATGTCATATTACATCTCAAACTGAATGTCAGTGAGAGAAGACACACGCATATATGCTAGTGATCCAAACCAGTGGATTCACAGCAAAAAAAAGGAGGCAAATTGAGCCTTTGTTCATGGGTCTACACCTCATACGGAGCAAGTGGGCCCATAAGAATGAACTTGGGAGAGAGCACAAAAAGATCAGTGCCTCACCTTTTATATATTGTGGAACCCTGAAGGGCTAGAGTCATACCCGTCTCTCTGACATGAGGATAATCCACGAGTTGGAGAACTCTTTGAGAGCCAAGTATCCAGCGCTCCTTGTTGAGCGACTGTTGTATACTTGTGGGGTACGGGGGCGTAACCCTTTTTAAGGGGGGTAGAGCCTCTTGGCTGTGCACATGTGTGCACTAAATTTTGTTGTTTTCGTATGCATTGCATACAAGGAATTGGTGGTGTGCGGGGCACACGAGGTTTGTTTGTTTAGTATGCATGGCATACAGTGAATTGTTTCGTATGCATGGCATACAGTGAATTGGTTTTGTTGGTTATGGTTGGTACGCGGGGCGTGCGTTGTTTGGTTTGTTGTGTGTGATGTGCACTGGTATGTATGTATCTCACGAGATACCTGTTTGAAATGTTGTATGTACACCATGTGTGTAGTACCTTTCTTATGCTATTTGTGATATGTATTCATATTGCTTTATAGAATGGTTACATATGGTATATCTATTATTAGATATGGAATGTGGAACAATGGAATGTTATGGACACCTCAGAAGGTTGTCAGGACTTGTAGAACTGATAGGAAATGATGGTGCTGATGGATCACCTATATCCATATATGATTGAACTAACGCCACGACGTGATGGCTATGTGCTGTATAAGCGCAATACGATGTATGTAAATGATATATCACATAGATATACATTATGGGAATAATGGGTAGTTATACATTTATATATACTTACCTATTTGATTAAGAGACTTCGGGACGAAGTCTTTTTAAGGGGGGTAGATTGAAATACCCCAAACTTATTAAATATGGATTAAATATTTAATCACATTAATTAAGGCCTAAACATGCCTTAAAAGTCAACTGAGATCAACAGCGGTCAACACAAAACAAGATGTTGCACCCTTTGACTGTTAAGGGTAAATAAATACCCAAATGAACTTCTTAGGACCTAAAAATTTGTCCTAAGTATATTAACATAATATTAAACATATTATAACCGTTGGACAACACTCCAACACAAAGAAAAAGCATTTACATGCTTCAAGGTCAAAAAGGGCAAAAAGGTGCTCTAGGAAAACCTTAAAAATCAAATGACCTCTAAATGATATAAAATTGAATACCATGATCAAGTATCATGTAAGGAACACAACAAAACCGTTGTCAAAGGAAACAGAGCCCAGAAACACCTTGCGACACAAAATGTGCACTAAAACTCCTTAAAGCACGTTTTTGTGTAATCGCCTTTTAAATTGGTTTTAAATGGGCTAAAAGGTTATAATTACCTTTAAATATAATAAAATATCATATTATATGATATTAGGAATTTAATTCCAGAAATTTACGAATTTTTACAAATTTAATATTAAAATATTAATAAAACCCTAATGTGGGGCCCGTTTGGGTCAACATTGACTAAGTTGGTCAATGTTGACCATTGACCACGAAATGGACCATATGAAATCAGATAATTAAGTCTCTTAACAGACCAAGGGACAAGAGACATGTGACAATTAAATATATGCCCTTACTTTTGCATAAAATAACAAATAAAGACAAACTTTACCTTATAAAACAAAAAAGTGGGCTCCACTTACCTTACCCATGTGAGCCAACCGAATTGGAGCCTCCACTTGCTCCTCTTCCTCCTTGCATTTCGGTGCTCCAAGCTGGTACAAGACAAGATGAGTCACATTATAAATGAATAAAGTAACATATACTCCATTTTCAATCAAAATTTGAATCAATCAACCCTACATCTCTCATCAAGGACGGCTGCCCCTCTCTTTCTCCACTGATTGAGCCTCAATTATCCAACCCCAATCAGACTTGATGAGTCATCAACAGTCACAAAATATTCAAAAAATGACTTTAAGGTAATATTAGGTCATCCTCCTTCATTTCTCTCTTCAGCCGAGGTTGCTCTGTCCTTGAGCTCCCTTTGGCTCCTCTCCACCGTAGGTAAGAGTTCCAAGCACCATTGATGAGGTTTCAAGCTCTAGGTAAGCTCTTAAGGCATAAAAATGCCCATTTTCTTCATCTTTCCTTCCTTTTTCGATTGATCTACACTCCAACCTTTTCTATACATCTATGTAGAGTGATTTGGAGGTTGAGGAATGTTGTTTCGTACATAACCAGATCTAAGGAGGAAAGTTCAAGTCTTGACCATTTAAGGTAAAATGTGCTTTAAGCTCATAACTTTTGATTCCCTTCAAGTTCGGCTGTGAAACTTTGGTCATAGCCTCATCTTCTTCTCCTTTTCATGTGGAATCTGTTGTTTAGCCATTTGGAGCAAAGGTGGCCGAGATCCAAAGGAAATACCCTCTTTTAAGGCATTTTTCCAAGGTAAAACCTAATAACAAGGTAGTTTGTTGAGATCTAGCTATTTCCTATGTCAATATGGTGGATCTAACACCTTGTGGTGTGTTTGATTCAGGCCGAAACCATCTTGAACTCTCCTTGCATTCTTAAGGTGATTTTTGCCTTAAATCTTACATTAAATTACTTCTTATGGTTAGATCTTGCTTGGAGACTAACTAGGCCTTGTTCTCTGTTTGAAAACATGTAAAACAAGCTGTGGAGAATTTCTACTTAAGGTGGCCGAACCAAACAAGGTTCTATCTAGGTTAAATCAAGGTATAAATTACTTAAAACCTTAACTTGTTACATTAATACAAGTTTAAGCTATTCCTAATTAATTGCCGTGAGTGAAGAGGTGAAATAAGGTCTTGTTTGACCTTAAAATGATTAAGGAATGGCTTAATAAATTTTATAACTAATTAAACAAGCATAAATGTCAAATTTAAGACATTATGTGGAAGTTTGGTAAATAAATGAAAATTATATGGTGAGGCCGAAATTTTATATGTATTTTGGGACATTTATGTGTAATTTATTTTGCAAGCCAATGTTTGTAATAAGGCCATGTATTTTAGGCCATTTTATTTATGCATTTACAAGCTTTTAATTAAGTTTAAGTAGTATAAATGCATTACCGAAAATAAAAGGGGTATTAGGTGTAATTAAATTAAATTTAGGGACTTTAGAAAAATAAAGCCGAAAATTAGAGTTAAAAAGGAGTTAAAATAAAGCTTATAAGATTTTATAAAGTTTTGGGGTTAAATGGTGAATTTTAGAAAGTTTGGGTACTAAACTGTAATTATAAGGAATTGGTGGTCAAGGAAATATTAAGGTGGTCAACCGTGACCATATGCTAGGTTTTGACCAAATTAGATAAGTTAAATAACTTATTTAAGTTGTATAATAAGATAAGAATCTTATGGTAATATTTTTATAACATATGTGGTGAATATGTTATTACCGAAAATTAAGGGTGTAAAATGGTATTTTAAACACCCATGGGCTATTAGGAATTTTTAGGAATTTATTTGGTGGATTTTGGAATTAAAATGAACTATATATGTATAATATATAGTTATTATGTCATTATGACACTTTGGAGAAAAATAGATGGTGGAATGGTAAATACCAAAAGTATATGGGTTAATAAGGATATTTATAACCCTTTGGTGGAATTTGGTGATTTTTAGAATTATTAAGAGAATTTATTAAGATATGTGTATGAAATATGGTTTTAATGATATGGAAGAACTATATGTTATAAATAGGGCCAAATGGCAATTATAGAATAGCACAAGGGCTGTTCGGAATTTACAAAAAATAACCATAGGTTATACTCTTTTATAAGTTAGAAATGTTATATTAAATGGTATATATAACATGGTAAAAAGAAAGGGGTGATTTTGTAAATAAAGGAAACTATGGTTTATGGAAAAGAATAAGATTTTCTTATGGTGCCTAAGAGGCAATAATAAATAGTTTTGTATAAAGACTATAGGTTATAAGTTAAAGGGAATAAAAATATCACATAGTATGGTATTAGTATATGGTATAACATTACATAATGTTATGTGGTCAAAACGGAATTTAGATTAAGTTAAGGGCTATACTGAGTTAATAAGAGTTGAGAGATGAATTTTAGACTAAGGTCTATAATGTTATGACAATGATATGGTTTAGATGGAATTAATATAAGGAAGGGTACTCACATAAAATAATGTGACAAACTATAAATAAATGAGATTTATAAACTAAGGTGTTTATGGAATAAACCTTAGGAGTTGTAATTATACAACATAAATGTTACATGATATTAGGATAATAATCTTAATATAAGTTGTATAATATAATACAACTAATGGGAATAATCATCCAATAAAAGATGATAAAATGTAACATAAAATAAGAGTTTATGAAACTCATGGGAATTACCTACGTGGTAAATATATACATACACAAGGATAATGTATATAAGGTGGATATATCTTTTGGTTGGAAACCATATGATTTAATGGTGGTGATTATTTAAAAAATGTATATAGTCATGAACTATAAGTTATGAGTTTTGGATACAATACAAATAATAATATACTACAATCATGCATGAATACATGCAACTATAGGTTACGTACCTAAACTAGATGTGGATAAGATTAAAAGAAATAAGGAATTAAACTTAACAGTTGAAATAGTTTTGACGTACGCGTTTTAAGTAACAAAACCGACTGTTTTAGAAAACCCGTAACAACAACTGTAGAAAACAGGGGTGAACTGTCGGGGTTACTTATTCGGAAATACCGGATGTAGTTAGTCATGGAGACTGACTTATAGTTTTATTACCGTTTAGAGTATACCTCTGACAAGGACGCTTGACGAGCTAACGGACTGCACGGAGCGTAGGATCTTGCTGATTCATACTCCACCGTAATACAGTCAGGGTGAACAGTATGTAAAGGGGTTTGATCCGAGTTGTCCTAAGGTTGCTCCTTGGGCTCGGATTTGGTTGATATAACTTGTATGTTGTTATGTGTCTCGGATTGTCTCTGAGGGCTTCCTCAGTTCAGACTTCTGTGCGATCTGTGATAAGATTGTTTGTCTGAATTGTATATTTATAGCTGCTTATGATTTTCTGTTGTTGAGTTAACAGTATTGGTTCGTATATATGGACCTATATATATAAAACGAACTAGCGGCTATGGTGCTATCTTATATGAAATATAAGGAACGTAAGTAAAACGTTGTAGCACTATGATAATAACATATACATATTATCTGAGACTTTTATACGGAGCATTGGCCTTTCTATACGCCGCTCTTGTATCTAGCACTGGATCCCGAGTTTACAGACTCCGGATTGGACTAATGACCTTAGTCTGCTGTGTTAGAAAATTTGGTAATGCGATGCGATGGTATAATTAATTAATTAATGGAATGGAAGTAAAGCCAAGAGGATGTGGCTCTTGGTGCGCGCTGTGATCACAAAAACGATACCAGGATGTCCGCGTACGGGTCCGTAAGTATCAAGAAAATTTCCCGTGAGCTAGAATGGCTCGTTGGTCGGAGACTCTACCGTTGGAGTGGCTACTGCCGTGGGTGACCCGCCATAATATATGGGTAACTAGAGATGTCGTTTTAACGAGACATTGTCACTAGGTATAACTGAACAACTAAAACAATTGAGACTTATACAGTGGCGAACAATACTATGGACGAGACTTAATACTTGTTTATTATTCTCGTTGTTTCGCTTTGTTGTTCATTGGTTATACTTGTGGTTATTTTATTGTGTGTTGATGGTTGGATGGAGCCTACAAGGCTAAGGTAAATTAAATATGAAAACTGTACGCTACGGCGAATGTACATTGTACATTATATTGTTATTTCTCGATACGTTCGATATATAAATGTTGTATGGAATATTAAATGAATGTTTGGATTGGATGGACGGTTAAATGATTATGGATATTTGGATGGTTGATAATATATATTATACATTTATGCTTCAGTTTTGATTATAACTGTAAAAAGGAAAAGCATGAAACCAATCTAATAATAAGATGGTTAAAATGACAAGTGACCATTAGGGTCCAGGCCCGGCATACTCAGCGTCTATCGCTGATACTACACCATTTCAGGTTGTTGATCATTGTCGGAGCTGAAGAGCAGGAACAGGATAATTGGAGTGTTACCTTTGTAACCACACTTGGAGATGTTGTATAGCAATGAAGATGGTGAATTGTATTATGGTAAGGTTGTGTATTCAGGATTGGGTAGATGCTCACTTGTCGATGTTTATGGTTTATGGAATTAGTGTGATGTATAGGAGTTTCTCGTTATCACTGCGGTTAGCAGTTTATTTGTATTGGAAGTTGGATGTAGTTTGGCTGCGTTGCTCGCATAGGCGAGTAACGGCCGGTGACACCCGAGTGAGTTTTGTAATGGTTATTTGTTTTTCCGCTGCGAGACGTTTTATTTATTGCTACGTGAGAGATTATATCGTGATTATTGAGAGGGGTGTTACAGTCTACATCTACCCATTTTCTCACAACTACTTACTTTCTATGTACAAGGGTGTGCCTCCGGTCTCTTCCTTGGCCATATTCGCTTCGGGTACCTGCACACTAAAAAAATGTCCCCCGAAGGGGTCAGCTTTCGCCGAGCATGATAACCGCATACCCCGCGTACTAGTGAGGGTACGCCGACCACTTGGTCGAATACATGCGGTTCGTTTTCATACAAACATACATGCATACATGCTCTTATACACAATGTTACGATACACTACGCAAGTCATACACACATACATACACTTCAATTCATACACGAAGTACAACATAACCATTCAATACATACTTACCTTTTTCCGAATTACACATACACAGGATACAGTTCTTGTTAGCTTCATTGGTCCACCCGGGTTAATCGGGTGGAGATTACTCTTTTACTCGTTACCTCATACATACGCATACATACTCACACATACTTACGGATCCATACTTACTTACTCTTACTCTTACTCAAGTTAAGTCGTCAGGACCTCCGGCCCTGGGGACTACACCGTCCCACCTCCGGGATTTACTTGACTCACCAATCCGGGATGCTACCCATTTAAGGGATTTGCGCCGCGGACCAGTTTAAGAGTCAGGAATTGCAGCCAACCTCTTGTGACTCCGCATCCTCACGCGTGGCCGAAGCTATATCGGACTTCTACTCATTCCGGTTTACTCACTTAAGTTAGGAGTTAGGTAGTTAGGAATTAGCAGAAGTCATTCATCCAAGCCACAACAATACAATACAAGACTCGTATACACATCCATACAAAATACATTACAATATACAAGTACACTACAAATACAATACACTTCATCATCATTCATATGTTTCATGAATTATACAAACTATTGTTCAAGACAAATATCAAGAACAATGTAAACAAGCACAAGTAAGTGCAATATAGTCCGATTCATGCATTTATCTTATTAGGTGATCAAATAAGCACACAAATCGGGGTAACCAGATTAGGATACAGGGCATGAAGAAAACATACCTTTCACCGTTGTACTTGTATCCCGACGTTCCTCCGGTATTCACAATTCAAATCCTATGATATACATACAACCGAATAATTAATCTAACTATCATTAATTTAATTCGGTTACCCTTATGTTTCCTAACTCATACTTACTAAGTCTTCACGTTCTTATACTTACATTTTATTTACTTACTTTTAATTACTTAACAATGGTTTACTTACCTATATATGCACATATGTATAGGTGGGTATACATATACATACATATACTAACCATAGTCTTATAGTTTTTTTTTTGTAAGTTTTGACCCGACCGAACTTGCGACCCACCTTGCAAGTTCGGTCCAAGTCAGTAGGCTACATCGGGTGAAAATTCCAGGGCCGACCGACCTTGCAAGTCCGGTCCCAAGGTCGGTCCATTCCAGTGAGTTACTTAACGGAAAATTTTAGCCCGACCGACCTTGCAAGTCCGGTCGCAAGGTCGGTCCATTCCAGTAGCTTACAAGACGGAAATTTTTTAGCTCGACCGACCTTGCAAGTCCGGTCGCAAGGTCGGTCCATTCCAGTAGCTTACAAGACGGGAAATTTTTAGCTCGACCGACCTTGCAAGTCCGGTCGCAAGGTCGGTCCATTCCAGTAAGTTACAGACGGAATTTCTCGGGTCCGACCGAACTTGCAAGTCCGGTCGCAAGTTCGGTCCATTCCAGAAGCTTTCCCGTCTTTCCCACATGTTTAAACACTACCTAGGCCCTCCAAATTGCCTTAGTTCATCCACCAAATTCCTTACTCAATCCCATCATCAACTTAGACAATTTCCTCACTTCCTTTCCACACTTACAACAATTTTTCATTCTCCAATGCTACAGATTTTTGTTCCTACTTCCCCCATGCATATTCTCATCTTCTAATGCCATTTCAAAGCCTACAGTGTATTATCTTACCCTCCAATTCATTCTGCACCACTACAATATCTATACCCAAGTCCAACACTCTTGTCACCAACTCTTCCACACTAATTCTTCCTAACTTCTCCAATGTATCTCTATACACTTTGTTACAGATTTTGGGTTCTTATTTCCTCCATTACTTCCTCAACTATGCTACTCCTAGTATCCAAAATACATCCATTCACTTCCTAGTTTACATCCCATTAACAAATCATACTCAAATCCGTTACAAGCTACTAAACGCTACCATTATACCCCCCACATACACCTAGTCACTACCTAGGTTGTTTTCTCATCTTGAACACTTAAGTCCTCAAATTCCTAGATAAAATTTGACATAGTCTCCCCTATATTATAACATTCTCCACATGGTTTCACTCACATTATTGATCCATACCAACCTGTTCACAACCAATACCAATATACCCATTCTCATATACAAAATACCACACTAAACAACCTTAAATTCATGCACTCAAACCTTAATTCCCACTTAGGTTTTTACCAAGTTTTAAAATGCCCTTTTAAGGTTTAAAACACTTATTTTCTCCTACACATTCACACCACTGCACCTACCAATTTACAATACCAATTTTAACTTCTAAAATCTGTTACATTGCTCATTACCAAGCTACACAATGAAAAGTGCAATTACCATCTTTTCTCCTTCTAGTTTCCTTTCTTCTTCTTGTCTCTTCCTTCTTCCTTCTCTCTCTCTCTTTCTCTATCGGTGCAAGCACCTCAACCAATCTAATATTTCACCCATACATACACACATTTCAATACTAAAATTAACCCTAACATTATTTAAGCTTTAATGTGAGTTCTAGGGTTTAGGAAACTTATTACCTTGCAAGGGTGCAAATAAAGCTTGGAGTGGCTCAAGAACAAGATTCCAACTCCACCAATGAGGCCAAATCGCTAGAACACAGGAGTACAAGAGCTTAGTTTCTAAATTTCGTTTTGCCCAAGTGCTAGAAAAAGATGGTTTCATGAAGATTTTTACCTCAAAACGACAAGGAGAAGGAGTGATTCTAATGGTAGTCTTGAAGCTCCAAATGGGGCATACCCATGAAAACGAAAATGTTTCTTTTCAGTTTTTGAAAAGAGAAATGTTGCTCTTGATGAGAGGATTCCATTGGTACAAGTTTTGTAATTTTTGGAGGAGATTTGAGGTAGTAAGAAGAGGAGAGAAGCTAGAGTTTTGTGTGTTTGCTCTTTTCTCCATGGATGTCCGGTTGGGGAAGAAGAAGAAAAGAGAGTGAGGGGGAAGGGTGTGCATACGTGAGTGAAGAGATGGAGGGGAATAGGAGAGAATAGGTAAGTGGGGTAGTAAAGTAGTGTTTACTTTTTGATTTTTATTTGTTTGTCCTTTTGCTCATAAGAAGGGAATTAAAGGGGTGTGAATGGGGCTCAAAATCGGACACACTCACACAGCCCATGTGGGTTTTAAAATTTTATTTACAATATTGGACACACTAGTTTGAGTTATTTGTACTTTTACCCCACAACTTTCCGTTTTTGACAGGTTTTACTAATTCCCCGTTTTATCGATTTTGTGTTCTAAAGCTTCACTAATATTTATTAATGATTTTTAGTTGACCAAATTGTTACGGGTCTATTTGACCCGCTTAAAGTCACGTTTTCCCGGTTACCTCGAAAACGCACTTTAATGTTCATAGTGTTTTTAATCCCTTTTAAGGATCCGTTTTCTTCAGGATTGTTCCCATATATTATTTAGGCCTTACTACCCTTAGGAATCCACCTAATACTCTAACCGAGGTCTCGTACCTCCTATGGTTATTTAACGCTTATTTAGCGTTTTTCGCTTTTTAAGCGTTCCTCATTTCTTTGGATTTATTTTTCCTTACCATATTAATTAGGTACCATTAGGCCCTTAATACGTATTAGATTAATTTTAACCCTTATGTTTAAGTTCGGGGTATTTCATCTACCCCCTTAGGAACTTTGTCCTCAAAGTTTGTTCGAGGTTATATTTTTACAATGCTTACTCATTCTTACGTGTCTAATACCAAAGCCATACCTTCTTCCTCTTACCATCCCAAATCCGTTACTCAAGGTTCCTACATACTATACCATACCAATGTACTATAGTTACTCCAATCTGCATTACTACCGACCATCCGGTTCCTCATTACCAAATTTATACATACATACAATGCAAAGCTATCCCCAAAGCAATGCAATACACATACAATCCCACAGACACTCAGGTCATCTAGACACAGGACTCCTCTATGTCCTGCTGCCCTTGGAATAACAACGTAATATACTACTATCTTCTCCCGACCAGCTTCCAACAAATACTCTAGTCTCCAGTCTAAGGAAAATCCTTCCCCACTGCTACATAGAAATCCTTCTAAAACATACAACTCCAGATTCCAATTTATGTTCATTACTTCTATCCTATGTGTGATTCTTGTGACCACTTGAGGGGAGCTTCAGGAATCATTCGACCCTGATGTGATCAGCATCAGTGTTGAACTATCTTTCCACCCAATTTGTGTTCGGTTTCCCTTGATTTGATCAGGATCCGTTCAACTTCCCACATCAGTTCAACCAAACAAATAATTTAATTGTTTTCATTTTCTATCTTTTATTCTTTCTAGTCGTGATTACGAATTCATACATCCCAAAGGATGGAATCAGTCCATCAATCATCCTCACTCTATTTCCCAAATGCTTACTCCATGGTTCAATCCTAATGCTCATTTCATCAACCTTCACTACTTCCATCCATTACTCACCATATATCCTATATTCTAACTAAGGAATACTACATTTATAAGATTTAGTTTGACTTCAATTGTTTCAAGTATTTTGCTTACGATTCCACTACTCATGATTCATTCATCACTATCCTCATTCATTTCGTACTACTTCTTCAAAGGTTATAATACTTGTGGAGCTCCGTCCACTACTCATTACTTTTCTTTACTAATACTCTTACCTGGTGTTACAAGATAGGTACATTTCTCTATGGATTTGCATGTTTAATGCCTAGTTACCATAATTACCAATATGAATGAGTACTTATGTTTATTTAACATAGTACCAATCATCAATTTGATTTCTTTGTGCTAGCACATTACGGTTTAAGTGTTTTATTCCTAAAACTTACATTAAACGGTTTTCGCTCTACCCCCCTTAAAAGGGATTACGCCCACGAATCACCCATATATTAATATTAAACATTGGTTATTTAATTTGGGCAATCCGAAGCGTTTAGCTTCACTACCGTATACTATACAATATGCTCTGGTCAAAGGGATCTTAACCATTCCAACGGTTTAGTCTTTGCACCAGAGTTCCTATTGAGTTTATTTAACTCCTATTTAATTCGATTCTAGCCTAATCGGCTGCAAGGCATTTAGCCATTGCATTATGCTCGCTAGTAGCTAGGGCCCACTAGCTTCTGCTGCGCGACCCTGATAACTCGGGTTATTCACCCTTCTTGTTATCCTAGATGTGGTATACATTGCCTTCTTATCCGTCTATTATGGAAATAGGGTTTACTAAACAATGCAGTATTCTTTTACCGTGTTTGAACTCAATGAGTTAGATTTATAACCAGCTCTCTGGTAATCTACTGCATATGCTATTTATGCTTCCACGATTATTCATTAAGCTCCTCCGACTTATTGTCGGGCGAGGTTCAAGTCACTACTTTTGTAGTACTGCCTCTGTTGTCAATAGCTTCTGAATCATACCGTTCTCCTGGTCCGTACAAGTGTTCTTTACTTGTATGACCTTTGCATTTTCCTATGCGTTGGGTCCAGTGACTTTGTATCTCCTTTCACCTTATATTCCAATGGAATTCACATCTGTGATTTTAGTGTGTTGTACACTTTCGTGCTTCTTGGCCTTAGGCCGCACTGTATGTTGCTAAGCTTGCTTGACTGCTTATGCCATGTTTGTGTGAAGGAAAAGATTTAGTAACGGTTTACATTCTCCATACTCCCTCCCATCTCATTAGATCATTAGCTGAACAAGTGCAAGGCCAAAACACTCAGTACAGAGTGCAGAGGCGTAAACGCTTGACAGCAAGTCACTATGTGATAGGAAATAATATTTTTGTGTGTCATCTCATACTTATACTCCGTGTTATTGTTTAACTACTCCCTTATAGCGGTCACCTGTTACGCACCGTATACTTACTCATTGTACAACATTGCTTTACTGTTTCTGTTACTGTGGTAGTTCCTTTTTACTTAGTGACATTGTCATTGGCACCATTTCCTTATGTTGTAAATCACTAGAAGTGTCGTGTGTTCTGTGTATGACGGTTGTCGTAGCATACGACAATCTTATTATCTTCCCAAGGTGGAGATGTCCTATCCACTAGGTTTTATGTGTAGGTTAACTTACCTCACATTCTATCATCTAGTGATACAATTACCAAGTATTTGGTTGACCAAGGATAAGGCAATTTACCGGTTTACAAGCTCTCTTGAGCGTTGGTCATTCGTGGTGTGCAATGTGCACTCACATTGATTGTTTTTGACAATTACTGTCCTCCCAAAGCTGAGCATTGGTTATAGGATCTAGCTGTGCGGTTTTATTCTTGTATGTACATCACCGGGACATCCCATGAAGCTCCAAGGGTTTTCTGGTCCCGTTCTCCAATTGAAGAGTACTCTGTCATTGATAAATGAAAGTTCTGGTTGAGGGGTTCGTCTCCACTCATAGGTCTAATGACAAGGTTTGCTATGTTGGTGTTTACACAATGGTCCACCACGTGTTTGGGTGCTTATGGAGTATGCTTACTCCTTTAAGTCGTAATGGTTTGGAAATCTCATTTCCTTATTCCATGACCCCTTGGCAATAACTATTGCGTGGTTTATTGTTATAGTAAATGGAAGCCTTTTCTAAGGGTTCACATCATCACCGCATTAGTGGTCTTTGGTTAACGAGGGGTACCTTCCCTTGGGTTTCTCGTAGTGTCCAAATGTGGACTAGGCTAATATTGGCAGTATCATGATTCTTATGCCTCTGTGTGCAATTGCTACAGAAAGCATGAGGGGTAATTAACTCCGTCACAGCATACTAGACTGGTGCTCTAGTGACAGTGACACTGAGGTGGCCATTACTCCAAGCCACTCAAGATGTTGGGTTTGAACTGAGGGTCCAGTTGTTGATTTCTTGTCGTATGAGGCAATATCTCTTGCAAGTCTTGTTAATAATGGTGTGGGTTTTGCAACCGTTTAAGGTTATACAACGCATCAGGTTTATGGCTTTAGAGCCATACTGCTGCAAGCTATGCTCTTTGCAAGCTGCTTATACATGTTTCCACTCCATGTATACCGTCATAGGTTGGAGGTATTATTGGCTTCATGGTAAGTCGAGGCATCACACTTCCGTTCATAGGGGGGCCTTTTTAGGCAAATGGTATTAATAGGTGCCTCTCAGTATCTTTGGGCATTTTCTATTAAGTGAAATCCCTTCGGTGTCCTAGCCGAGTGTTCGTTTTAGCTCCCGTGCTCATATCGTTACGCTTGTTCAGTTGTTGTTAACGCAGACACCCTTCAAGGATCGCTCCTGGGTGTTGGTAGCTATGCCGTTACATCCGGCTAATGTTTATAACATGTGTTGTCCTCTATACCATCTTATGGCATTGCATTAAGCTATCTTCTTTCGGGTTATGATGTCTCCCGTCGTTGGGTAGACCGTTTATACTTGCTCCTAGTACTTGAGACTAGGTTTAAATACCCCCTCCGATGATGGGTTGTGCTTCGTAGTAATCTTGTGATTGTTCTTGGGAATTCCGCCCCGTTTGTTGAGTATTGTTAGGTTCACATTAGGCATTCGCCTTAATGTGTTTAGGCTGGGCATTCCATCCAGCTGTCAGGTAATTGCTTGGATTATTTGGGACATATCCAATGTCGGTACTTACTAGTATGTGCTCTTTGCACTTCCTAGTTCTGATTCCTCATCTTTAGATGGATTCTCTGAGTTCCTTGATACTTGATCGTCTGAGGTGTCCAGCTGTTCTGATTGAACTCACTCATGGTCCGTAGAATGGAGTTGACTACTTCCCGTGCGCCGCACACTACATGTATACATACGTGGGGTACCATATTGATACGTTACCACTTACCCAACTATATGTCGGGCCCGCAAGCTCCTTCGGAGTGCGGTTGTCCCACATCCCGTAACGGGTACACTCGTAGTGTTCGTCACACGCCTAGGTGAAGTATTCTGTTGTCAACTCCTCTTGTATCATGGCATGATACTCGCCGTAATTCTGCTGGTTTGGTTTTAAAATCCAAGGTTTTAAAGAAAGGTTGTGGTTTTGAAAGAGAAATTTTGGGTTTTTAAAAAACAATGGTTCGGTGTTAAAAAGAAGTCTCTCATGGCATAGCCATGTTTGAGGTCTTGACCAAGTCTAGCCTCTCGCTGACTGGTATGTTCTAAATACAGTGGTCGGGCCGTTAGGCCTTTCCAAGGTTCCATTCCTTCAGTTTCAAGATTTGTGATCCCATAGTTGCTTCGTTGTAGTCACGGTACATTACTATGTACCTGTGGTGTGTTAGTGCTCCTTCACCTATTCACGTCCTTACTGCACTTGCCATGGCAAGTGCGTGGTACTGGTGGTTTTTGAGTAATCCTATACCGATCACGGTATGGTTTCCACTCGTATTTGATAGTCTTATTGACTCTTCCCTTGATCTTATTGATCTACAATTGGTATACTCGCTCCTTTAGGTAGCTTCCTGGTGGTCTAGACATGACTGTCGTAGATCTGGGTACTCCTCCACTCCTTGGAGGTTCCCGTTCTATTTGGTTTAGTGTCGTTCCTTGTGGCTCGTTCCCACACATTTGTGGTGGTTACTGAGCCTTTCTCGTTTAGGTACTACGCCTGTAGTCCTATTGGATTGTATCTCATGGTTGTTCTTGTAATTGTCTGAGCTATATTGGCCAGGTATTGCAACCTTAGTGGCGTTGTAGCTTTAGAGTTAACCGCTTCCGACTATGTCCTTAGTCAGCGAGCATACCTTTGGTGGTATTAATCAAGTATTACTATCCCGTAGACTTGTGTCTCGGGCTCCGTTACAGCTCCCTTTTCATTCCGTTGCCCGGTTAGTGCTTCTGTCCTGCTGTTGGTTGACTAGCTAGGTTTCGCGACTGCTAAGCACGTCGCCCCATGCTGTTGTAAGTTGTAGCCTCCTTGTGGTTGGAGTGTTTATGTAACACCCCTCTCCATAATCACGATATAATCCCTCACGTAGCAATAAATAAAAACGTCTCGCAGCGGAAAATAACTAACAATTACAAAACTCACTCGGGTGTCACCGGCCATTACTCGCCCATGCGAGCAACGTAGCCAAACTACATCCAACTTCCAAAATAAACAAACTGCTAACCGCAGTGATAACGAGAAACTCCTATACATCATACTAAGTCATAACCATAAACATCGACAAGTGAGCGTCTACCCAATCCTGAAAAATACATAACCTTACCATAAGACCATACACCATCTTCACAACTATACAACGTCTCCAATTACCCTGTTCCTGCTCTTCAGCTCCGACAATGATCAACATCCTGAAATGGTGTAGTATCAACGATAGACGCTGAGTATGCCGGGCCTGGACCCTAATGGTCACTTGTCATTTTAACCATCTTTTTATTAGATTGGTTTCATGTTCTTCCATTTTACAGTTATAACAATACTGTAGAATAAATGTAATGTACATAACCATCCAAATATTCATAGACACTAATCATCCATCCAAACCAAACAATCATTTAGATATCACAAACCACAAATATATATCGAACATATCGAACAAAACAATATATGTACAATGTACAATCGCCGTAGCGTACAGTTTTCATTTGATTTACCTTAGCCTTGTAGGCTCCATCCAACCATCAACACACAATATAATACCACAAGTATAACCAATGAACAACAAAGCGAAACAACGAGAATGATAAACAAGTATTAAGTCTCGTCCATGGTATTGTTCGCCACCGTATATGTCTCAATTGTTTTAGTTTTCAGTTATACCTAGTGACAATGTCTCGTTAAAACGACACGTCTCTAGTTACCCATATATTATGGCGGGTCACCACGGCAGTAGCCACTCCAACGGTAGAGTCTCCGACCAACGAGCCATTCTAGCTCACGGGAAATTTTCTTGATACTTACGGACCCGTACGCGGACATCCTGGTATCGTTTTTGTGATCACAGCGCGCACCAAGAGCCACATCCTCTTGGCTTTCCTTCCATTCCATTAATTAATTAATTATTTATACCATCGCATCGCATTACCAAATTTTCTAACACAGCAGACTAAGGTCATTAGTCCAATCCGGAGTCTATAAACTCGGGATCCAGTGTTAGATACGAGAGCGGCGTATAGAAAGGCCAATGCTCCGTATAAAAGTCTCAGATAATATGATATCTTATTATCTTAGTGCTACAACGTTTTACTTACGTTCCTTATTTTCATATAAGATAGCACCATAGCCGCTAGTTCGTTTTATATATATAGGTTCATATATACGAACCAATACTATTAACTCACAACAGTAAATAATAAGCAGCTATAAATATACAATTCATGCATATTAATTAACACATTCAGGCAAACAATCTTATCACAGATCACACAGAAGCCTGAACTGAGGAAGCCCTCAGAGACAACCAGAGACACATAACAACATACAAGTTATATCACCAAATCCGAGCCCAAGGAGCAACCTTAGGTCAACTCGGCAAACCCCTTTACATACCGTTCACCCTGACTGTATTACGGTGGAGTATGAATCAGCAAGATCCTACGCTCTGTGTAGTCCGTTAGCTCGTCAAGCGACCTTGTCAGAAGTATACTCTAAACGGTAATAAAACTATAAGTCAGTCTCCATGACTAACTACATCCAGTATTTCCGAATAATAAGTAACCCCGACAGTTCACCCCTGTTTTCTACAGTTTTGTTACGGGTTTCTCTAAAACAGTCGGCTTTGTTACTTAAAACGCGTACGTCAAAACTATTTCAACTGTTAAGTTTAATTCCTTATATTTCTTTTAATCTTATCCGCATCCAGTTTAGGTACGTAACCTATAGTTGCATGAATGCATGCATTCTTGTATTATACTGCATTCTAAAATTCATAACTTATAGTTCGTAACTATCTTTATTATTTTTTTAAATAACCACCACCATTAAATCATATGGTTTTCAACCAAAATTATATATACCACCTTATATACATTATTCTTGTGTATGTATATATTTACCACGTAGGTAATTCCCATGAGTTTAATAAACTCTTGTATTTTATGTTACATTTTATATCTTTTATTGGATGATTATTCCCATTAGTTGTATTATATTATACAACTTATATTAAGATTATTATCCTAATATCATGTAACATCTTATGTTGTATAATTACAACTCCTAAGGTTTATTCCATAAACACCCTAGTTTATAAATCTCATTTATTTATAGTTTGTCACATTATTTTATGTGAGTACCCTTCCTTATGTCAATTCCATCTAAACCATATCATTGTCTGAAATACCCCAAACCTTGATATGTTGTTAAACATTTAAACTATGGTATGTAAAGGCTAAAAAGTGCCTTAGAAACATCAGTGAACAATTTAAACCACAGTAAATGCAATAAGCACTAAGATACAGTTTGAGCAAAAACATGCTCTAAGCTATGAGTGAACTTGGTTAGGACCCAAAGAGCCTACCAAGACTTAATAACATTTAATTATGATTTTATAAGGCTAATTAAGTCCTTAGGAAACCTTGGTAGACAATGAAACCAAACAAAACACAAATAAATACCTTAAAGTCAATAAGAGCAAAAATGTGCTCTAAGCTTGGGATAAATTTGTATAAGACCTAATGGTCATACCTACACCTTATAAATATGTTAATGAACATATTAAATCAATTACCAAAGAAAACCAAGCTTGAAACAAGTTAAAACACAAAAAGTGCTTTAAGGAGTCTTAAAGCACGTTTTTGAAAAATTGTCTTGTAAATGAGTTTTGAATGGCTAAATGTCCATCATTACTCTTTAATTAACATGTGTACTATAGTATCACATTTGGGTGGCTATATCAATGGGAAATAAAAAATTTCACTTCTATGTGCCTTGTTTTAGTGAATAGTAACTTTTATAAGCTAGTTTGTAACATATGTTATCATAAGTAATTAAATTGACAAATAAAGACTAAAACACCCTCATTATAATAAAGGGGGCCGGTTTCTTAAGTGTGGTGACTCACCACTCACTTGTTAACTTGTTAAGAAATAAAGATGACTAATATAGTTACTATTTGCTTTATAAACACAATATCTTCTAAAAAGCAAACTTATCTCATTTCTCTCATTCCTTCTCCATTTCACACGGTTCCAACTTCTTCTTCCTCCCTTCTTGCTGTTCTCTCACGGTAATATCACCACCACCATGAAAACTCAAGCTTTGATCTCTTGTAAAATCTAGGTCACTTATCCAAATCGAAACAAACACCACCAATCTCTTCCTCTCATCAAGCTCTTCATTTCTATCTTCTCAAAACTTCAAGAGCCCCATTTTGGTGCCATGGAGTTCCACCATTGAAGGAGCTTGAGCTTGTCTTTCCACATATTATTGATCTCCTTTGCTTCTAGGTAAGGAATCTCAAAGAAAAATCAAGTTTCCTTCATGATTTGCCTTGACCGAAAATGTACATTGATGGAGCTCTTTGTGTGACTTTGTTCTAGCTTCATTCCAATCTCTTATGGACTAGGTGGAGTCCTCTCTTCAAAATATTCAAACTCCCTTCAAGATCAAGGTAAAACAACTACATTAATGTTTTGAAATCATGTAAACCTAGGGTTTACAATGAGATGAAGCATAAAGCTTATATACTCATTTCAATGTTGGTATATTTTTTAGTAGTTGACAAGGAAAGAAATGCCTTACCGGTTTAAGAGGAAACAAGAAAGAAGTTTGAGTGGAAAAGAGGTAAATATGCTATCTCAATGTGGTTTAATGCCTTAGGAGAAATGAGCTTATAATGCTTGCTAAAACTACCTAAAGAGCAAATGGTGAATGACTTAGTAAGGTGTTCTCAAGGAGACTAGTAAAGGAACATATGTCTTGGTGTGTGTAATTGCAGGTCAAAGGCTCATGTATTGTGGAAATTCAGTGTTTAAGGTTTATGCAATTTAAGGGCCTAAGAGCCATGTTATTTAAGGGCCTAAGTGCCAAGCAATTTAAGTTAAGCACTATATTGTGATGTAGTGCTAAATGTGTGAAGTTTGTGTATAAAAATGTGTTTGATGGATTTAGGTATTCTTGAGTGTTTAATGGTGAAAACTATGAGCTTTGGAATGATGATGTGCTAAGAGAACCTATGGCAAAATTTGTAAAATGTATAAGGAGTTTTAAGTGCTTAAATGAACTTGGGTGAACTAGGAATTGTTAGGAATGGATACATGCTTCACTAAGGAAGAAAACATGCATTAAGGTGTCCTAAGGTGCTATAAGGATTTAGGCATTGTCTTGGAAGTTCTAGAAATCCAATGAGTGTCTTTTAGGATGTATTAAAGTCTTGGAGAAGTTTTTTTAAGGTTTAGGTAATGTTGATGAATAAGGAGAAAATGATGTTTAGGTAAGGTTTTGAGAAAGGAATTCAAGAAGTTGTGAAAAGAGGATTTGTTAAGTAAGAAGAGGTGCTTGGGAGATGATGTTATGAAGGTGAGGAAGCATTTTAGTGTAGTAGCCATTTATAGGTGAAACACCACTTAGGAAACCAAATGGAAAATGTACACGTGTTAAGAGATTTGGTAGGAAAATTGGGTAACAAGTTGGTTAATGTTATAAGGTGAATCAAAGTGATATTTTGGTATTAGAATATGCCTAAGTTCATGTATGAAGCTTGGGTAATCAATGGATGAAGATAAGAGGTGAAAAAAGACTTGAAAATGTCATACTTGAAATTCTGTTACAGTGGTCCGGGACTTAGGATTTGGAAGATGTCCCGGACCGTGCATGTAAAAGAGGTCGAGAATTGTAGAACATATTGGTCCGGGACTTGGGATTGGTACAAGGTCCCGGACCAGGGTAGTTTTTCAAGCCGAGAGTTTTACAAGAGCTTTGGTCCGGGACTTGGGGTGAGTACTAGGTCCCGGACCACCCTATTAAAATTGGCCGAGTGTACTCCAATGTGTTGTTCCGGGACTTAAGGTAAGGACCAAGTCCCGCGACCACTCTGAAAATGAGATTTAAGGTATGGAAATGGTAAGTAATGATGGGAATGATAGGTAATGATGTTATAAAGTTGTTAAGGACATGTTAGGTGAGTTTTAATGACAATTAAGTGGGTGAAAAACTGTATTAAGATGTAAAAGTAAAGCAAGTTAAAAATGTCAAGTTTTGTAACTAAGTTAACGGGGAAGAGTTATAAGCATTAGACTTTAAACAATCATGTTACCCCGATGTTAATAAAAATACATGAATGTTATCAGTTGTTCGAGAATTGCTCGAGGAACATAAGTGGACATGATAAAGTGGACTCCGGTGACAGGTATGGTTTTCTTGCAACCTGTGTCCTACCGGATTACACCGGCTTGTATGCCAATGTGTTCTTCTGTGTGTTTGCCATGTTATAAGATAAATCATGAAACGAGTTTACCGTCGTTATTGTTGTTGTATGTTTACGTGCCGATACCGGTAACCTCAAATGCGCTTGAAGGGCTAGTTAACCACTATTAAGTAAACGTAGAGAACGGTATCCGGTAATAACGTTTCCGACCTAAGGAACGTTCTAACCACGGCTATGCTGAGTTGAGTTAGTTGTGTGATGGTTGTGTGTGATGTTTGTGCGTGATTGTATGACTCTCCCTTCCCATGTGTGTCTAACAAGACTTAACCTAATGTCGTGATTGTTTAACTAAAGTTCAATGATGAACTTCTGACAAGTGCTAACGGGGGAAGTGAGGAGTCCGGTCTGTTCCGGCCACGCGTGTGAGTATGGGGGTCGTTGTCATAGCAGGTTCGATCCTCTCCGTATGTTATGGTTGTTTTCCAATTTGGTTCCCAACCTTCCCTTTAGCTTAACCAAGGCTATTACTGCCTCACGTCGGGCCACAGGGGCATACTATTGTTATGTTTGTTCGGTGTGCTTGGATCACTATATCCGAGACACCTTGTGTTAAGTTATCCGTCCATTTAACGAGACGGTAACAAGTTATGTAACGAGCTTATCATGAGACTGGCAACATTCTCTAGGCTCACCAGTGTTAATAACAATGTTTGGGTCGGTTCCTAATAGAACCATTCCCGTTATGTATGTATTTTGTTGGCGATGCAATATCTATTTCGATGTTATGATGTACACGTTGAAACGTGCAAGGTGTTGTTATGTTTTGTTATGTGCGGAGCGTTATATGTCGTAAGATATGTAGTGTGTGGATCATGGAAATGAATCCCAATTTGTGATAAGAGGCGTTTAAGGATAACCCGATTTAAGGGTAAGTGTCGTCTATTAAGGAAGTAGCTCCATTAGAGGAGGAACACTCTAGGGATATTGAATACCATGAGTGACTTATAAAGTAAGGATATACTACCCGTTTGTTGAGCCCGTTGAGGCGAAATGATTATGTGTTGTGTGTTTACAGTTGCATGCATGATTTAAATATAATCAATTGCATGCTAAGACGACAATTAGTTGTGCGTTGCCCGGTAGCATGTGGGCTGCGGGATTACCATACCAGCAAAGGTGCTGAGCCCCTTGGGGGCCACCCTTTCTCTTCTTTCCTATTTCAGGTACAGAGAGCTGGAAGCCGTTCGAGAGAAGGACGGGGTAGATGTAGTTCATGGGTAACCGTTTAAGTGTATATATACAGTAGGTGTAGTAAGACCGATATTGTTGTCGGCATCAGTTTATAAATATTCGGTATAGTTGAAAGGTGTATGTTGTTGTTGTAATGGAAAGGGATAATAATGTGTAGTCGCTTGGAAATTTAGCCCATCAGACCGGTACAATGTGTATGTATTAGCCTTGTTAGCCACGTAGGTGGCTAACGGCGTGTAACACCAACGAGTTAAGTAATGTGATGAGGTTGTTTTTCCCGCTGCAGTTTATTGTAAGTGTGTTAATGTTGGATGGGGTGTTACAAAAAGTGGTATCAGAGCGAAGTATCGCTCTGATGACTGAATTACCGAGCTTAGGAAGTACCGAGTTAGGATTTAGTACTTTGGGTTAAGGGTTGAGTGATAGCGTGAGAGATACGCTAGCAAGGAACTACCAATAAATACTGGAAACCTATAATATCCATCCCGCCCTCCACAACCCCTGTTTTATGTAACACCCCATCCAACAACAAACACATAATAACAATCTGCAGCGGAAACTCAACTCATCACATTACTTATTCCAATGGTGTTACACGCCGTTAACCACCCACGTGGCTAACAAGGCTAATACATGTACATTTGTATCGGTCTGATGGACTAGATTCCCGAGCAACTAGACAATACAATACTCATTCCATCTTCAACATTTATTATATGCATACACTCCCCCTGTACCGAGTATTTACAAACTACTGCCGATAACAACTTCGGTCTTACTACGCCTATCATACTCACGCCATTTAAATGGCTACCCATGTATAAACGTCTACCCTGTCCTACTCTCGAACGGTTTCCAGCTCCTTGTACCTGAAATAGAAAAGGAGAGAAAGGGTGGCCCCCAAGGGGCTCGGCACCTTTGCTGGTATGGTAATCCCGCAGCCCACATGCTACCGGGCCACGCACAACTAATTATCGTCTTAGCATGCAGTTGATTATATTTAAATCATGCATACATGCCATATCCATACAACACATAATATATTGCCTCAATGGGCTCAATCTATAACCAAAACATCCACACTTAACCAACCATCCAATGATTTCTTAAGCCCTAGAGTGGCCCTCCTCTAAACGGAGCTACTTCCTTAACGAACGACGTGTACCCATCAATCGGGTTATCCTTAAATGCCTCTTGTCACAAGCTGGGATTCATTTCCATGATCCACACATTCCATATCATACAACATATCTCATTTCTCACATAATAAAACATAGCAACACCTTTCTTGTTTCAACGTACATATGTTGACATCGCATCCATTAAAACATCCAATATATGAATACACCATAGCATAGCAAGGGAATTTGCATAGCACCATAACATTACGTAACACCATAAAAATCGGTTCTCACAAGGAACCTTCCACCATAGTTAGTATACCATGTGAGCCTAGGGATTTTTGCCAATCCCATGTTAAGCTCGTTACCATCCTCGTTACCGTCCGGTTATATAGAACGGTTAACTTATACCCAAGGTGTGTCGGATATAGTAATCCCAAGCACACCGAAATAACATAACCATTAGTATGCCCCCGTGGCCCGACGTGAGTCAGTAATATAGCTTTGGTTAAGCTAAAAGGGAAGGTTGGAAACCCAATGGGAAAACAACCATAACATACACAGAGGGTCGAACCTATAATGGCACGACCCCCATCCTCACACGCGTGGCCGGAACAGACGGACTCCTCTCCCCCCATTAGTACATACATATGCTCATAAGTTAATAGTTAGGGCTCTCATTGGAGCCTATCACACCCACAACCATACGGTATCATAACCGAGTTAATCACCCAAAGGAGGTTCACACACTTGCACATAGCAACAATATACAACCAACTCACGCATAGCCGTGGTTAGAACGATCCCATGGTATGGGTCGTTAAATCCGATTGCCGATCTCTTGTATGATCCTAGAGTCGGTTAGTTAAGTTTAACACACACATTCGAGGTTAAACGGTATCGGAATCATATTCGCCACATAAATGAATTACTAAACTCATTACATGTTTTATCTTACAAGGTGGCAAACACTCAGAAAAAACATATTGGCATACAAGCCGGTGTAATCCGGTAGGACACAGGTTGCAAGAAACCATACCTGTCACCGGGGTCCACTTTACCACGTCCACTTATGTTCCTCGAGCAAATTCTCGAACAACTGTTAACATCACATGTGTTTTCATTAACAGGGGTTTGCTTGATTATTTAATGTCAATGCTTAATTTTTCCCCGTTAACTTAGTTAATAACTTAACATTTTTAACACGTTTTACTCTCGCATCTTAATAAAACTTTAGCCCACTTTATTGTCATTAAAACCACCTAACATGTCCTTAACATCCTTATAACATCATTACCTACCATCCCCATCATCACATATGATTTCATAACCTTAAACCATGTTTTTGGTCCGACCGACCCACCGTCCGACCCACAACTGGGTCGGTCCATTACAGACCCCTTTTTACCTCCGTATAAACGTGCCCGTCCGACCCACGTCCGACTCACTCGACTGGGTCGGACCATGTGCGAACATTTTCTTCCTTGAAACTTGACCGACCGACCCATGTCCGACCCACCCTTTTGGGTCGGACCATTACCGAACACATTCCTAACATCTAACAGAGGCTCGACCGACCCAAAACTGGGTCGGACCCCTGGGTCGTCGCCTTCTAAACCTACCCAAACTTTGCCAATCTTCACCAAATTTCTCCTAAGGCCTCTTAATGCTTCCTAACAACATTTGGTAACCTTATATCCACATACAACATCCATGAAACTCATTTTCTAACTCCTTAAGCCTTTACTTATATCTTCACAAATTCCTAACACTTACAATGTTTTCTCCTTATGATTTCTAGGTGGCATTTCACCTATGATGACCACAATACCAAGGTGTTTCCCTACACCTTAACATCATCTCCCAACTTCTTTCTACTAGCTAAATCTCCTTTTCACAACTACTTAAAACTCCATACTCAAAACACACATTGAATTCCTAGAGCTTCCAATATAATACCTAAACCTTGCATCACTCTTAAACACCTTAACACATGTTTCTCTCAAATAAACATTAATTCACCTTTACACTTCCTAGTTCACCAAAACTTCCTAAAACACTTAGAACTTCTTACACATTTTCCCAAATTTGGCCATAGCTTCTCTACTATATACCCACATCCAAACACTTAGGTTTCTACCTTATTTCATCCAAGAACACCTAAAATCCATCAAACACATTTTATACACAAACTTCACACATTAAGCACTACATCACAATATAGTGCATAACTTAAATTGCTTGGCACTTAGGCCCTTAAATGCATGGCTCTTAGGCCCTTAAATTGCATAAACCTTAAACACCGAATTTCCCCCACATAATATGCCTTTGACCTGCAAATCACCCAACAATACATATTCCTTTAATAACTCCTTGAAGCATTTTAAGAGCTCATTTACCATTTGCTCTTTAGGTAGTTTTTAACAAGCATTATAAGCTTATTTCTCCTAATGCATTAAACCACATTGAGATAGCTTGTTTACCTCTTTTCCTCACAAATTTCTTTCTTGTTTCCTTGTAAACCGGTAAGCGCATTTCCTTCCTTGTCAACCTAAACATATACCAACATTGTAATGATCTATAAGCTTTAAGCTCATCTCATTGTAACCTAGTTTTACATATATATCTTAAGGTATTAAGATGATTGTTTTACCTTGGAATGGAAAGAGAGCTTGAATATATATCAAGAAGGACTCCACCAAGTCTTGAAAGATTCAAATGGGCTAAACAAAGCAACAATGAACACCATTATGGTGAATTTTCGGACACACAAGCATGAGGAACTTGGTTTTTCTTTGAGTTTCCTTACCTTGAAGCAAAGGAGGAGTATATGTGTAGAATACAAGCTCAACTCCATCAATGGTGATTCTCCATGGCACCCAAAATTGAGCTTTGAAGATTTGAAAGGTAGAAGTGTAAGCTTGACCTAACTAGACACAAATTGGTCTTAGAATTTGATTTGGAGCATGGAGTTGGATTTGGCAAGAAATGAAGATGTGAAAGAGGTACTTTGCAACCGTGAGAGAATGAAGAAGAGAGGTATGTGGTGTTTGTGAACCGTGGGAAATGAAGGAAAGAAGGGAGAATGAGATATAACTTACTTTTGAAGATATTTATATGTAAAGCAAATAGTACTTATCTTAGTCATCTTTATTTCTTTAACAAGTTAACAAGTGAGTGGTGAGTCACCACATGATAAAACCGGCCCCCATATAGTTAGAAGGGTGTTTTGGTCTTTGTTGACCAACTTAATCACTTATAACATTATATGTTACAAACTAGTTATAAAATCACTATTCACCAATATCAAGGCACATAGAAGTGAAATTTTGATTTCCCATTGATATAGCCACCCAAATGTGATACTATATAGTACACATGTTAATTAAAGAGTAATGATGGACATTTAGCCATTCAAAACTCATTTACAAGACAATTTTTCAAAAACGTGCTTTAAGACTTCTTAAAGCACATTTTGTGTTTTAACTTGTTTCCAAGCTTGGTTTTCTTTGGTAATTGATTTAATATGTTCATTAACATATAAATATGGCATAGGTATGACCATTAGGTCCTATACACATTTATCCCAAGCTTAGAGCACATTTTTGCCCATATTGACCTTAAGGTATTTATTTGTGTTTTTTGGTTTCATTGTCTACCAAAGTTTCCTAAGGACTTAATTAGCCTTATAAAGTCATAATTAAACATTATCAAGTCTTGGTAGGCTCTTTGGGTCCTAACCAAGTTCACTCATAGCTTAGAGCATGTTTTTGCTCGTACTGTGTCTTAGTGCTTTACTGCACTTTACTATATTTTAAATTGTCCACTGATGTTTCTAAGGCACTTTTTAGCCTTTATATAACATAGTTTGCTATTTAAACCACATATCAAGGTTTGGGGTATTTCAATCTACCCCCCTTAAAAGAACTTCGTCCTCGAAGTTCACATTTCCTCGCATCGTTGGATTAGAATACGGGACTTACTTATAGCCATAAAACTTCCATTACCAACCACCCTTTACATCCAACCTCGGACTTAATGGTCCGGGCAACATATCCACATTATACATAAAATATCATATTCACATGGTAACCTCGGACTCAATGGTCCGGGTACCTTCACCACACTTGCACCCATACAATATCCCTCAGACTCTTAGGTCTGGGTGACATAACCACATTTAGACACATAGGTCTATGTAACACAACACATTTAGACTCATAGGTCTTGATAGCACACACTTTAGGAGATCAAAGCCAAATAACCCTTATCACCCATACCAAACAACATGTCATAGCATGTATATCAAACAGAAATACCTTTTCCATCTCTCCATGGGTTCGAATCCCACGTTGAGTACATATACATTGTGATCCCGCAGAACCCGGTCGCGATGGACACTTTCTGGTCCCCGTTCCTTTGGGAGATCAAAACATTCACTTAATTTTTTAACATATGTACTTCTCATGTCACCGGTCCGAAGACAAAGGCTCATACGTCCTCAGCTCGTGAGCAAGTACTACAAAAATATTCTTTACTAGGTTAAGTATAAGAAGATCTTTTATTCAAAATATTAATCGATTGTTTGAAAACACCAATTGAAAATCCTTTTGAAAACACCACACAACTCCAAGTCCAATTTATGCTCCTTGTATCTTTCTTAACATGGTTATTTGTAATCACTTATAGGGAGCTTCAAGAATCATCCAACACTGATGTGATCAGCATCGGTGTTGAACTATCTTTCCACCCCAATTTGTGTTCGGCTTCCCTTGATCTCATGATAATCAAGTTTCACCTCCCACTTCTTTTCAACCAACAATTAATTCAAGCATATTCCATTTTCTATCTTTGAATCCTTCTAGTCATAATCATAACATCTCCAAGGGATAGAACTCCATCTATCAATCATCATCCGAATCCAACTTAATTCAAGTTACCTAGGGAATTCAATTCTCACTAGGTTCTATGTCGGTCTCATAACCCTTCATAAATCACAACACTGTATATATATACATATATTTTTTTTTATCAAAATACAATACATGGCTTACATTTATGCACCATCGGGGTTTTAGATCCCCGGGAGTTTCTTTACTCCCTTCCACTTGTACTCTCACACACCACTGTTAACAAAATAAACACACTTCCCACAATGGTATTCGCATCCTCTGTGCGCAATTACCACAATTTACCCACAAATAAATGCGTATGTTTATATAACACACGCGCCAACCATCATAACAATCATTTTGTGCTATGCACACCTAGTTCGCGTACACTTGTACGGTAAAACACACTAAGTGGTTTTGCGCTCTACCCCCCTTAAAAGGGATTACGCCCACGTAATCAATCACTAAACCTTGGCTTAAAATGTTCTGCCGTCGTGAAGTGTTTTAACTTCCACGCGGTCCATTACACAATGGATTCTGATTAGAGGATCTTAACCATATTGGCGGTTTAGTCCCTAAACCAAGAATTCGCATTGGAGTTGTAACTCATAACCGGTTTCGGTCCTGGCCTGTAAGGCTTCTAGGCATTGATGACTAGCCATCCATTCATATTCACCATGTATATTCGGCATTTGATGCATGGGCTCACTGGCCTCTGCTGCGCCATTCTGATAATTATAGGGCTAGTTTGCCCCATTCGTTACTGTTACTGTATTGTACATCTCCAATGTATTACCCTTATCTTGGGAAGGATGGTTTCTCAACCGACGCATGGTATCTCTTACCCTGAGCGAATTCGGTGAGTGTCAAAACTTTCCATCCACTTCTCCAGTAGCTTACAGCGTAAACTACTATGTAATTCACAATGATTGCCTTGCTTCCACCGACTTACTGTCGGTTGAGATTGAGCTACTCCTCAGTTGTTTCCCACACCTGGGGTATATCTCATACCGACCTTTGGTATTTAGTGTTACTGTAGTTATTTACTGTTAATCATGTCTCCACCCTTGGTTTTGTACATGTATTCTTTCATTCCTGCGGCCTTGCATTACCTATGCATCGGCCATTATAGCATTATTCCTCCATAATTACCATGCTTCTGATTCCTAGCTATCCCACTCGATCATTACTGTGCAAGAGCAATACCAAAACACTCAGTCATACAGAGTGCAGAGGCGTAAGCCTTGACAACAACTCTCTCATGCGATTGCAATAGGAATTTTCACTGAAATCCTTATCATTTAACACTTGCCACCGGCTTACTGCTCGGTTCGTTTGCTATCGCTTACTGTTGTGCCTCCACTGGGTTTAACTCATAACTCTGCTCATTCCCCATTTTATCATCTAACAATATTCAGGCAACAGTCGCTTATTGCGCACCGTATCCTTACTTAATATACGACATCAACTTATACTGCATCCGCTATTATATTAGCTTCCGCCATTACACTGGGTTTATCTGGCCACTTATTTGGCTGATTTTTTTGAATATACTACTATTTTTCCCCTGAGCGTTGTTCGCTACACATTTAGCTTCACACACCTATGGTGATTGCTATCAACTTATCACACTTCCTGTCTACACAACTGGTACAAACATTTCCTTTCGTATTATTCTTATTCAAATCATCCTGGGGTAATAACAACGTGGTCCATCCTCCACATATTTCTTGAACTTGATTCACATAACTACCGCTTCTGCGGTCTCACAATATCGAGAGGTATTCCCACTCTTAATGCAGTGGTTCGCTTACCACTCTATTCACTTATACCACATAAACTTCTACCATCAATCGAATTTATATAACATATCTTGATTATGGCTTATAAGCCTTATTTGCCTTGAGCTGGGCTCATTGTAGGCTGTCCACACATATGTACTTCTCTGTACAATATTACATGTTTGGAGGTTGTAGTGGGTTCCATGACAAGGTCGTTGTATTCCGTTTCCTTTCATGGGATGTCCCTTAGGTTCGTCAGTCCGTCTCCTGACAACTTATGTCTAAACTGGGTGTTAATTTCAACCCTTGTGTTTCTGTCATGTCATTTTGTGCAACAATTATTGATGCGAACACCCTTTAAGGATTGCTCCTGGGTGTTGCTACTGGTATATTCAGTTAGCCACGCCGTTTGCGTTCTTAACCGGTTATTATTTCTTCTGTAAAGATCAACATTTCCAGATAGTGTAGGTACTGATTCTGGGAGTTTCATCCCGTTCGTTGCACATTAATGTGTCCACATTAGGCATCTGCCTTGCCCTGCTTTTCAGCTATCATGTTTATCCCTGAGGATCCTTAAGACATATACTATGTCTTTACTTAATCGTTTGTGCACTTCGCACTTCCTAACTCTTAAACATTCCCCTGAAAGGAATTCACTAATCCCTTTAATCTCGTTCACTTAACTGAGTTCCTTAATTTCAACCATTCCTTGTATTTTCTAGCTCCTGTTTAATTTATACTGCTGACCGTAGACGGAGTCGACTACTTCCCGTGTTTCGGACTCTACTGGTATACATATATGGGGTATCATACTGATACATTACTACTTACCCAACTAACCTATAAGTAGGTCTGTCAGGCCCACATGCTCCTATCGGAGTGCGGTCGTCCCCACACAGTTGGTACACTTGTAGTGTCCGTCACACGCCTAGGTGAAGTATTCTGTTGTCAACTCCCTTATTCTCCCGTGACAATATTCATTCCTTACTTCCCGAACTTAATCGAGGGAAGGTTTATCCACTGTTGCATCCTTGTCAGTTGCTCTTGGTTTCACTGGTTTGGTTTAAAGAAGGTTGGAAAGAAGTGTTGGTTTGAAAGAAAATCTGGTTTGAAAAGAAAAGGGTTTGTGAAAGATTAGGTTTGAAAGAAAAATTTCCATGGTTTTACAACATCTTCTTACCTTAGCCAAGTCTAGCTTCTTGCTGACTGGTGTACTTCCAATTACAGAGGTTAGGCTAACAGGCCCTTCCACTGTTATGACGATCACATTAACTCCATGGTACTTTTCCAAGTACCTGTAGTGGTTATGAATTTCCTGAACAGCCCTGTTATAGTAACTTGCTATGGCAAGTGCGCCATGCTAACTGGCTATCGGTTCAACACATACCGGTTGTGGTATTGTTTTTATCCCACTGTCATCAGTGGCCTTGTTGGCCCCCACTGATCTTACTGCCTTGATGGATACTCCTCTAGGTGACTTCTCACTGTTTTCATATGATAATCATTAACTAGGGTGTTTCCCATTCTGGAAGTCCCCTTTTTATATAGCATATTTTCTCTTTGTAGCCCGTTCCACGCATCATCGAGGTTACTGAGACTTGTCTCTTGTTTGGGCACTACGTTGTAGTTCCTTGACGGTTGGTATACCGTTGGTGTTTTATTTTTCAACTGTGGTTCCGTAGACACTTGTCTCGGGTGTCATTAATCCATTTCTTGCCTGTTGCACGGTAGGTGCGTTGCAAGCTGGTTATTCTCGACTGCTCTGCATGTCGACCCAGGTTGCCGGAAATTCTATTCTCCAATACACAAGATCCTTCATTTGTCGCTATGTAATGCGGTTAACATTGTTTAGATGGAGACCGTCTCCGGGATTCCCAGTTTTCGGGATCTACCGTGTGACAGGTTCTCCGTACCCTAAAGGTATTTAATAACAGCCAGATCGGGTATTCCCGAGTAAGAGGACTTCCATCTCTCTGGCGTTCTTTCCCAAGTTATCAACAGGGATTGTGGAGGGTGGGATGGATATTGTAGGTTTCCAGTACACACTGGTAATTCCTATCTAGCGTATCTCTCACGCTATCACTCAACCCTCCCAAGGTACTTAAATCCTAACTCGGTATTCCCTAAGCTCGGTAATTCAGTCATCAGAGCGATACTTCGCTCTGATACCACTTTTTGTAACACCCCCATCCAACAACAAACACATAATAACAATCTGCAGCGGAAACTCAACTCATCACATTACTTATTCCAATGGTGTTACACGCCGTTAACCACCCACGTGGCTAACAAGGCTAATACATGTACATTTGTATCGGTCTGATGGACTAGATTCCCGAGCAACTAGACAATACAATACTCATTCCCTTTCAACATTTATTATATGCATCACTCCCCCTGTACCGAGTATTTACAAACTACTGCCGATAACAACTTCGGTCTTACTACGCCTATCATACTCACGCCATTTAAATGGCTACCCATGTATAAACGTCTGCCCCGTCCTACCCTCGAACGGTTTCCAGCTCCTTGTACCTGAAATAGAAAAGGGAGAGAAAGGGTGGCCCCAAGGGGCTCAGCACCTTTGCTGGTATGGTAATCCCGCAGCCCACATGCTACCGGGCCACGCACAACTAATTATCGTCTTAGCATGCAGTTGATTATATTTAAATCATGCATACATGCCATATCCATACAACACCTAATATATTGCCTCAATGGGCTCAATCTATAACCAAAACATCCACACTTAACCAACCATCCAATGATTTCTTAAGCCCTAGAGTGGCCTCCTCTAAACGGAGCTACTTCCTTACGAACGACGTGTACCCATCAATCGGGTTATCCTTAAATGCCTCTTGTCACAGCTGGGATTCATTTCCATGATCCACACATTCCATATCATACAACATATCTCATTTCTCACATAATAAAACATAGCAACACCTTTCTTGTTTCAACGTACATATGTTGACATCGCATCCATTTAAAACATCCAATATATGAATACACCATAGCATAGCAAGGGAATTTGCATAGCACCATAACATTACGTAACACCATAAAAATCGGTTCTCACAGGAACCTTCCACATAGTTAGTATACCATGTGAGCCTAGGGATTTTTGCCAATCCCATGTTAAGCTCGTTACCATCCTCGTTACCGTCCGGTTATATTGAACGGTTAACTTATACCCAAGGGTGTCGGATATAGTAATCCAAGCACACCGAAATAACATAACCATTAGTATGCCCCGTGGCCCGACGTGAGTCAGTAATATAGCTTTGGTTAAGCTAAAAGGGAAGGTTGGAAACCCAATGGGAAAACACCATAACAACACATAGGGGCGAACCTATAATGGCACGACCCCCATCCTCACACGCGTGGCCGGAACAGACCGGACTCCTCTCCCCCCATTAGTACATACATATGCTCATAAGTTAATAGTTAGGGCTCTCATTGGAGCCTATCACACCCACAACCATACGGTATCATAACCGAGTTAATCACCCAAAGGAGGTTCACACACTGCACATAGCAACAATATACAACAATCAACTCATGCATAGCCGTGGTTAGAACGATCCCATGGTATGGGTCGTTAAATCCGATTGCCGATCTCTTGTATGATCCTAGAGTCGGTTAGTTAAGTTTAACACACACATTCGAGGTTAAACGGTATCGGAATCATATTCGCCACATAAATGAATTACTATAAACTCATTACATGTTTTATCTTACAAGGTGGCAAACACTCAGAAAAACATATTGGCATACAAGCCGGTGTAATCCGGTAGGACACAGGTTGCAAAAACCATACCTGTCACCGGGGTCCACTTTACCACGTCCACTTATGTTCCTCGAGCAAATTCTCGAACAACTGTTAACATCACATGTTTTCATTAACATCGGGGTTGCTTGATTATTTAATGTCAATGCTTAATTTTCCCCGTTAACTTAGTTACATAACTTAACTTTTTAACACGTTTTACTCTCGCATCTTAATACAACCTTTAGCCCACTTATTGTCATTAAAACTCACCTAACATGTCCTTAACATCCTTATAACATCATTACCTACAATCCCCATCATCACATATGATTTCATAACCTTAACCATGTTTTTGGTCCGACCGACCCACCGTCCGACCCACAACTGGGTCGGTCCATTACAGACCCTTTTTACCTCCGTAAAACGTGCCCGTCCGACCCACGTCCGACTCACTCGACTGGGTCGGACCATGTGCGAACATTTTCTTCCTTTGAAACTTGACCGACCGACCCATGTCCGACCACCCTTTGGGTCGGACCATTACCGAACACATTCCTAACATCTAACAGAGGCTCGACCGACCCAAAACTGGGTCGGACCCCTGGGTCGGTCGCCTTCTAAACTACCCAAACTTTGCCAATCTTCACCAAATTTCTCCTAAGGCCTCTTAATGCTTCTAACAACATTTGGTAACCTTATATCCACATACAACATCCATGAAACTCATTTTCTAACTCCTTAAGCCTTTACTTATATCTTCACAAAATTCCTAACACTTACAATGTTTTCTCCTTATGATTTCTAGGTGGCATTTCACCTATGATGACCACAATACCAAGGTGTTTCCTCTACACCTTAACATCCCCAACTTCTTTTCTTACTAGCTAAATCTCCTTTTCACAACTACTTAAAACTCCATACTCAAAACACACATTGAATTCCTAGAGCTTCCAATATAATACCTAAACCCTTGCATCACTCTTAAACACCTTAACACATGTTTCTTCTCAAATAAACATTAATTCACCTTTCACTCCTAGTTCACCAAAACTTCCTTAAAACACTTAGAACTTCTTACACATTTCCCAAATTTGGCATAGCTTCTCTACTATATACCCACATCCAAACACTTAGGTTTCTACCTTATTTCATCCAAGAACACCTAAATCCATCAAACACATTTTATACACAAACTTCACACATTAAGCACTACATCACAATATAGTGCATAACTTAAATTGCTTGGCACTTAGGCCCTTAATGCATGCTCTTAGGCCCTTAAATTGCATAAACCTTAAACACCGAATTTCCCACATAATAATGCCTTTGACCTGCAAATACACCCAACAATACATACTTTAATAAACTCCTTGAGAGCATTTTACTAGCTCATTTACCATTTGCTCTTTAGGTAGTTTTAACAAGCATTATAAGCTTATTCTCCTAAGGCATTAAACCACATTTGAGATAGCTTGTTTACCTCTTTTCCTCACAAATTTCTTTTTGTTTCCTTGTAAACCGGTAAGGCATTTCCTTCTTGTCAACAACTAAACAATATACCAACATTGTAATGAGTATATAAGCTTTAAGCTTCATCTCATTGTAAACCCTAGGTTACATATATTCTTAAGGTATTAAGATGATTGTTTTACCTTGGAATGGAAAGAGAGCTTGAATATATATCAAGAGAGGACTCCACCAAGTCCTTGAAAGATTCAAATGGAGCTAGAACAAAGCAACAATGAACACCATTAATGGTGAATTTTCGGACAACACAAAGCATGAAGGAAACTTGGTTTTTTCTTTGAGTTTTCCTTACCTTGAAGCAAAGGAGAGTAATAATGTGTAGAAATACAAGCTCAAACTCCATCAATGGTGATTCTCCATGGCACCAAAATTGAGCTCTTGAAGATTTGAAAAAGGTAGAAGTGTAGAGCTTGACCTAACTAAGACAAATATGGTCTTAGAATTTGATTTGGAGCATGGAGTTGGATTTGGCAAGGAAATGAAGATGGAGAAGAGAGGTATATTGCAAACCGTGAGAGAATGAAGAAGAGAGGTTAGTGGTGGTGTTTGGAACCGTGGGAAATGAAGGAAAGGAAGGGAGAATGAAGATAGAACTTACTTTTGAAGATATTTATATGTAAAGCAAATAGTACTTATCTTAGTCATCTTTATTTCTTTAACAAGTTAACAAGTGAGTGGTGAGTCACCACATGATAAAACCCCCCATATAGTTAGAAGGGTGTTTTGGTCTTTGTTGACCACACTTAATCACTTATAACATTATATGTTACAAACTAGTTATAAAAATCACTATTCACCAATATCAAGGCACATAGAAGTGAAATTTTTGATTTCCCATTGATATAGCCACCCAAATGTGATACTATATAGTACACATGTTAATTAAAGAGTAATGATGGACATTTAGCCATTCAAAACTCATTTACAAGACAATTTTTCAAAACGTGCTTTAAGACTTCTTAAAGCACATTTTGTGTTTTAACTTGTTTCCAAGCTTGGTTTTCTTTGGTAATGATTTAATATGTTCATTAACATATAAATATGGCATAGGTATGACCATTAGGTCCTATACACATTTATCCCAAGCATAGAGCACATTTTTGCCCAATTGACCTTAAGGTATTTATTTGTGTTTTGTTTGGTTCCATTGTCTACCAAAGTTTCCTAAGGACTTAATTAGCCTTATAAAGTCATAATTAAACATTATCAAGTCTTGGTAGGCTCTTTGGGTCCTAACCAAGTTCACTCATAGCTTAGAGCATGTTTTTGCTCGTACTGTGTCTTAGTGCTTTACTGCACTTTACTGTGTTTTAAATTGTCCACTGATGTTTCTAAGGCACTTTTAGCCTTTATATAACATATTTTGCTATTTAAACCACATATCAAGGTTTGGGGTATTTCATTTATAACTTTGGAAAACAACGCCAGAGAGATGGAAGTCCACTCCTACTCGGGAATACCCGATCTGGCTGTTATTAAATACCTTTAAAGTACGGAAGACCTCTCATACGGTAGATCCCGAAAACTGGGAATCCCGGAGACGGTTTCCATCTGAACAATGTTAACCGCATTTAATAGCGAAGAATGAAGAATTTCATGTATGAGAGAATAGAATTTCCGGCAACCTGGGTCGACATGCTAAGCACGTCGAGAATAACCAACTTGCAACGCACCAACCGTGCAACGGCAAGAAATGGATTAATAAAACCCGAGAGGGTGTCTACGGAACCACAGTTGATAAATAATACACCAACGGTATACCAACGACAAGGGAACTACAACGTAGTGCCCAAATACGTGGAACGGCACAAAGTGAATACAATACTAGAAAAAGGGGTCTCCCAGAATGGGAAACACCCTAGTTGATGATCGTCATGTGAAGACAGTGAGAAGTCACCTAGAAGAGTTATTGTCAAGGCAGTAAGATCAGTGAGGGCCAACAAGGCCACTGATGACAGTATGGGTAAAAACAATACCACAACCGGTATGTGAAACCGATAGCCAGTTAGCATGGCGCACTTGCCATAGCAAGTGCTGCTAACAGGGCTGTTCGAGAATTTATAACCACTACAAAGTACTTAGTAAAGTACTATAAGGTTAAATGTGATCCATAATAGTGAAGGGCCTGTTAGCCTAACCCCTGTAATTGTAAGTAGACCAGTCAGCAAGAAGCTAGACTTGGCTAAGGTAAGAAGATGTTTGTGAAATCATGAAAAAAAAAAAAATTCTTTAAAACCCAGATTTATTCAAACCCTTTTCTTTTCCAAAACCAAATTTCTTTCAAACCAACACTTCTTTCTAACCTTCTTTTAAACCAAACCAGTAAAAACCCAAGGGCAGTTGATAAAGATACAACAGTGGATAAACTTTCCCTCGATTAAGTTTGGGAAGCACGGAATGAATATTGTCCCACGGACAATATAAGGGAGTGACAACAGAATAACTTCACCTAGGCGTGTGACGGACACTACGAGTGTACCAACTGAAATGTGGGACGACCGCACTCCGATAGGAGCTTGTGGGCCTGACAGACCTATGGGTTAGTTGGGTAGGTAGCAATGTATCAGTATGGTACCCCACACTATGTATACGATGGAGTCCGAAACACGGGAAGTAGTCGACTCCGTCTACGGTCAGCAGTATGAGTCAAACAAGAGCTAAGGATTACAAGGAATAGTTGAAGTTAAGGAACTCAGTTAAATTAACGAGACTAAAGGAATTAGTGAATTCCTTTCAACGAAATGCTTAAGGTCAGGAGGTGCGAAGTGCACTAACTGTAATGTAAAGACATCGTATACGTCTTAAGGATCCTCGGGATAAACATGTTAGCTGGAACGGTGACCCAGCCTGTACGTGGCAAGCAGATGCCTAATGTGGACACATTAATGTGAAATGAACGGGATGAAACTCCCAGAATGAGTACTACAATATCAGAAATGTTGATCTTCACAGAAGAGGTAATGAGCCAGTTAAGAACGCAATGGTGTGGCTAACTGATATACCAATAAGTGTGAACTAGATGTAAGGCATAACTTAGCAACACCCAGGAGCGATCCTTGAAGGGTGTTTGCATCACGATAATTGAACAAGACAACGTGATAGAAACACGAGGGTTGAAACTAACTACACAGTTTAGACATAAGTTGTCAGGAGACGGACTGACAAAACCTAAGGGGCATCCCATGAAAGGAAACGTAATGAACGACCTTGTCAATGGAGCTCGATATGATATCCAAACTATGTCATGTTGTACAAAGAAGTTACATGTATGTGGACGCCTACAACGAGCGCAGCTCAAGGCATAAGGCCTGTAAGCCAAGCAACACATGTGTATGAAATTAGGTTGACTGCAAAAGTTTATGTTATATAAGTGAATCGAGTGGAGAACGAACCATGCATTAAGAGTGGGGATACCTCTCGATATTGTGAGACCGCATGAGCGGTAGTTATGTGAATCAAGTTCAAGAAATATGTTAAGGATGGACGACGTTATTATTGAAAGAGAGCAGTTAGCTTAGTAGTACGTGTGTATAAAGTGAAACACCGAGCTGAATAATGTCGGCTTGTGACTCGAATGATCGACGCTCAAGGAGCATTCAGTAGTCATCCAAATGAGTGATGAACCATAATATGAATGATATAAGTATATGTGTGGAAGTTAATGTGACAGTAAATACGTTGTAAGTTAGTGTTATACAACAAGCACGGTGCGCAGTAAGCGACCGGTGTATAAGTGTGGTGGCGGATAAGACCAGTTATGGGTTAAACTCAATGGACATGCAAGCAAGTGATGATACACAGACTGGGTAATAAGTCAATGGTCGGTACTATGTGGTAAGGAAACTCAGTGTGAATTCCATGGCGAATCACATAAGGGATTTACTGTCAAGAGTTTACGCCTCTGCAATCTGTTTGACTGAGTGTCTTGGTATTGCACTTGTGCAGTAATGAACGAGTGGGATAGCTAAGAATTGGAAACATGTTAATTGTGAAGCAAATGTGGAGGCATGATTAACAGTAAGTGACTACAGTAGCACTAACTGCCAAATAGCGGTATGGAATATACCACAAATGTTGTAAATAGCTGAGAGAGCACTACATACTAGGTAGTAGCTCAATCTCAACCGACAGTAAGTCGGAAGGAAACAAGTCAATCATTGTGAAATACATAGCTGTATACACAGTAAGTTGTTATGGAAGTGGATAGAAAGTTTATAACTCACCGAATTCGCTAACGGTAAGAGATACCACGCGTCGGTTGAGAAACCATTGTTACCAAGATGAAGGTGACAATTGGGAATGTACAATACAGTACGAATAACAAATGGGGCAATTAAGCTCTACAATTATTAGAGTTTCGCAGCAGAAACTAGTGAGCCAGTGATTCAAGCGTTGAATGTACATGGTGAACATGAGTGAATGGCTAGTTATTAACGCCTAGAAGCCTAACAGGCCAGAATCGGAACCAACTAAGAGTTTAAACAAACTCCAATGAGAATTGTTGGTTCAGGAACTAAACCGCCAATAAGGTTAAGATCCTCTAATCAGAATCCATTGTGTAATAGACCGCGTGGAGTGTATATTACCGTACAAGTGTACATAGTGTATGTGACTTATATTGTGCATAGCACAAAATTATATTATTGTTTTGATGATTGGTGTGTGTGTTACGTAAACATACACATTCATTCATGGTTTAATTGTGGTAATTGCGCACAGAAGATGCGAATACCATTGTGATAAGTGTGTGTATTTGTTAACAATTGTGTGTGATAGTACAAGTATGGGAGTAGAGAAAATCCCGGGGGAACAAACCCCGACAGTGTATAAATGTGAAATTGTGTGTTGTATTTTGATAAAATATATGTGTATATATATACTATATAGTGATTCAAGAAAGAATACGAAACTGATATAGAACCTAGTGAGAATGAGATTCCCTAGGCAACAGGATTAAAGTGAGTGGAGGTAACTGATAGACGGAGTTCTATCCTTTGGAGATGTTATGAACATGATTAGAATGATTTAAAAGATAGAAAATTGGAAATGAGTGATTTATTTGATGCTTGAAAATGAAGTGGGAAGTGGAACTTGATTTGCATGTGATCAAGGGAAGCCGAACACAAATTGGGGTGGAAGGATAGTTCAACACTGATGCTGATCACATCAGGGTTGGATGACTCTTGAAACTCCCTATAAGTGGTCACAAATAACCACGCTAAGAAAAGAAGCAAAGAGCTTAAGTTGGACTTGGAGTTGTGTGCGTTTTCAAAAGGATTTTCAATTGGTATTTATAAAACGTTGATAGATACTTTACATAATTAAAGTTTTCTTACTTAACCTCACAAGGAAAAATTTCAAATTTAAGTGATTGTTTTAATCTCCCAAAGGCACGGGGACGGAAGGTGTCCATCGCGACCGGGTTCTGCGGGATCACAGTGTGTATCAAGGATATTTTTGATTGTTATATATGCTATGACATGTTGGGTGGTATGTGTAATAAGTATTATTTTGGCCTTGAGTTCCTAAAGTGTATGCTATCAAGACCTATGAGTCTAAATGTGTTGTGTTACATAGACCTATGTGTCTAAAGACTGTTATGTTATCGGGACCTATGTGTCTAAATGTTGTTATGTTACCCAAGACCAGTGAGTCAAAGGGTTGTTATGTATGTGTAAATGTTGTTAAGATACCCGGACCATTGAGTCCGAGGTTATCATGTGAATAAGTTATGTTATGTGTGGATGTGAATGTGTTGCCCGGACCATTAAGTCCGAGGTTGTGATGTAAAGTGTGTTGGTTATGGAAGTTTATTTCCAAGTGATTACTGTGTTCTAATCTAATGATGTGTGGAAAGTGTGAACTTCGAGGACGAAGTTCTTTTAAGGGGGGTAGATTGAAATACCCCAAACCATGATATGTTGTTAAACATTAAACTATGGTATGTAAAGGCTAAAAATGCCTTAGAAACATCAGTGAACAATTTAAACCACAGTAAATGCAATAAAGCACTAAGATACAGTTTGAGCAAAACATGCTCTAAGCTATGAGTGAACTTGGTTAGGACCCAAAGAGCCTACCAAGACTTAATAACATTTAATTATGATTTTATAAGGCTAATTAAGTCCTTAGGAAACCTTGGTAGACAATGAAACCAACAAAACACAAATAAATACCTTAAAGTCAATAAGAGCAAAAATGTTCTCTAAGCTTGGGATAAATTTGTATAAGACCTAATGGTCATACCTACACCTTATAAATATGTTAATGAACATATTAAATCAATTACCAAAGAAAACCAAGCTGAAACAAGTTAAAACACAAAAAGTGCTTTAAGGAGTCTTAAAGCACGTTTTTGAAAAATTGTCTTGTAAATGAGTTTTGAATGGCTAAATGTCCATCATTACTCTTTAATTAACATGTGTACTATATAGTATCACATTTGGGTGGCTATATCAATGGGAAATCAAAAATTTCACTTCTATGTGCCTTGTTTTAGTGAATAGTAACTTTTATAAGCTAGTTTGTAACATATGTTATCATAAGTAATTAAATTGACAAATAAAGACTAAAACACCCTCATTATAATAAAGGGGGCCGGTTTCTTAAGTGTGGTGACTCACCACTCACTTGTTAACTTGTTAAAGAATAAAGATGACTAATATAGTTACTATTTGCTTTATAAACACAAATATATTCTAAAAAGCAAACTTATCTCATTTCTCTCATTCCTTCTCCATTTCACACGGTTCCAACTTCTTCTTCCTCCCTTCTTGCTGTTCTCTCACGGTAATATCACCACCACCATGAAAACTCAAGCTTTGATCTCTTGTAAAATCTAGCTCACTTATCCAAATCGAAAACAAACACCACCAATCTCTTCCTCTCATCAAGCTCTTCATTTCTATCTTCTCAAAACTTCAAGAGACCCATTTCGGGCCAATGGTTTCCACCATTGAAGGAGCTTGAGCTTGTCTTTCCACATATTATTGATCTCCTTTGCTTCTAGGTAAGGAATCTCAAAGAAAAATCAAGTTTCCTTAATGATTTTGCCTTGACCGAAAATGTACATTGATGGAGCTCTTTGTGACTTTTTCTAGCTTCATTCCAATCTCTTATGGACTAGGTGGAGTCCTCTCTTCATAAATATTCAACTCCCTTCAAAGATCAAGGTAAAACAACTACATTAATGTTTTGAAATAATGTAAACCTAGGGTTTACAATGAGATGAATCATAAAGCTTATATACTCATTTCAATTTGGTATATGTTTAGTAGTTGACAAGGAAAGAAATGCCTTACCGGTTTAAGAGGAAACAAGAAAGAAGTTTGAGTGGAAAAGAGGTAAATATGCTATCTCAATGTGGTTTAATGCCTTAGGAGAAATGAGCTTATAATGCTTGCTAAAACTACCTAAAGAGCAAATGGTGAATGACTTAGTAAGGTGTTCTCAAGGAGACTAGTAAAGGAACATATGTCTTGGTGTGTAATTGCAGGTCAAAGGCTCATGTATTGTGGAAATTCAGTGTTTAAGGTTTATGCAATTTAAGGGCCTAAGAGCCATGTTATTTAAGGGCCTAAGTGCCAAGCAATTTAAGTTAAGCACTATATTGTGATGTAGTGCTAAATGTGTGAAGTTTGTGTATAAAAATGTGTTTGATGGATTTAGGTATTCTTGAGTGTTTAATGGTGAAAACTATGAGCTTTGGAATGATGATGTGCTAAGAGAACCTATGGCAAAATTTGTAAAATGTATAAGGAGTTTTAAGTGCTTAAATGAACTTGGGTGAACTAGGAATTGTTAGGAATGGATACATGCTTCACTAAGGAAGAAACATGCATTAAGGTGTCCTAAGGTGCTATAAGGATTTAGGCATTGTCTTGGAAGTTCTAGAAATCCAATGAGTGTCTTTTAGGATGTATTAAAGTCTTGGAGAAGTTTGTTTAAGGTTTAGGTAATGTTGATGAATAAGGAGAAATGATGTTTAGGTAAGGTTTTAGAAAGGAATTCAAGAAGTTGTGAAAAGAGGATTTGGTTAGTAAGAGGAGGTGCTTGGGAGATGATGTTATGAAGGTGAGGAAGCATTTTAGTGTAGTAGCCATTTATAGGTGAAACACCACTTAGGAAACCAAATGGAAAATGTACAAGTGTTAAGAGATTTGGTAGGAAAATTGGGTAACAAGTTGGTTAATGTTATAAGGTGAATCAAAGTGATATTTTGGTATTAGAATATGCCTAAGTTCATGTATGAAGCTTGGGTAATCAATGGATGAAGATAAGAGGTGAAACAAGACTTGAAAATGTCATACTTGAAATTCTGTTACAGTGGTCCGGGACTTAGGATTTGGAAGATGTCCCGGACCGTGCATGTAAAAGAGGTCGAGAATTGTAGAACATATTGGTCCGGGACTTGGGATTGGTACAAGGTCCCGGACCAGGGTAGTTTTTCAAGCCGAGAGTTTTACAAGAGCTTTGGTCTGGGACTTGGGGTGAGTACTAGGTCCCGGACCACCCTATTAAAATTGGCTGAGAGTACTCCAATGTGTTGGTCCGGGACTTAAGGTAAGGACCAAGTCCCGGACCACTCTGAAAATGAGATTTAAGGTATGGAAATGGTAAGTAATGATGGGGAATGATAGGTAATGATGTTATAAAGTTGTTAAGGACATGTTAGTTGAGTTTTAATGACAATTAATGGGTGAAAAACTGTATTAAGATGTAAAAGTAAAGCAAGTTAAAAATGTCAAGTTTTGTAACTAAGTTAACGGGGAAGAGTTATAAGTATTAGACTTTAAACAATCATGTTACCAATGTTAATAAAAATACATGTAATGTTATCAGTTGTTCGAGAATTGCTCGAGGAACATAAGTGGACATGATAAAGTGGACTCCGGTGACAGGTATGGTTTTCTTGCAACCTGTGTCCTACCGGATTACACCGGCTTGTATGCAAATGTGTTCTTCTGTGTGTTTGCCACGTTATAAGATAAATCATGAAACGAGTTTACCGTCGTTATTGTTGTTGTATGTTTACGTGCCGATACCGGTAACCTCAAATGCGCTTGAAGGGCTAGTTAACCACTATTAAGTAAACGTAAGAGAACGGTATCCGGTAATAACGTTTCCGACCTAAGGAACGTTCTAACCACGGCTATGCGTGAGTTAGTTGTGTGATGGTTGTGTGTGATGTTTGTGCGTGATTGTATGACTCTCCCTTCCCATGTGTGTGTCTAACAAGACTTAACCTAATGTCGTGATTATTTAACTAAAGTTCAATGATGAACTTCTGACAAGTGCTAACGGGGCAAGTGAGGAGTCCGGTCTGTTCCGGCCACGCGTGTGAGTATGGGGGTCGTTGTCATAGCAGGTTCAATCCTCTCCGTATGTTATGGTTGTTTTCCAATTTGGTTCCCAACCTTCCCTTTAGCTTAACCAAGGCTATTACTGACTCACGTCGGGCCACATGGGCATACTATTGTTATGTTTGTTCGGTGTGCTTGGATCACTATATCCGAGACACCTTGTGTTAAGTTATCCGTCCATTTAACGAGACGGTAACAAGTTATGTAACGAGCTTATCATGAGACTGGCAACATTCTCTAGGCTCACCAGTGTTAATAACAATGTTTGGGTCGGTTCCTAATAGAACCATTCCCGTTATGTATGTATTTTGTTGGCGATGCAATATCTATTTCGATGTTATGATGTACACATTGAAACGTGCAAGGTGTTGTTATGTTTTGTTATGTGCGGAGCGTTATATGTCGTAAGATATGTAGTGTGTGGATCATGGAAATGAATCCCAGTTTGTGATAAGAGGCGTTTAAGGATAACCCGATTTAAGGGTAAGTGTCGTCTATTAAGGAAGTAGCTCCATTAGAGGAGGAACACTCTAGGGATATTGAATACCATGAGTGACTTATAAAGTAAGGATATACTACCCGTTTGTTGAGCCCGTTGAGGCGAAATGATTATGTGTTGTGTGTTTACAGTTGTATGCATGATTTAAATATAATCAATTGCATGCTAAGACGACAATTAGTTGTGCGTGGCCCGGTAGCATGTGGGCTGTGGGATTACCATACCGGCAAAGGTGCTGAGCCCCTTGGGGGCCACCCTTTCTCTCTTTTCCTATTTCAGGTACAGAGAGTTGGAAGCCGTTCGAGAGTTGGACGGGGTAGATGTAGTTCATGGGTAACCGTTTAAGTGTATATATACAGTAGGTGTAGTAAGACCGATATTGTTGTCGGCATCAGTTTATAAATACTCGGTATAGTTGAAAGGTGTATGTTGTGTTTTTTTAATGGAAAGGGATAATAATGTGTAGTCGCTCGGAAATTTAGCCCATCAGACCGGTACAATGTGTATGTATTAGCCTTGTTAGCCACGTAGGTGGCTAACGGCGTGTAACACCAACGAGTTAAGTAATGTGATGAGGTTGTTTTTCCGCTGCAGTTTATTGTAAGTGTGTTAATGTTGGATGGGGTGTTACATTGTCATAACGTTTATAACATTATAGACCTTAGTCTAAAATTCATCTTTCAACTCCTGTTAACTCAGTATAACCCTTAACTTAATTTAAATTCCGTTTTGACCACATAACATTATGTAATGTTATACCATATACTAATATCATACTATGTGATATTTTTATTCCCTTTAACTTATAACCTATAGTCTTTATACAAAACTATTTATTATTGCCTCTTAGGCACCATAAGAAAATCTTATTCTTTTCCATAAACCATAGTTTCCTTTATTTACAAAATCACCGCTTTCTTTTTACCATGTTATATATACCATTTAATATAACATTTCTAACTTATAAAAGAGTTAACCTATGGTTATTTTTTTGTAAATTCCGAACAGCCCTTGTGCTATTCTATAATTGCCATTTGGCCCTATTTATAACATATAGTTCTTCCATATCATTAAAACCATATTTTATACACATATCATAATAAATTCTCTTAATAATTCAAAAAATCACCAAATTCCACCAAAGAGTTATAAATATCCTTATTAACCCATATACTCTTGGTATTTACCATTCCACCATCTATATTTCTCCAAAGTGTCATAATGAGTTTTGAATGGCTAAATGTCCATCATTACTCTTTAATTAACATGTGTACTATATACTATCACATTTGGGTGGCTATATCAATGGGAAATCAAAAATTTCACTTCTATGTGCCTTGTTTTAGTGAATAGTAACTTTTATAAGCTAGTTTGTAACATATGTTATCATAAGTAATTAAATTGACAAATAAAGACTAAAACACCCTCATTATAATAAAGGGGGCCGGTTTCTTAAGTGTGGTGACTCACCACTCACTTGTTAACTTGTTAAAGAAATAAAGATGACTAATATAGTTACTATTTGCTTTATAAACACAAATATCTTCTAAAAAGCAAACTTATCTCATTTCTCTCATTCCTTCTCCATTTCACACGGTTCCAACTTCTTCTTCCTCCCTTCTTGCTGTTCTCTCACGGTAATATCACCACCACCATGAAAACTCAAGCTTTGATCTCTTGTAAAATCTAGGTCACTTATCCAAATCGAAAACAAACACCACCAATCTCTTCCTCTCACCAAGCTCTTCATTTCTATCTTCTCAAAACTTCAAGAGCCCCATTTCGGTGCCATGGAGTTCCACCATTGAAGGAGCTTGAGCTTGTCTTTCCACATATTATTGATCTCCTTTGCTTCTAGGTAAGGAATCTCAAAGAAAAATCAAGTTTCTTTCATGATTTTGCCTTGACCGAAAATGTACATTGATGGAGCTCTTTGTGTGACTTTGTTCTAGCTTCATTCCAATCTCTTATGGACTAGGTGGAGTCCTCTCTTCATAAATATTCAAACTCCCTTCAAAGATCAAGGTAAAACAACTACATTAATGTTTTGAAATAATGTAAACCTAGGGTTTACAATGAGATGAAGCATAAAGCATATATACTCATTTCAATGTTGGTATATTGTTTAGTAGTTGACAAGGAAAGAAATGCCTTACCGGTTTAAGAGGAAACAAGAAAGAAGTTTGAGTGGAAAAGAGGTAAATATGCTATCTCAATGTGGTTTAATGCCTTAGGAGAAATGAGCTTATAATGCTAGCTAAAACTACCTAAAGAGCAAATGGTGAATGACTTAGTAAGGTGTTCTCAAGGAGACTAGTAAAGGAACATATGTCTTGGTGTGTGTAATTGCAGGTCAAAGGCTCATGTATTGTGGAAATTCAGTGTTTAAGGTTTATGCAATTTAAGGGCCTAAGAGCCATGTTATTTAAGGGCCTAAGTGCCAAGCAATTTAAGTTAAGCACTATATTGTGATGTAGTGCTAAATGTGTGAAGTTTGTGTATAAAAATGTGTTTGATGGATTTAGGTATTCTTGAGTGTTTAATGGTGAAAACTATGAGCTTTGGAATGATGATGTGCTAAGAGAACCTATGGCAAAATTTGTAAAATGTATAAGGAGTTTTAAGTGCTTAAATTAACTTGGGTGAACTAGGAATTGTTAGGAATGGATACATGCTTCACTAAGGAAAAACATGCATTAAGGTGTCCTAAGGTGCTATAAGGATTTAGGCATTGTCTTGGAAGTTCTAGAAATCCAATGAGTGTCTTTTAGGATGTATTAAAGTCTTGGAGAAGTTTGTTTAAGGTTCAGGTAATGTTGATGAATAAGGAGAAAATGATGTTTAGGTAAGGTTTTGAGAAAGGAATTCAAGAAGTTGTGAAAGAGGATTTGTTAAGTAAAGAAGGTGCTTGGGAGATGATGTTATGAAGGTGAGGAAGCATTTTAGTGTAGTAGCCATTTATAGGTGAAACACCACTTAGGAAACCAAATGGAAAATGTACACGTGTTAAGAGATTTGGTAGGAAAATTGGGTAACAAGTTGGTTAATGTTATAAGGTGAATCAAAGTGATATTTTGGTATTAGAATATGCCTAAGTTCATGTATGAAGCTTGGGTAATCAATAGATGAAGATAAGAGGTGAAACAAGACTTGAAAATGTCATACTTGAAATTCTGTTACAGTGGTCCGGGACTTAGGATTTGGAAGATGTCCCGGACCGTGCATGTAAAGAGGTCGAGAATTGTAGAACATATTGGTCCGGGACTTGGGATTGGTACAAGGTCCCGGACCAGGGTAGTTTTTCAAGCCGAGAGTTTTACAAGAGCTTTGGTCCGGGACTTGGGGTGAGTACTAGGTCCCGGACCACCCTATTAAAATTGGCCGAGAGTACTCCAATGTGTTGGTCCGGGACTTAAGGTAAGGACCAAGTCCCGGACCACTCTGAAAATGAGATTTAAGGTATGGAAATGGTAAGTAATGATGGGGAATGATAGGTAATGATGTTATAAAGTTGTTAAGGACATTTTAGGTGAGTTTTAATGACAATTAAGTGGGTGAAAAACTGTATTAAGATGTAAAAGTAAAGCAAGTTAAAAATGTCAAGTTTTGTAACTAAGTTAACGGGGAAGAGTTATAAGCATTAGACTTTAAACAATCATGTTACCCCGATGTTAATAAAAATACATGTAATGTTATCAGTTGTTCGAGAATTGCTCGAGGAACATAAGTGGACATGATAAAGTGGACTCCGGTGACAGGTATGGTTTTCTTGCAACCTGTGTCATACCGGATTACACCGGCTTGTATGCCAAGTGTTCTTCTGTGTGTGTTGCCATGTTATAAGATAAATCATGAGATGAGTTTACCGTCGTTATTGTTGTTGTATGTTTACGTGCCGATATCGGTAACCTCAAAGCGCTTGAAGGGCTAGTTAACCACTATTAAGTAAACGTAAGAGAACGGTATCCGGTAATAACGTTTCCGACCTAAGGAACGTTCTAACCACGGCTATGCGTGAGTTAGTTGTGTGATGGTTGTGCGTGATGTTTGTGCGTGATTGTATGACTCTCCCTTCCCATGTGTGTGTCTAACAAGACTTAACCTAATGTCGTGATTGTTTAACTAAAGTTCAATGATGAACTTCTGACAAGTGCTAACGGGGGAAGTGAGGAGTCCGGTCTGTTCCGGCCACGCGTGTGAGTATGGGGGTCGTTGTCATAGCAGGTTCGATCCTCTCCGTATGTTATGGTTGTTCCAATTTGGTTCCCAACCTTCCCTTTAGCTTAACCAAGGCTATTACTGACTCACATCGGGCCACAGGGGCATACTATTGTTATGTTTGTTCGGTGTCCTTGGATCACTATATCCGAGACAACTTGTGTTAAGTTATCCGTCCATTTAACGAGACGGTAACAAGTTATGTAACGAGCTTATCATGAGACTGGCAACATTCTCTAGGCTCACCAGTGTTAATAACAATGTTTGGGTCGGTTCCTAATAGAACCATTCCCGTTATGTATGTATTTTGTTGGCGATGCAATATCTATTTCGATGTTATGATGTACACGTTGAAACGTGCAAGGTGTTGTTATGTTTTGTTATGTGCGGAGCGTTATATGTCGTAAGATATGTAGTGTGTGGATCATGGAAATGAATCCCAGTTTGTGATAAGAGGCGTTTAAGGATAACCCGATTTAAGGGTAAGTGTCGTCTATTAAGGAAGTAGCTCCATTAGAGGAGGAACACTCTAGGGATATTGAATACCATGAGTGACTTATAAAGTAAGGATATACTACCCGTTTGTTGAGCCCGTTGAGGCGAAATGATTATGTGTTGTGTGTTTACAGTTGCATGCATGATTTAAATATAATCAATTGCATGCTAAGACGACAATTAGTTGTGTGTTGCCCGGTAGCATGTGGGCTGCGGGATTACCGTACCAGCAAAGGTGCTGAGCCCCTTGGGGGCCACCCTTTCTCTTCTTTTCCTATTTCAGGTACAGAGAGCTGGAAGCCGTTCGAGAGTAGGACGGGGTAGATGTAGTTCATGGGTAACTGTAACACCCCAACCGTTAATCTCGTCATTACCTCTTAATTTAATACCAATACTCTTACTCACGCAGCGGAACTCTAACTACAACGAGGGGTGAAACAACGCCGTTAGCCACCCATATGGCTAACCAGGCCTATCTCACATACAGTAACGGTCTGATGGACTGGATCAACCGAGTGCTTCATACAAATACAATACTCATTTCACTTCTTTACTAAACCGAGTCTACAATATACGGATGCCGATAACATACTCGGACTTACACCTCATACAAACGCATAAGTATTTACAATCTAACTACCCATGCTCACAGCCGTCCCCGTCCTACTCTCTCGAACGGTGGTCAGCTTCAAGTACCTGCACACTAAAAACGTTCCCCCTAGGGGGTCAGCTTTCGCTGCGCATGAAATTCGCATATACCACGTGCTAACCGCGGTACGCCGACTACTTCAGGTCGGATATACATGGAGTTCATTTTAAACAAACACATGCATCATGGCAATACAATATATATGTATATCACACAAGGAATCTACATCCAATCACGGAACACGATTCCTAACTAACATAACAATGTTGTTAGTGGTACCTGGTTACTCTTAGGCTTTGAGGGTTATTCCTCACTATGCCTTGTTTACTTATTCAATACCTCACCCGCTCTCTCGGGTTACTTATTTGTATACACACCCATTCTCTTGGGCTACTCATTCTTACACGTACCCATTCTCTCGGGTTACACATTCATATACTCACCCCTTTCTCTCGGGTTATTTATACTCATTATCTCACCCGCACTCTTGGGTTATTCATACTCAAGCTCTTGTAGATTCTCGAGACACTACAGGTCTCCTACATCACGCTTGTTACTCTCTTTACATACTTAAGCCAAAACTCATGGCTCTCTAGCATAGTCTTACTTCCCCGGTTTCGACCCTACTCTGGGTCTAGCATGGTGGGAAGGTTCAACTAGCTCAGGAACTCTCTCTTAGTTCCCATCTCTTTTACTTAGGTCCGACTACTCTCGGACTACTCTCGTTCCCATACACTCCTCTCTCGGAGTTATAATAATATCATGTATATTAGTCTAGGAGCATCATTCTCGATGTTTCTAATGACTTTGGGAACTTAACTTAAATTCGGGTAATCTTAGGTTTAAGTGTTACCCTCACAATCATATGCTCGTACATTCGGATATTTTCTTATACCGGGTAAAATCCTCATATAAGAGGTTGACCGTATCTCAAGGGAGTCACATAGTCCCTTAGGTCTCTTTTACCTTTCTTATATGTTTACATTATTGGCCTAACTTCAATCCTCTCGATGGAGGTTGTTTATCTCTCCACTCATATTTATTTCGTGGATTGTTTCAATAAGGTTCTCTAACCGTTATCGGGTATATACCAACCCGTACATCTCCTCACATTTTGGGAGTTCATATGTTTGTGTTATCGTTATACTTTAATCGATAGCTTGTGTGTTTTGCATAATACCATTGGTTATGTGACTACCCGTTCAACGGGTTTCTAGTCAATCAGTACTCACTAAGAGTCGGTCTATGCACTAAGTTAGACACCGGCATACAAGTATGTTAGCTCATTCAACATACATCAAGGCATACATAATCAAACAAGGGATTATTTTCATGCTTTATTCTTGATTAAGCCGGCACACAAACACCACAAAATCAGAGTAACTCGGTTAGCATACGGGGCATGAGAAAATCATACCTTTCACCGGGGTTTTTACTTTTACCGTGTCATCTCATCAAGCTCGGGTCACGCATGGTTCTCTGATAATGTTTCCAACATTATTATTAATACTAATATCATACGGAACATAATAACATGTTACCCCCGTATTACCGCTCCGTACCCCGTTATCCCTTATCTTGGTTTCATCACTCTTGTTTCATTTGAGTTCTCACTTCTCAAACACTTCTAACCTTTATCACACTTCCTAGGGCCTTTACATGTCACCAAACAAGGCCTTAACATCTTATAACATCATTAACATTCAAACCCCCTCATCGAAAACCTTTAAAACACTCTGTGGGTTTTCTGGGGTGGTCCGGGACTTGGTCCTTACCCTAAGTCCCGACCAATACTCGTCAACAACTCTCGGTGGAATTTCACACTGGTCCGGGACCTTGTCCCTATCCCAAGTCCCGGACCAAACACAGCCTGCACTCTTGGCCTAAATAAATGGGGTGGTCCGGGTCCTTGTCCATGGACTAGGTCCCGGACCCTGCTAAAACCTGCACATACTCATTTTTCAACCCTAATTCAATCCTTAATCCACACCCAATCTTTGCCTAATCTTTCCAAAAGATTCCTACATGATTAATCACCTTAAAACATGCTCTAAACCTCTTCAAATCATGGGTTAAACCCTTACACAATTCTTGCTCCAAGTCACAATTTCTTTCATTCTCATTTCTACACTAATGCACACTTGTGCATTCTCAAACCTCTCTTGGCACTTGCATCTTGTTCTCTCTTAATTTGACCAACCCAAACTTCCAAGATAATGCACACCTCATACCAAGTTCCAAGACTCACTCTTAAAACCTAATATCTTCTTTGTTTTCTAAAACACTCCTAAGCACTCACACCACCTCTTTGCTACAGATTTTTGCACATCTCACCACAATCATCCTCTCATATTTTGGGTGATCATTTTCCCAATTCAAACTCCAACAACACCTAGCTACCCTAGGTTATTCTCCACACAACCACACTTAAACCACTCAAATTTCTACACAAGTTTTGCCATAGCTTGGCTACTTCTCAAGCATTGTCCAAAACTCTTCTCATCACATTATTCACCTAAAACTAAACCAAACCCATCATGGGTTCTAACCAGCACATACAAGTTCACTAATACACATCAATTCTCCAAATACAACAATGCATAATTCATAAAATGCATAACACTTAATCAAACACTAATTCCACAATGTTTTTCCTCACTTGCATTACTTGTACAAGCACATTGCTACCACCACAATTCAAGTGGGGGTTTCATTTATTCATTAACCCTTCCCAAAATACCAAAAGCATTAAGTTGGCTCCAAGGTAAATTTTATTTACCTTAACTTCACAAGCCTTTACTCTTTTCACTCCTCTTCTTTTTTCTCTTCTCTTTTCTCTTGCTTGAGAATCGGCCAAAGGCCAAGAAATTGCCCCCATCTCCCATTCAATACACAAGGCAAGAAATGAGTTTAAGTAAAAAACCACCTAACCTCATTAATGTAAAATGCTTAAAGCTCTAAATGGGTGATTACCTTGAACCCTAGGATGAGGTTTTTGATCAAGAATCAAAGGGGAAACTCCCAACCACCATTTGAAGACTTGGAGAATAGCTCAAACAAGGAAAAACCAGGCATTACAACTTGCCAAAATCGCCAACACAAGAGGGTGAACAAAAGATGCATTTTCTTTGGATATTTTTTACCACCTTGGGTGAAAGAGGAGGCTTCAAGCTCCAAGGTTATGTGCTTTTTTCTCCTCAAATGGGCACACCCATGAAATGAAACTCACCATTTTCGAGTTTTGAAAAGAGAGGATCGTAGAGGGTGATGAGAGGATCGCAAATATGTACTTATTTTTGAATTCAGAGCAAGGATGAAGCTTGGGCATGGAGGAGAAAGTGGAGAAGCCATGCTTGGAGCTCTCCATGTCGCACAGCACACAGAGAGGGAGGAGGGAATCGTGGAGAAGGAGAAAGAAAAGAAGAAGGAGGAAAGTGAGAGGAAAGAGAGTGATAGAATGCTTTTATTTTGTTTTTACTTTTTACTTTTCTCTCTCTCCTCCTTTACTTTCCTTTCTTTCTTCTTTATTTGCTAACTAATAAACATGAGAGGGGAGGCTTCTTATTTAATAAAACCGGCCCCCACTATATTAGTGAGCTGGAAGCGTTTTTCGTTTTCTGACAGAAAACGTTTGTTATTTTACCCGGTTTGGCACTATTCACTAACCGGGCCCGTTTTTCGGATTTTTCTCGTTTCTTTATTTTAATGTCTATTAAGCTTCCATTAATCTTAATTATAGTATATAATCAACTATTTTACGGTCCATTTGACCACTTAAAGTCCGTTTTCGGTTTTCCTCGAAAACGTGCTTTAAAACTCCGTTGGCGTTTTAATCCATTATTTGGATCTGTTTTCTTTTCTTCGGGAATCATTCCGTATAATAATTAGGCCTAACTAAGCCTCAGGAATCCATCTCGGACCCTCTCGAGATCATATATCTCTTATACTTATTTAACGCGCATTTTAGCGTTTTTTTCGCTTTCAAGCGTTTCCTCCTCTTTTCTTTTGGTTTTATTCTTTTTACCAATACTCTTTAGGCACCATTAGGCCCTTAATAATTTTATTAGAGTAATTAAATCCACACCATTTTTAGATCCGGGGTATTAAAATCTACCCCCCTTAGAACTTTGTCCTCAAAGTTGGTGAATCTAGATGGTTTACTCTCATGGCGCCTATGCCAAGGTTATAATACATGTATAACCTTACAGACTCCACACAATCTGTCTCATTTCATCTACACATACCACACACATATCACAGCATGTATGGGCAATCAAAAATACTCTTTTACTCTCTCCTCCTCCTGGAATCGGTCCGAAGACAAGAAGGCACTACAGTCCTCGAATCATATTGAGTAATATACTACTGATCCCTCAGGTACCGGTCACGTTGAACACTTACTCTTTCTGGTTCACGGCCGTTTCATGACTACTGGGCACTTACTCTCTGGCCACGGTCCCTTCGGTTCTGATCAAAACGTTACACATATACATATCCTCAGGCACTTGGTTGACTCACTCAACACAGGAACATCTCAGGGTACTCTCCCCGTCCCGCTGCCTTTGGAAAAATCACACACTGACACCGCCCCAACCGGTCACTTAGGACCGCCGCACGTACGGTGCAATGGTTTCAAAACTAATACACGCCCACCGTTCTACCGGTCATCAAGACTTAAGGCTCAGCCATCGGCGGGTGATAGCGGTTTCAAAACCAGTTTTCATTTCCATCTTCATACTTGAAGAAATTTTTTTCAAAATCTGTTTGAAAATTCTTTTTAAAACATCACACAACTCCAAATCAGATTTATGGTAGCTGTATCTTTCTTAGCGTGATTACTTGTGACCACTATAGGGAGCTTCAGGAATCATCTAACCCTGATGTGATCAGCATCAGTGTTGAACTATCCTTCCACCCCAATTTGTGTTCGGTTTCCCTTGATCGCTAGCAGATCAAGTTCCACCTCCCACGTCAGTTTCAAACAATCAGATAGTCAAACATTTTGTTTTCTATCTTTTACTCTTTCTAGTATATTCACGAAACAATTCGTTTCAATTAATCTCTAGTTCCTAGTACTTAGGTCATTTGTCATTCTCATTGCTTCACTACTTACCTAGGTATTCCATACTTATGGCTTCATTTACTAAATTGTTGCTCAATTTAAAACACATAACATACAACTCCAAAGGATGGAACTCACTCCATCTATCATTCTCAAATAAAATCACCTAGGGAACTCACTCCCTCTTAGGTTACACATCGGTTTCATGCCGATTCATACTCATCATAACTCATGTCTAATCTCACTAGACATATACTATAGGGATTCTCATTCCCAGGAGTCTCTCTACTCCTCTTTTCATAATATTACATTCTCATTACTTGCATCTCTCATGCACATACTCATTATACACAATGAATGGGTACATGTTTATGTAACATGAGTTCCAATCATCAAAACAATTTCTTTTTGTGCTATGCACATAGTAGTTTACGCACCAATACGTAAAACATACTCTAAGCGGTTTCTCGCCCTACCCCCCTTAAAAGGGGTTACGCCCGCGTAACCAACCATATGTTATCACTGAACATTGGTTCATTAATCGAGTATTATGAAGTGTTTTAACTTCAGTACGGTTAATTAACTCATAACCGGGTTCGGTTCTAGCCTCTAAGGCTTCAAGGGGTTTATGACATAGGTATACTTAACCCTGAATCACGGTCCACAAGCTTCTGCTGCGTGACCTGATAACTAGAGCTTAATTCGCTCTTTGGTATTCTCAATGTATTTCAATCGTCGCTTGGTATCTCTTACCGTATGCGAATTCGATGAATTTTAGATTGTCTCTCCAGTTCTCTGGGAATCTGCTTCGTATAACACTGTATACCTTTGTGATTATTCACTCATTTTTTCCGACTTGTTGTCGGTTGAGGTCAAGCTACTACTTAGCATGTAGTGCTTCCTCGTTTAATAGTGGCTCATGGATTATGTTTGTTTCTTGGTTCTGTGCCAGAGTTCTTCATTCATACTACTCTGCATTTTTCCATATATCGATCCTGGGCCCTGTGGGTTACTGCCCACGTTCTTTGTGCATCTTTGGCCAATGGCCGCACGGTTATCTCTCTAGATTCTCACTCAACAGGCTTCGTTGACATTTCTCAATTCCTGGCTCTCCACTGATCATTACCGCACAAGTGCAATACCAAAACACTCAGTCATACAGAGTGCAGAAGCGTAAACCCTTGACAGTAAATCTCTCATGAGATAGGAATGATCATGTCTCTTTACACATTTTCTCATCAACTCTAATCACTATCTGAATATACTTTACAATGGTCGCTCACTGCGCACCTTGGTCTTTCTCATTTCTATGGCATCCGCTACTACTTTAGCTTCCGCCCAGGTGTTCTCGCCATTTACACGATGGCTTGCCATTCATTTGGCTCAATAATATTTACTCAAACTCTCTGCGCTTGCGCACGCTTACTCAGCATTCATACTGCACACATACAGTGTTACTACTCAACCGATTACTATTCGGTTTCCTTTTACTGCTATCAAGGTTCCTCTTTACACACTACTATAGTTTATACTCATTGGCAATATACACATGCTCAAGTTTTCTACACCGCTCTAGCGGTTTCGCATTACATACTTAGGTGGTAGCCTTTCTCTGGAGGATTCACGCAAATGCCGCTCCATAGGCCCCATAATCACAAGTGGTATCCCCACTCTAAGGTAGTGGTTCATTCACCACTGTTCCTCTTATGCCTCTATGCATAGGTTTACAACGTTTGGATCTATGTATTGTAGTTGGTTTTATCGGCTTACAAGCCACATTGCCTCGCCATGCTCCTTGCGGGCTGTTTATACAGGTTTCCGCTTCTCCGTATACCATTAAATGGTTTGGAGGTATTACTGGGTTTTCCGATAAGGTTGTCTCAACACTCTTCCATACATGGAAGGCCCTTTAAGTAACTTGATAGTTGTTTATGCCCTCTGGCAATCTAGGGTATCCCGTGTTACGAGGGATCCCTTCGGGTTCTACCCGAGTGTTTGCTTAAACACTTATGTTCTCAACACGATGTTTCGTTCAACTACTGTTGATTCCAGCACCCTTCTCGGATTGCTCCTGGGTGTTACTGAGTAATGCCATTACATCTGGCTTGTACTTATGGCTATGTTCGGTTGCGACTTCGCCTTGCGGCTATGTCCTTGACTATCCCGTTTAGGGTTGTAATGTCTCCCATTATTGGGTAGATCCTTGGTACCTTCTAATACCTACTAGGTCTGGTCATTATTCTCTTCAGTGAGGTATAAGGTGGGAATTCTATCCCATTCATCAAATATTAATATATTCATTTTAGGCATTCGCCGTAGTATTTACACTGGTATTCACCCAGTTATTAGGTATTTCCTGAGACATATCCAATGTCTGTTTAATACTCTGTGCCTCTCGCGTTTATTAACGCTATGTTCTTAGATCCATCATCTTACTGGATTCTTGACTCCCTTAACTTGGTAAGCTTCCTTGTATTCTTCGATCATTCGAGATATCCAACTGTTTGGTTTGGATTGGCTCTTTCGTCCGTAGTATGGAGTGGGCTACTTCCCGTGTTCCGTACTCTACTTGTATACATACATGGAGTATCTTATTGATACGTTACCACTTACCCAACTAACTCATAATTGGTCTGTCAGGCCCGCAAGCTCCTTTGGAGTGCGGTCGTTCCATGTCTCATTTGTGTACACTTGTAGTGTCGGTCACGCCTAAGTGAAGTATTCTGTTGCCAACTCCTCTTATATGGTCCTATAATGACTTCGTGATTCTCTGATTGGTTTAAAAATTCGGGGGTTTTTGGAAAATTTCATGTTTGAAAGAAAGTTCGGGTTTTAAAAGTAAGCTCTTCATGGCATTTCAATGCCGGGATTCTTATCCAGTCCAGCTTCTTGCTGGCCGGTATGTTCTTTATACAGTGACTAGGCTGTTAGGCCTTTTCAAGGTTTCATTTCAGAATTCTTAAGGTTCGAGTTGCTATATTGGCTTCATTCGCCATCTGGTACTTTGCTAAGTACTGATAGCTTGTCAAAGCTCTTCTTATTGGTCCCGCTATTACTGCACTTGCCGTGGCAAGTGCGCGGTACTGGCGGTTTTTGGGTTAACTCATACCGGTCACGGTATTGTTCACATTGTATTTGGTAGCCTCGTTGGCTCTTCCTTGATCCCCTAGTTGGATAACTGCTCCTTGGAGCTGATTCTCATTCATCTTGACATGACTGTCATTCCTTAGGTGCTTCTCCATTCTCGGAGTTCCTTAATTACTTTAATTCTAGGCTTTACCTCGTTGCTCGTTCCCACGTCTTTCTGTGGTTACCGAGGTTTAGCTTATTTAGGTACTACTTTGTAGTCCTATTCGGGTATATCCCGTAGTTATGCTCGAAGCTGTCTAAGCTGTATCAGTTAAGTATTGCAACCTCTTGGGTGTGGCAGGGTGGGTGCATCTACCTTTGACTAGATTCTCAGTCAATATGTATACCATGGATGGTATTAGTTAACTATGGCGGTCCGTAGACATGTGTCCCGGTTTTTGTTATTATCATTGAGTCCGCCTTGTTGCACGGTTGGTGCTTTTTTTGCTGTTGCTCGGCCAGCTAGGTTCTCGCGACTGCTAAGCATGTCGCCCCAAGTTGCCACAGATTCGGTCTCTTGGATTAGGATTTCTCGATCTTCCGCCATTAAGTGCGGTTATTGTCGTTCCAGCGGGATCCGTCTCCGGGCTTTCCGGTTCTGGGACTTACCGCATGACAGGTTCTGGTTCATATTGAGATATTAGTAACTGCCAGATTGGGTTTCCCGTCTCTCTGGCGTTCTTTCCCAAGCTTTTAATGCGGGGGTTGTGGAGGGCGGGTCTGGTATTGTAGGTATCCAGATCATACTGGAAGTTCCTACTAGCGCATCTCTCACGCTACCACTCAACCCATAGCCCTAAGTCTCATTCCTAACTCGGTATTTCCTAAGCTCGGTATTTCCAGTCATCAGAGCGATACTTCGCTCTGATACCATTTTTGTAACACCCCAACGTTAATCTCGTCATTACCTCTTAAATTAATACCATACTTACTCACGCAGCGGAACTCTAATACAACGAGGGTGAAACAACGCCGTTAGCCACCCATGTGGCTAACCAGGCCTACTCACATACAGTAACGGTCTGATGGACTGGAACAACCGAGTACTTCATACAAATACAATACTCATTTCACTTCTTTACTATACCGAGTCTACAATATACGGATGCCGATAACATACTCGGACTTACACCTCATTCAAACGCATAAGTATTACAATCTAACTACCCATGCTCACAGCCGTCCCCGTCCTACTCTCTCGAACGGTGGTCAGCTTCAAGTACCTGCACACTAAAAACGTTCCCCCTAGGGGGTCAGCTTTCGCTGCGCATGAAATTCGCATATACCGCGTGCTAACCGCGGTACGCCGACTACTTTGGGTCGGATATACATGGAGTTCATTTTAATCAAACAACATGCATCATGGCAATACAATATATATGTATATCACACAAGGAATCTACATCCAATCACGGAACACGATTCCTAACTAACATAACAATGTTGTTAGTGGTAACTGGTTACTCTTAGGCATTGAGGGTTATTCCTCACTATGCCTTGTTTACTTATTCAATACCTCACCCGCTCTCTCGGGTTACTTATTCGTATACACACCCATTCTCTTGGGCTACTCATTCTTACACTTACCCATTCTCTCGGGTTACACATTCATATACTCACCCCTTTCTCTCGGGTTATTTATACTCATTATCTCACCCCCACTCTTGGGTTATTCATACTCAAGCTCTTGTAGATTCTCGAGACACTACAGGTCTCCTACGTCACGCTTGTTACTCTTTACATACTTAAGCCAAAACTCATGGCTCTCTAGCATAGTCTTACTTCCCCGGTTTCGACCCTACTCTGGGTCTAGCATGGTGGGAAGGTTCAACTAGCTCACGGAACTCTCTCTTAGTTCCATCTCTTTTACTTAGGTCCGACTACTCTCGGACTACTCTCGTTCCCATACACTCCTCTCTCGGAGTTATAATAATATCATGTATATTAGTCTAGAAGCATCATTCTCGATGTTTCTAATGACTTTGGGAACTTTACTTAAATTCGGGTAATCTTAGGTTTAAGTGTTACCCTCACAATCATATGCTTGTACATTCGGATATTTTCTTATACCGGGTAAAATCCTCATATAAGAGGTCGACCGTATCTCAAGGGAGTCACATAGTCCCTTAGGTCTTTTACCTTTCTTATATGTTTACATTATTGGACTAACTTCAATCCTCTCGATGGAGGTCATTTATCTCTCCACTCATATTTATTTCGTGGATTGTTTCAATAAGGTTCTCTAACCGTTATCGGGTATATACTCAACCCGTACATCTCCTCACATTTTAGGGAGTTCATATGTTTGTGTTATCGTTATACTTTAATCGATAGCTTGTGTGTGTTTGCATAATACCATTGGTTATGTGACTACCCGTTCAACGGGTTTCTAGTCAATCAGTACTCACTAAGAGTCGGTCTATGCACTAAGTTAGACCACACCGGCATACAAGTATGTTAGCTCATTCAACATACACAAGGCATACATAATCAAACAAGGGATTATTTTCATGCTTTAATCTTGATTAAGCCGGCACACAAACACACAAATCAGAGTAACTCGGTTAGCATACGGGGCATGAGAAAATCATACCTTTCACCGGGGTTTTTACTTTTACCGTGTCATCTCACCAAGCTCGGGTCACGCACGGTTCTCTGATAATGTTTCAACATTATTATTAATACTAATATCATACGGAACATAATAAAATGTTACTCCCGTAGTTACCCCGTTATCCCGTTATCTTGGTTTCACTCTTGTTCATTTGAGTTCTCACTTCTCAAACACTTCTAACACTTTATCACACTTCCTAGGGCCTTTACATGTCACCAAACAAGGCCTTAACATCTTATAACATCATTAACATTCAAACCCCCATCATTAAACCTTTAAAACACTCTCTGTGGGTTTCTGGGGGTGGTCCGGGACTTGGTCCTTACCCTAAGTCCCGGACCAATACTCGTCACAACTCTCGGGTGGAATTTCAACACTGGTCCGGGACCTTGTCCTGGAGTATAGTCCCGGACCAAACACAGCTGCACTCTCGGCCTAAATAAATGGGGTGGTCCGGGTCCTTGTCCATGGACTAGGTCCCGGACCCTGCTAAAACCTGCAACATACATCATTTTTCAACCCCAATTCAATCCTTAATCCACACCCAATCTTTGCCTAATCTTTCCACAAGATTCCTACATGATTAATCACCTTAAAACATGCTCTAAACCCTTCAAATCATGGGTTAAACCCTTACAAATTCTTGCTCCAAGTCACAATTTCTTTCATTCTCATTTCTACACTAATGCACACTTGTGCATTCTCAAACCTCTCTTGGCACTTGCATCTTGTTCTCTCTTAATTTGACCAACCCAAACTTCCAAGATAATGCACACCTCATACCAAGTTCCAAGACTCACTCTTAAAACCTAATATCTTCTCTGTTTTCTAAAAACTCCTAAGGCACTCACACCACCTCTTTTGCTACAGATTTTTGCACATCTCACCACAATCATCCTCTCATATTATTGGGTGATCATTTTCCCAATTCAAACTCCAACAACACCTAGCTAACCCTAGGTTATTCTCCACACAACACATCACTTAAACCACTCAAATTTCTACACAATTTTGCCATAGCTTGGCTACTTCTCAAGCATTGTCCAAAACTCTTCTCATCACATTATTCAACCTAAAACTAACCAAACCCATCATGGGTTCTACCAGCACATACAAGTTCACTAATACACATCAATTCTCCAAATACAATACAATGCATAATTCATAAAATGCATAACACTTAATCAAACACTAAATTCACAATGTTTTCTCACTTGCATTACTTGTACAAGCACATTGCTACCACAATTCAAGTGGGGTTCATTTATTCATTAACCCTTCCCAAAATACCAAAAGCATTAAGTTAGGCTCCAAGGTAAATTTATTTACCTTAACTTCACAAGCCTTTACTCTTTTCACTCCTCTTCTTTCTCTTCTCTTTTCTCTTGCTTGAGAATCGGCCAAAGGCCAAGAAATTGCCCATCTCCCATTCAATACACAAGGCAAGAAATGAGTTTAAGTAAAAACACCTAACCTCATTAATTTAAAATGCTTAAAGCTCTAAAATGGGTGATTACCTTGAAACCCTAGGATGAGGTTTTGATCAAGAATCAAAGGGGAAACTCCCAACCACCATTTGAAGACTTGGAGAATAGCTCAAACAAGGAAAAACCAAGGCATTACAACTTGCCAAAATCGGCCAACACAAGAGGGTGAACAAAAGATGCATTTTCTTTGGATATTTTTACCTTGGGTGAAAGAGGAGGCTTCAAGCTCCAAGGTTATGTGCTTTTCTCCTCAAATGGGCAACACCCATGAAAATGAAACTCACCATTTTCGAGTTTTGAAAAGAGAGGATCGTAGAGGGTGATGAGAGGATCGCAAATATGTACTTATTTTTGAATTCGGAGCAAGGATGAAGCTTGGGCATGGAGGAGAAGGTGGAGAAGCCATGCTTGGAGCTTCCATGTCGCACAGCACACAGAGAGGGAGGAAGGGAATCGTGGAGAAGGAGAAAGAAAAGAAGAAGGAGGGAAAGTGAGAGGAAAGAGAGTGAGAGAATGCTTTTATGTTTTACTTTTTACTTTTCTCTCTCCTCCTTTACTTTCTTTCTTACTTTATTTGCTAACTAATAAACATGAGAGGGGGAGGCTTCTTATTTAATAAAACCGGCCCCCACTATATTAGTGAGCTGGAGCGTTTTTCGTTTTCTGACAGAAAACGTTCGTTATTTTACCCGGTTTGGCACTATTCACTAACCGGGCCCGTTTTTCGGATTTTTCTCGTTTCTTTATTTTAATGGCTATTAAGCTTCCATTAATACTTAATTATAGTTATATAATCAACTATAATTTTTACGGGTCCATTTGACCACTTAAAGTCACGTTTTCGGGTTTTCTCGAAAACGTGCTTTAAAACTCCGTTGGCGTTTTAATCCATTATTTGGATCTGTTTTCTTCGGGAATCATTCCCGTATAATAATTAGGCCTAACTAAGCCTCAGGAATCCATCTCGGACCCTCTCGAGATCATATATCTCTTATACTTATTTAACGCGCATTTTAGCGTTTTTCGCTTTTCAAGCGTTTCCTCTTTTCTTTTGGTTTTATTCTTACCAATACTCTTTAGGCACCATTAGGCCCTTAATAATTTTATTAGAGTAATTAAATCACCATTTTTAGATCCGGGGTATTAAAGTAACCGTTTAAGTGTATATATACAGTAGGTGTAGTAACTGATATTGTTGTCGGCATCAGTTTATAAATACTCGGTATAGTTGAAAGGTGTATGTTGTTGTTGTTAATGGAAAGGGATAATAAGTGTAGTCGCTCGGAAATTTAGCCCATCAGCCGGTACAATGTGTATGTATTAGCCTTGTTAGCCACGTAGGTGGCTAACGGCGTGTAACACCAACGAGTTAAGTAATGTGATGAGGTTTTTTCAGCTGCAGTTATTGTAAGTGTGTTAATGTTGGATGGGGTGTTACATTGTCATAACGTTTATAACATTATAGACCTTAGTCTAAAATTCATCTTTCAACTCCTATTAACTCAGTATAACCCTTAACTTAATTTAAATTCTGTTTTGACCACATAACATTATGTAATGTTATACCATATACTAATATCATACTAGTGATATTTTTATTCCCTTTAACTTATAACCTATAGTCTTTATACAAAACTATTTATTATTGCCTCTTAGGCACCATAAGAAAATCTTATTCTTTTCCATAAACCATAGTTTCCTTTATTTACAAAATCACCGCTTTCTTTTTACCATGTTATATATTACCATTTAATATAACATTTCTAACTTATAAAAGAGTAACATATGGTTATTTTTTTGTAAATTCCGAACAGCCCTTGTGCTATTCTATAATTGCCATTTGGCCCTATTTATAACATATAGTTCTTCCATATCATTAAAACCATATTTTATACACATATCTTAATAAATTCTCTTAATAATTCAAAAAATCACCAAATTCCACCAAAGGGTTATAAATATCCTTATTAACCCATATACTCTTGGTATTTACCATTCCACCATCTATATTTCTCCAAAGTGTCATAATGACATAATAACCATATATTATACATATATAGTTCATTTTAATTCCAAAATCCACCAAATAAATTCCTAAAATTCCTAATAGCCCATGGGTGTTTAAAATACCATTGTACACCCTTTATTTTTGGTAATAACATATTTACCACATATGTTATAAAAATTACCATTAAATACATAGCTTATTATAAAACCTTAAATAAGTTATCTAACTTATTTATTTTAGTCAAAACCTAGCATATGGTCAATGTTGACCACCTTAATATTTCCTTGACCACCAATTCTTTATAATTACGGTTTAGTACCCAAACTTTCTAAAATTCACCATTTAACCCCAAAACTTTATAAAATCTTATGAACTTTATTTTAACTCCTTTTTACCTCTAATTTTCGGCCTTATTATTCTAAAGCCCTTAAATTTAATTAATTACACCTAATACCCCATTTATTTTCTGTAATGCATTTATACTACTTAAACTTAATTAAAAGCTTGTAAATGCATAAATAAAATGGCCTAAAATATATGGCCTTATTACAAACATTGTCTTGCAAAATAAATTACACATAAATGTCCCAAAATACATATAGATTTTCGGCCTCACCATATATTCTTCATTTATTTACCAAACTTCCACATAATGTCTTAAATTTGACAATTATGCTTGTTTAATTAGTTATAAAATTTATTAAACCATTCCTTAAACATTTTAAGGTCAAATAAGACCTTATTATTCTTCTTCACTCACGGCAATAGCATTAGAATTAGCTTAGAACATTTTTAACTTAGCAAAGTTAATGTTTAATTGATTTATACCTTGATTTAGCTTAGGTAATCCTTGTTTGGTTCGGCCATCTTAAGTAGAAATTCTCCACAGCTTGTTTTACATGTTTTCAAACAGAAAACAAGGCCTAGTTAGTCTCCAAGCAAGATCTAACCATAGGAAGTAATTTAATGTAAGATTTAAGGCAAAAATTACCTTAAAGTGCAAGGAGAGTTCAAGATGGTTTCGGCCTGAATCAAACACACCACAAGGTGTTAGATCCACCATAGTGACATAGGAAATAGCTAGATCTCAACAAATACTCTTGTTATTAGGATTACCTTGGAAAAATGCCTTAAAAGAGGGTATTTCCTTTGGATCTCGGCCACCCTTGCTCCAAATGGCTTACCAACAGATTCCACATGAAAAGGAGAATAATAGGAGGCTATGAGCAAAGTTTCACAGCCGAACTTGAAGGAATCAAAAGTTATGAGCTTAAAGCACATTTTACCTTAAATGGTCAAGACTTGAACTTTCCTCCTTAGATCTGGTTATGTACGAAACCAACACTTCCTCTAACCTCCAAATCACTCTACATAGATGTATAGAAAAGTTTGGAGTGTAGATCAATCGAAAAAGGAAGGAAAGATGAAGAAAGTGGGCATTTTATGCCTTAAGAGCTTACCTAGAGCTTGAAACCTCATCATGGTGCTTGGAACTCTTACCTACAGTGGAGGGGAGCCCAAGAAGCTCAAGGGGTGAGCCATCTCGGCTGAAGAGGAAGGAATGAAGGGGAAAGACCTAATATTGCCTTAAAGCACCTTTTTGCATTTTTTTATGATTTCCTTGCTTTGATGACTCATCAAGGCTGGTTGTAATTGATAAATTCGTGGGATACAACAGCAAGGGGCAGCTGGACATGATAGGAAAGGTGGGTGAATTATTTTTACATAATTGATTCCAATTTGATTGAATAAAGGAGTAATAATGTTACTTTTAGCCATTTATTGTAAGGTGACTAAGCACTTTTGTCTTCTACCAGCTGGAGCCACGAAATTCAAAGAGGAAGAGGAGCAAATGGAGGCTCCAAATCATCTGGCTCACATGGGAAAGGTAAGTGGAGCCCACCTTTTTTGTTTTATAGGGTAAAGTATGTCTTTTTTGTTATTTTATGCTAAAGTAAAGGACTATATTTAATTGTCACATGGGACTTGTCTCTTGGTCTGTTAAGATACTTATTTTCTGATTTTATGTAGTCCATTTCGTGGTCAATGGTCAACATTGGTCAACTTAGTCAATGTTGACCCAAACGGGCCCCACTTTAAGGTTTTATTAATATTTTAATATTAAATTTGTAAAAATTCGTAAATTTCTGGAATTAAATTCCTAATATCATATAATATGATATTTTATTATATTTAAAGGTATTTATAACCTTTTAGCCCATTTAAAAACCAATTTAAAAAGGCGATACACAAAAACGTGCTTAAGGAGTTTTAGTGCACATTTTGTGTCGCAAGGTTTCTGGGCTCGGTTTTCTTTGACAACGGTTTTGTTGTGTTCCTTACATGATATTTGATCATGGTATTCAATTTTATATCATTTAGAGGTCATTTGATTTTTAAGGTTTTCCTATAGCACCTTTTTGCCCTTTTTGACCTTGAAGCATGTAAATGATTTTTCTTTGTGTTGGAGTGTTGTCCAATGGTTATAATATGTTTAATATTATGTCAATATACTTAGGACAAATTTTTAGGTCCTAAGAAGTTCATTTGGGTATTTATTTACCCTTAACAGTCAAAGGGTGCAAACATCTTGTTTTGTGTTGACCACTGTTGTTCTCAGTTGACTTTTAAGGCATGTTTAGGCCTTAATTAATGTGATTAATATTTAATCCATGTTTTATTAATTTGGGGTATTTCAGTTTATACTACGCTATTAAGTGTGGTTATTGTTGTTCAACCGGGATCCACTTCCGGTCTTCCATTTCTTGGAATCTACCATACGTCGGTTCTTGTTTACTGTGTGATTGCTTCACAACTGCCGATCGGGTTTTCCCCGAGTATGAGAAGGCTTTTCTTCTCTCTGGCGTCCTTTCCCAAGTTATATATGTGGTTTGCGGCGGGCGGGACTGGTATTGTAGGTATCCGGTACTCACCGGTAGTTCCTAACTAGCATATTTCTAATGCTAACACTCAGCCCTTTAGCCCTAAGCTTCTAATTCCTAACTCGGTGTTCCTAAACTCGGTATTTCCAGTCATCAGAGCGATACTTCGCTCTGATACTACTTTTTGTAACACCCCTACCATTAATACATGCTTACTGTCCAATCTCCTTACACAGCAGATTCACGCAGTGGTTACTTACTTACATACAATGGGTGATACAATGCCGTTAGCCACCCACGTGGCTAACAAGGCTACTACTACTGCTTACAGCATCGGTCTGATGGACCGGAATCCCGAGTACTACACATCTATACTACATGCTCCATTCATCAATCAAATACAACAATGCTCCATTCATACTTACTCCTCCTCCTCAATCCATACAATACAACATACTTCACCGAGTCTACTAGGATCCTTATCATTTATAATGTCCCTTCCAAGTTCATACATACTCTCTAAGTCTACATCTACCCATTTCTCACAACTACTTACTTTCTATGTACAAGGGTGTGCCTCCGGTCTCTTCCTTGGCCATATTCGCTTCGGGTACCTGCACACTAAAAAATGTCCCCCGAAGGGGTCAGCTTTCGCCGAGCATGATAACCGCATACCCCGCATACTAGTGAGGGTACGCCGACCACTTGGTCGAATACATGCGGTTCGTTTTCATACAAACATCATGCATACATGCTCTTATACACAATGTTACGATACACTACGCAAGTCATACACACATACATACACTTCAGTTCATACACGAAGTACAACATAACCATTCAATACATACTTACCTTTTTCCGAATTACACATACACATGATACAGTTCTTGTTAGCTTCATTGGTCCACCCAGGTTAATCGGGTGGAGATTACTCTTTCTCGTTACCTCATACATACGCATACATACTCCACATACTTACGGATCCATACTTACTTACTCTTACTCTTACTCAAGGTAAGTCGTCGGGACCTCCTCCCTGGGGACTACACCGTCCCACCTCCGGGATTTACTTGACTCACCAATCCGGGATGCTATCCATTTAAGGGATTTAGGCCGTGGACCAGTTTAAGAGTCAGGAATTGCAGCTAACCCTTGTGACTCCGCATCCTCACGCGTGGCCGAAGCTATATCGGACTTCTACTCATTCCGGTTTACTCACTTAAGTTAAGAGTAGGTAGTTAGGAATTAGCAGAGTCATTCATCCAAGCCACAACAATACAATACAAGACTCATATACACATTCATACAAAATACATTACAATATACAAGTACACTACAAAAACAATACACTTCATCATGATTCATATGTTTCATGAATTATACAAACTATTGTTCAAGACAAATATCAAGCACAATGTAAACGAGCACAAGTAAGTGCAATATATCCGATTAGCATTTATCTTATTAGGTTATCAAATAAGCACATAAATCGGGGTGGTAACCAGATTATGATACAGGGCAATGAAGAAATCATACCTTTCACCGTTGTACTTGTATCCCGACGTTCCTCCGGTATTCACAATTCAAATCCTATGATATACATACAACCGAATAATTAATCTAACTATATTAATTTAATTCGTTACCTTACGTTTCCTAACCATACTTACTAAGTCTTCACATTCTTATACTACAATTTTATTACTTTTCTTTAATTACTTAACATGGTTTACTTACCTATATATGCACTATGTATAGGTGGGTATACATATACATACATACTTATACTAACCATAGTCTTATAGTTTTTTTTTTTTGTGAAGTTTTGACCCGACCGAACTTTCGACCACCTTGCAAGTTCGGTCAAGTCAGTAGGATACATCGGGTGAAAATTCCAGGGCCAACCGACCTTGTAAGTGCGGTCCCAAGGTCGGTCCATTCCAGTGAGTTACTTAACGGAAAATTTTAGCCCGACCGACCTTGCAAGTCCGGTCACAAGGTCGGTCCATTCCAATAGCTTACAAGACGGAAAATTTTTAGCTCGACCGACCTTGCAAGTCCGGTCGCAAGGACGGTCCATTCCAGTGGCTTACAAGACGGAAAATTTTTAGCTCGACCGACCTTGCAAGTCCGGTCGCAAGGTCGGTCCATTCCAGTAAGTTACAGACGGAAAAATTTTGCGTCGACCGACCTTGCAAGTCCGGTCGCAAGGTCGGTCCATTCCAGTAGGTTACAGACGGGAGAATTTCTCGGGTCCGACCGAACTTGCAAGTCCGGTCGCAAGTTCGGTCCATTCCAGAAGCTTTCCCGTGTTTGTAAGTCTGGGCTCGACCGACCTTGCAAGTTCGGTCCCAAGGTCGGTCCGGCCCAGTATTTGCATTTTTATTTCTGTTTTCAGTTCTATACTTTGCCCATTGTTTCTCCAATTTTCCTACATGTAATCCCACATGTTTAAACACTACCTAGGCCCTCCAAATTGCCTTAGTTCATCCACCAAATTCCTTACTCAATCCATCAATCAACTTAGACAATTTCCTCACTTCCTTTCCACACTTACAACAATTTTTCATCCTCCAATGCTACAGATTTTTGTTCCTACTTCCCCCATGCATATTCTCATCTTCTAATGCCATTTCCAAAGCCTACAGTGTATTATCTTACCCTCCAATTCATTCCCAAGCCACTACAATATCTATACCCAAGTCCAACACTCTTGTCACCAACTCTTCCACACTAATTCTTCCTAACTTCTCCAATGTATCTCTATACACTTTGTTACAGATTTTGGGTTCTTATTTCCTCCATTACTTCCTCAACTAATGCTACTCCTAGTATCCAAAATACATCCATTCACTTCCTAGTTACATCCCATTAACAAATCATACTCAAATCCGTTACAAGCTACTAAACGCTACCATTATACCCTCCACATACACCTAGTCACTACCTAGGTTGTTTTCTCATCTTGAACACTTAAGTCCTCAAATTCCTAGATAAAATTTGACATAGTCTCCCCTATATTATTAACATTCTCCACATGGTTTCACTCACATTATTAATCCATACCACCTGTTCACAACCAATACCAATATACCCATTCTCATATACAAAATACCACACTAAACAACCTTAAATTCCTACACACAAACCTTAATTCCCACTTAGGTTTTACCAAGTTTTGAAATGCCCTTTTAAGGTTTAAAACACTTGTTTTCTCCTACACATTACACTACCACTGCACTACCAATTTACAATACCAATTTTAACTTCTAAAAATCTGTTACATTGCTTATTACCAAGCTACACCAGGAAAGAGTGCAATTACCTTCTTTCTCCTTCTAGTTTCCTTTCTTCTTCTTGTTTCTTCCTTCTTCCTTCTCTCTCTCTTTCTCTATCGGTGCAAGCACCTCAACCAATCTAATATTATCACCCATACATACACACATTTTCAATACTAAAATTAACCCTAACATTATTTAAGCTTTAATGTGAGTTCTAGGGTTTAGGAAACTCATTACCTTGCAAGGGTGCAAATAAAGCTTGGAGTGGCTCAAGAACAAGATTCCAACTCCACCAATGAGGCCAAAATCGGCTAGAACACAAGGAGTAACAAGAGCTTAGTTTCTAAATTTCGTTTTGCCCACAAGTGCTAGAAAAAGATGGAGTTTCATGAAGATTTTTACCTCAAAACGACAAGGAGAAGGAGGTGATTCTAATGGTAGTCTTGAAGCTCCAAATGGGGCATACCCATGAAAACGAAAATGTTTCTTTTCGGTTTTTGAAAAGATAGAAATGTTGCTCTTGATGAGAGGATTCCATTGGTACAAGTTTTGTAATTTTTGGAGGAGATTTGAGGTAGTAACAAGAGGAGAGAAGCTAGAGTTTTTGTGTGTTTGCTCTTTTCTCCATGGATGTCCGGTTGGGGAAGAAGAAGAAAAGAGAGTGAGGGGGAAGGGTGTGCATACGTGAGTGAAGAGAATGTGAGGGGAATAGGAGAGAGAATAGGTGAGTGAGGTAGTAAAGTAGTGTTTACTTTTTGATTTTTATTTGTTTGTCCTTTTGCTCATAAGAAGGGAATTAAAGGGGTGTGAATGGGGCTCAAAATCGGACACACTCACACAGCCCATGTGGGTTTTCAAATTTTATTTACAATATTGGACACACTAGTTTGAGTTATTTGTACTTTTACCCCACAACTTTCTGTTTTTGACAGTTTTTACTAATTCCTCGTTTTATCGATTTTATTGGTTCTAAAGCTTCACTAATATTTATTAATGATTATTTAGTTGACCAAAATTGTTACGGGTCTATTTGACCCGCTTAAAGTCACGTTTTCCCGGTTACCTCGAAAAACGCACTTTAATGTTCATTAGCGTTTTTAATCCCTTTTAAGGATCCATTTTCTTCGGGATTTGTTCCCATATATTATTTAGGCCTTACTAACTATAACCGAGGTCTCGTACCTCCTATGGTTATTTAACGCTTATTTAGCGTTTTTCGCTTTTTAAGCGTTTCCTCATTTCTTTTGGATTTATTTTTCTTTACCAATATTAATTAGGTACCATTAGGCCCTTAAATACGTATTAGATTAATTTTAACCCTTATGTTTAAGTTCGGGGTATTTCACGGGGACTACTCCGTCCCACCACCGGGATTTACTTGACTCACCAATCCGGGATGCTACCCATTTAAGGGGTTTGGGCCGCGGACCAGTTAAGAGTCAGGAATCGGATCCAACCTCTTGTGTCTCCTCATCCTCACGCGTGGCCGAAGCTATATCGGACTTCTACTCGTTCCAATTTATTCCTTACTTATGTTAGGAGTTAGGTAGTTAGGAATTAGCAGAAGTCATTCATTCAAGCCACATACACAATACATTCTACATATACACATCCATACAAACACATTACAATATACAAGTACACTACGAAATACAATACACTCTATCATTATTCATATTTCATGAATTATACAAACTATTGTTCAAGACAATATCAAGAACAATGTAAACAAGCACAAGTAAGTGCAATATAGTCCGATTCATGCATTTATCTTATTAGGTGATCAAATAAGCACACAAATCGGGGTAACCAGATTAGGATACAAGGCATGAAGAAATCATACCTCTTTCTGCAATTTACTTTACCGGTGCCTTCTTGTTCCTTAGTCCTTATTTGTTTCTCGGGTCCTATTCTTGAACCCCCGGCTACATGCCAAACGGTTCAATCAATACTACACATTACATTACATACATAATTGCTACTCCCGTACTTACCCCGTTGTCCTGTTGTTTCGGTTTCACTTGCTGTTCTTATACTTACACATTGTTTACTTTCTTTAAGTTTATTTCCTTACTTAACACTGGTTTACTTACATATACGTACATATGTATATGTGGGTATACATATATATACGTATATATATTATTGTTATTTAAATTAATTTTTTTTTGTATGACTCGACCGACGTTACCCAAGTCCGGTCCCAAGGTCGGTCGAAGTCAGTAGGGAAACGCGCTAGAAAATTTCAGGGCCGACCGTCCTCGCAAGTCCGGTCCCAAGGTCGGTCCATTCCAGTGAGTTACAGTACAGGCGAATTTTGAGTCGACCGACCTTGCAAGTCCGGTCGCAAGGTCGGTCCATTCCTGTAGGTTACATTACGGGAAATTCTTCTGGCCAACCGACCTTGCATGTCCGGTCCCAAGGTCGGTCCATTCCAGAAGGTTTCCGCCCACTAGTAGAAAAAATAATTTATAACACCCACTTTATAACACGGTTCAACTAGAAGAGTGTTATAAAGTGTTTTATAACACAGTTCACCCATCTTGACCGTATTATAATGCAGCGACCAGAACATAATCACTTATATATCTGCTTTATAACACGGTTACAAAATCAACAGTGTTATAAATGCGGAAGGAAAAGAAAAGGCGCGGGTTTTACAACCCGGTTTTTCCTTGAACCGTGTTGTAAGAGTAATGTTTAGGATTTACAACACGGGTCTTCATATCAACCGTGTTGTATACATCGCTGGTTATTTTCATATCCAGTTGAATTTGTCGTTCTATTTCTTTCCTCTGCCCTTTTCTCCCTCTTGTTGTACAGTCTCGACACCCTAATCTCTCTCTCCACTACATTTTGCACTCTTCTCCTTGCTCAATCCCTAATCTCCCTTTCACCGTGCTCAACAGAACTGCACGGACGAGTCTTCCTAACCACCTTTCTCGACCACGTTATGACTCAAATAAATCTCCCTCGTATTCCTCCCTTCTATCAAGGAGAACTGAAACAACCGGAAGCAGCAGGAAGCATGGCAGGGGTGGTGGTCATGGAAGAGAAGCACTACAAAAACGTATATAAAATTCAGGAAGTAAATACTGGCACTACAAGTCCTGTGACTCACTTCTGCAAGCTTTGCCATACTCTCACCTTCTCAAGTTTTGCTTTGTTTTTCCCTAACCTTTTTGTGTTTGTTCACGCCTCTGCCGAAGACGGGCCCTCGCCTAGCAGCAAATTTGAGACAACTCATGTATTCTCTGTTTATTTTAAAATATCAATTATTTTGGTTTTTATGCCAAATCCTCTTCGTTCTGCTATTTGCCTCATCTTCCCTTTTAATATAAGTTTAAATATTCTGGATTTGGTGCATAATTATTCTGAATCATTTAGTCTAGCTTCAGTCTATTTGGCGTATTATGGCTGTGAAATGGCTACATATGACGTTCAAACTACTTGATGTGATCTTTATGGGCAGATCAGAATTGAATCTTTAGTATAATGAGATGAAACAATTTGAATCATATATAAATATCTGTATCCGAACTAGCTATTGCTCTATATCCCATATGTTCGCCAGTTATATTTATTCCTTCATATGCAGGTAGGATTGCGGTTACTGCTATGCCTTATCTTTATATTTGCCTCATTCAGCCTTTACAATTCAAGGGGTGTATCTCCTTTATACAATTTGTCTTTCTTGTGATTGATTCTGTTTGTCCTTTGTGCAGTTCTCCTGTTAGGATTGCCTAGCCTGTTTACTTAACATTCAAAGCTATTGAACATAATAATGATGCTAATGAACAATGAAACATTCTTTGTATTGACCTGGTACATTTTCACTTTTCCGCATCGCATACTAATTGAGCTTGAGTTGTTTCATTGTTTCCAGGGGATATTATATCTACTCTAGTACCATGTATATCATTCTATAAAAATATAAAGAATACTTCTATCTATCATTGTATATGTTTATGTCTTTATTATTATTACAAGGTCCCTTTCTACTACCATACAAACTTTTCATTTTTGATGACAAGGTGCTTGGAAGAAGAAGATCATTCACCCTTGAAATCCTAAAGTTGTATATCACTGATCAGGAAATGTGCAGACCCCTTTCCCATATAAGTTTAGTCACTGTTTTACCGGCAGATTCATGGAGAAGGTGAATCTCTTTGTTGCTCTTGTTCCTGCAATGATTTTCACCTATATTTAAATGAAGGTAAATCGTTTCCTTGCTTCTCTTTGTTGTTCTTTTGAGATTCTTTTAAAATTGTAATTTTATATAAACTATGATACAGATAAGCAATTCCCGGTGTAAAATTGCAAGTCACTGGTGTTGTTAGATGGAGAAAAGGTCTTATGTACAAAAAGAAACGAGGTGAGAAATTCTCTCTCCCTCTCTACTCTCTGCCTAAAGGGGCGATAATATTATGATATTCCAATGCATGTGGGATGCCTGATATATACTCATGTACGTTTGGGTAACTAGCTAAGGTATATTTCATCAATGGTTCTCTGCTTTAAAGTATTTTGTTTTTATTAAGGGTATGTTGTGAAACTAATACTAAGATCTTTTTTTATTATTATTATTTCAAGGTGCTCAATAAGAACTTCAAGTAACGATGGTAATTATCGGTTTCTTTATAAGGTGAGTTTTGTTTCATAACATCTCATATTGCATATTTTTTGAGTTCTTTGAGCGACTGCTGATTACTCTTCCAATAATTTGAAATGCAGAGGCATGAAGCTCTTGTAGAGAAATTGGTTTGCTGGAAAATGACAGCTGAATTTTTCATAGTTGGAAGCCAGGTAAAAATCGCTATAATAAGATTTTTTTTTGTATAACGAATCTCAGTTCTCTTTATTAATCTCATTATCATATATTATATTAGTCACTTGAAACTTTTCTATAAGCTCTAAGCTAGCTTGATTATGTTGTTGCAGGTAATGAACTACATAATAGTGAATGCTAACAATTACAAGGGTCACTATTATCAATGTGGTTTCTTCTTGGTCTGATTTTTACTACTGTTTCAATTGTTATTTCTCAGAGGCTCTAACATTATTGCAGTTGTTAAACATTTCTAAAACAAACTGAATGTTTTATTTTATGCTACATCTTTAACATTGAGAATTTTTTGTTTTGTCTCCAATAATTCTATTAATTGTACTTTTGCTCATCTTTCAGGATGCTTCATTGCCGTAACATGTGATTTCATCATCTAATGTGCTAGTCGAAATCTCAAAGGCTATGGAAATCGTTTGAATTTAAAGGTGATTATACTCAAAAGAGGTTTTGTTTTTTTTCATCTTTTTTTCTGTAGTATGACACAAATTGTTGTGCTGTCTTACCAACTCCCTCAGGCCTTGCATTTAGGGCTGGATAGAGTGTAAATAGAAAAACTTTGACACTTTAAGGTATTTTATATATATTCTTTTATAGTTCAACCGAGTCATAAACATCGAGCTAGACCAAATTATAGAGAGGGAAGATGGAACCAATGCTGCCCTTTGTGCAAGACAAGATACAGAAGACTAAAAGGTATTTAAATATCTTTTTCCTAGACACCAAATTATATATGGTTTTCAATTAAGGCTCTATTTTACAGCCACATTATGGCCTGTTTAAAGATTTATTCATTTGGTTATTTTGAACCTTGATTATGCCTGATATAAGCTGAGAAGAATGGCACATAACATGTTTTAAACTTTTGCTGATACTGCTGCTGTTTACAAGCACTTTTAGCAGTTTTTTAACTATCAAATTTTGGTCATAATCTACCTCCTTGTGCTGCTGTCTTACGCCCCACTTTGAAGCATCATAAATATGCAATTATTGGCCTGTTACACTGCATGATTTGAGCCTGATTTTTCTTCTGTTTTTACATGATCATTGTCAATTTACTACATGTGGTTAATTAGTTAATGCTTTTGGGCTGAGACTTTGTATTTTTCTAGCGTCAAATATGTATGGGATTGCTCTAGGTTGATAGATAGTTAAATCTGATACATTGAACAACCAATGTGCCAGCTACCTTAGAGTTAGACAACAAGTTAAAATGGTTCAGAAAAATTCTGTATAAACTAACTAAGGAACTAGTGCAAAAACTAGAGTTCTAATTCTGCAATTTATATTTTTCTCACAATCTGTTTTCAGAAGTAACAGGAAGGTTGCTTAAGCTTAATGATCAGCTTAAAAACTTTCTAACACATTAGACTAAGTGTAAATAAGTCTGGGATGTTGGAGAAACCAGATAGCACATTAAAAAGAGAAGGAGAAAGTAGTAGAGTGCAGAAACTTAGTTGCAGTTTCTGCAGTTTTTCCAATTCTGTAAAATGAACTTTCAGAAGTGATAACAGTTGTGTTTTGGGTCGGTTATGAGCTTAAAACCTTGATTAAACAGCTAACTAAGTAACTAGACAATCTAGGGGAAACTAGAAATCTGATTGGGAACAAAAAAAAGAAAGAGAGGATAGCAGTTTCATGTTTCTGTTTTCGTTCCAGTTAGTATTTGAATGTCTCAGTAGTTTTGTCTAGTTGCCTTGGGTCTGTTTTGAAGATTAAAACTATACTAAGACGTTTAACTAAGTAGCTAGATAATTGAGGGAAAGTTGAAAACCAGAATTATGAACCAACAGAAAATAGAAGAGAAGTTATCAGCTCATGCTTTCTGTTTCCAGTTTGCAGATTTGTGTAAAGAACTCAGAGGGGTGTTTCTTGTCGATTTGAGTTTGGTTTGAGGTTAAGACTATATCAAATACTTATCTAAGAAACTAAAGCAAATTGGGGAAAAACTGAAAGTCAATTCGCAAGCAAAGAAAAGAGTTATAAGAGAGGTTATATCAGTTTTTCAGTTACAGTTTTCAGTTTTCTGTAAAATGAACTACCAGAGTAGTTAACAGTGTTGTATTGAGTTGTTAATGAGCCTAACACACTTCTAAGGCACTTAAGTAAATTTATAAACACTTGGTTAAGATAGAAATCAAATTAATCAAAGAAGAAGAAGGAATGAAGAAGAAGTATACAAATTTTTGTTTTAAGATTTTTGCAGTTTTTCCAATTCTGTATAATGAACTTCTAGAGGTGCTATCAATGTTGTTTTGGGTTGTTTTATAACCTATCCATTTGTTAATGAAAAATGGTTTCTGCTCAATCTTTGATTAGGCGACTGAACAAAAACTGGCTGAGTGGAAAAACTCACAGAGAGCTCATCCACCTTGGTAGCTTGAAGATCCTATACGTGAAATCAGTTTATGATTTCTCACCTCAGGTTAGGTTTGCTTCTTATTTCTAGTTTGAATTGGTTAGGGTGCATGGATTAAATAATTTTGTTGCTGTAGTTATTATAATTGTTTCTAGTTTGAATTGATTTTTTCCCTCTTTATCTATTTTTACTGCTGCCTTAGTGTTACATTCAGGGGACTGTCTCTGGTTTTTGCACTACAATGTGCACTTCACACTTGTTTTTTGCACTTTATTCTAGCGCGTAGGTTTGTAAAATGCAGTATTATGTTAGTTGCTTTCTTGAACACTTTTAACTGTATATTATACTTGTTCTTATATTTCTATTGGTTTTAAATATTAGGTGTATGAATTCCTTTCTTTTTTGCAGATAGCTACACCATGAAGGAAGTTGACCTTGCAAGAGAAGAATTGACACAGTATTTCATTCACAATTCTTGTGCTTGTATGTTACTTTTGGACTGCTCTTAGTCATGTAATTAAAATAGTGGTTTCTCTTTTTGTAAAGGCTTACATGTGCGTAAGGAATTGTGGGATTGTTGTTGAATTTTATGCAATATAACAAAGTATATATGACAATGAATTTGGAAACTCTTTCAAAGTTGGTGTGACTGCACATTTGATGTATGTTGTGTAATAGGCAGGGATTGAGTTGCTACTGTACGAGGGAAAATAGAATTTTTTTTAATGAGTTTTATAATACGGTTGATTAGGGTAAGCGTGTTATAAAAGAGTTAACATTTTGGTGGATTGATGGTTTTATAACACGGTTGTACATAGGAACCGTGTTATAAAATAGACAGAATTTGGCTGGCACAACATTTTATAACACGGTTCTTATGGAAAGGTTTTATAACACAGTTTAAAAACCGTGTTATAAAACCAACACTTTATACGACTGCAATATATAACACCCCACATAACCGTGTTATATATGGTAAAATAACCGTGTTATAAACTCTTTTTTCTACTAGTGGCCCTTTGTAAATATGGGCTCGGCCGACCTTGCAAGTCCGGTCCCAAGGTCGATCCGGCCCAGTAATTGCATTTTTATTTCTGTTTTCAGTCCCTCTTCTTACCCATTACTTCCCCAATCTTCCTACATGTAATCCCACATGTTTTAGTGTCATCTAGGCTTCCTAATATACCTCCATCTATCCACCAATCCCATTACTAAATCCATCAATCAACTTACACAATTTCCTCACTTCTTCTCCCACAAATGTAACAGTTTTTGTTTTACTTCTGCTACAGATTTTTAAACCATCTTCTACCATTCCTAACTTCCTCTACTAATGTCACTTCTAGCACCCCAAATACATTTCCAAGTCATTACACTACCTATACCCAAGTCCAACTCTCTTCTTACCATATTTGCACACTAATTCTTCCTAGTTCCACAATGCATTTTGATGCCTCTTTGCTACAGATTTTTACATCCTTATATCCTCATACCACACTATCATTCCATGGTTACTAAATCTCCTTACTCATCCCAATACATACCTTGGTTCTCCCCTTCACCAAGTCATTCTTAAATACACATCTCCTACCAAAATTTTGCCATAGCTCATCAACTTTTCTTACTTAGCCACACATACACATTCTCACCAAGTTCATTCCTATCCTAGCCACACCCATACAAGGGTCCTACCAGCAATCAATACAATACCAATTCACCAATACTTTCTCAATCCACAATTCCAATACACATACACATTACATTTGGCTCCAAAGCCTACAATTCAAATACTTGCTCTTAAATACTCAAACTTCATAATTCTCAATACTAATACAAGGTTTTGGGTTCTTTAAGTAGTTTACCCATTCTCATTACTCTAATGCAATAAAATTTAACATTAGGAAGGAGCTCTTACCTTGAGCTTATATTTCCTTCCTTCTTTTCCACTTCTTATCTTCTCTCTTCCTTGCCTAAATCGGTCATATGGGGGATGAAGTTGCCAAACTCCATTCCCATCACCCAAACACGCATAACAAGTGTAGTTAAACTACTAACCCTTAAATTAACACTAATTCATTGAAGTGTTTAAAATACAAATTCTAGGGTTTACCTTTGGAGTGTTTTAGGAGGGGTTTTAGCCCTTGGTTCAAGAAGGTGAATCCACCACCATTGCTAGGTGAGATTGATGCCCAAAGGAGAGAGAAAAACAGAGCATTACAAATGGGGTAAAATCGGTTGTGAGGGAAAGTGAAGAAAACATGAGTTTTTCATGTAGATTTTTACCTTGTTGGAAAGAGGAGACTCCAAGCTCCATAATGGTGTGCTTTTCTCTTCAAATGGGGAAAACCCATGGAGATGAAACTCATCATTTTTGAATTTTGAAAATAGGGAATGATAGAGGAGGATGAGGGGATTACAAATATGTGATTATTTTTGAGTTTGGAGCTTACATGAGGGTGGAGCATGAGGATGAAGATGGGAAGCCATTAGAGCCTCTTGTGGAGCTCCAAAATCGCAGCAGCCAGAAGAGAGAGGGAGAGAGAAATCGATGGGGGGAGGAAAGAGATGAAGGAAATGAGAGAGTGAGGTGAGAGAAGAGGGTAAAGTAGCTTTTTACTTTACTCTTTTGCTTTTGTCTCTCTTATTTAATTAGCTAGTTACATGTGTGTGTGAGGGAGTTATTTGACTGATAAAAACCGGCCCACTACTGTTATGCTAGCTGGAGCGTTTTTCGTCTTTTACAGAAAACACTCGTTATTTTACCCGGGTTTGGTACTATTCACTAACCGGGCCCGTTTTCCGGAATTTTCTCATTTTTTTTATTTTTATTGGTTATTAAGCTTCCATAAATGCTTAATAATTATTATTTAATTGTTTATAATTTTTACGGGTCCGTTTGACCACTTAAAGTCACGTTTTCGGGTTTTCTCGAAAAACGTGCGTTAAAGTTCTTTTAGCATTTTAATACATTATTTGGATCTGTTTTCTTCGGGAGTTGTTCCCATATATTATTTAGGTCTTATTAACCCTTTAGGATCCATATAATACGCTAACCGAGGTCTCATACCCCTTATTGTTATTTAACGTTTATTTGGCGTTTTTTCGATTTTCAAGTGTTTCTTTATTTCTTTCGGGTTTATTTTTCTTCACCAATACTACTTCAGCATTATTAGGCTCTTTAATAAGGATTAGAATAATCTGAATCACTATTTAAGTTTGGGGTATTTCAATCTACCCCCTTAAGAACTTTGTCCTCAAAGTTGCTCAAGGTTATGGGGTTACGATACTTGCTAATTCATACTCGTCCATGCCAAATGTCATACATTCTTCCTCCTTACTGATTCTCAAATTCAATACTCAAGGTTTCTACTTTCCATACCATGCCAATGTTCCATCATTACTCGAATTCGCATTACTACATACACAATCATCCAGTCCTATTACAAAAACTTATTACATACAGACAGTGCAAAGTTATCCCCAAAGCAAATGCAATACACATTACAATCCGTAGGCACTCAGGTCATCTAGGCACGGGACTCCTCTATGTCCCGCTGCCCTTGGAATAATAAAAACATGCTACACTATATCTTCTCCGGTATAAGCTTCTAAACCAAAATCTTTATTCTCAGTCTAAGGAAAATCTTCCCAACAGCTAAATAGAAAACTTTCTGGAGCATTACAATCCAAATTTCCAATTTATATTCCTTACTTCTATCCTAAGCGTGATTCTTTGCCACTAAGGGGAGCTTCAAAGAATCGTTCGACCTGATGTGATCAGCACAGTGTTGAACTATCTTTCCACTCAATTTGTGTTCGGTTCCCTTGATCTGATCAGGATCAAGTTCGACTTCCCACATCAGTTTCAAACATAAATAGTTGTTTTATTTTCTATCTTTTTACTCTTTTAGTCGTGATACGAGTTCATACATTCCAAGGGATGGAATCAGTCCATTAATCATCCCACTCTACTTCCAAATGCTTTACTCGAGCCTGGCTTCAATACCTAATGCTCATTTCCTCAACCTTCACTACTTTCATCATCACTCTCCAATATTCTAACTAAGGAATACTATACCTATGAGATTTAGTTGTCCTCAATTGCTTCAATAATTTACCTACGATTCCACTACTCATTAAAAACTTCATTCATATACTACTCTATTCATTTCGTACTACTTCTTCAAAGGCTTACAATACTTGTGGAGCTCCGTACTACTCATTACTCTTCTTTACCAATACTCTTACACTGGTGTTACAAGATGGTTATATTCATCCTTTGGTATTTGCATGTCTAATGGCCCAGTTACCATAATTATATATGAATGAGTACTATTTTTATTTAACATAGTATCACTCATCAATTGATTCTCATTTGTGCTATGCACATTACGGTTTATGTGTTTATTCCCAAAACTTACATTAAGCGGTTTTCGCTCTACCCTTAAAAGGGATACGCCACGTAATCTACCATATGTTATTATTATTAAGCATTGGTTAATCAATTTGGGCCATCTGAAGCGTTTAGCTTCTCTACGGTTATACTATACAATATGCTCTGGTCAAAGGGGTCTTAACCATACCAATGGTTTAGTCTTTGCACCAAGAATTCCTATATGAGTTTATTTAACTCATAATTAATTCGGTTCTAGCCTAACGGCTTCAAGGCATTAATAGCCATTCTATTATACTCACTAGGTACCTTAATCTCCTACTAGGGCCACTAGCTTCTACTGCGCGACCTGATAACGTGGGTTATTCACCCTTTTGTTATCCTTAAAGTGTTGTACATCACCTTTTATCCGTCTATTATGGAAATGAGGTTTACTAAACAAATGCGGTATTCTTCTACCGTGTGTGAAACTCAAGAGTTTAAGATTTATTAAAACAGCTCTCTGGTAATCTATGCCCACATGCATTTATGCTTCCACGATTATTCATATTAAGTTCCTCCGACTTATTGTCGGGCGAGATCAATCACTATCTCAGTTTGTAGTGCTTTCTTATTGTCAATAGCTTCTGATTATACCAGTTCTTCTGGTTCAGTACAATGTCCTTTACTTGTATGACCTTGCATTTTCTATGCGTCGGTCCTTGTGACTTTCTTAAGTGTCTTTTCACCCTTTTATTCCAATGTAATTCACATCTTGTGATTGTTAGTGTGCTTACACTCTTCGTGCTTCTCTGGCCTTAGGCCGCACGGTTTGTTGCTAAGCTTGCTTAACTGGCTCATGCCATGTTATTGGTGAAAGACGGGTTTACTACGATTTACATTTCCCATATTCTAGCTATCTCATTAGATCATTAGCTGTACAAGTGCCATACCAAAACACTCAGTCATACAGGGTGCAGAGGCGTAAACACTTGGCAGTAAATCACATATGTGATAGGAATGAATATTTCTGTCTGTCTTCTCATACTTATACTCCGAGTCGTTGACTAACTACTTCCTCATAGCGGTCGCTTGTTGCGCACCATCCCCTTATGGTGTGAATACACCGAGGGTTTCCTATGTTCGTGTATATGACGGCTGTCGTAGTATACCGCAATACTATTTTCTTTCCAATGTGGAGATGCTTCATTTCAATTCAGGTTTTATGTGTAGGTTAGCTTACCTCGCATTATTTTCTCATTCGTGACATAATTTGTCAAATATCTTAGCTGATCAAGGATGAAGTGGTTTATCATGTTACAAGCTCTTTTGAGCGTAGGTCATTTGTGATATGCAATGTGCTCTCACATTGATTGTTTTTGACAATTACCGTCTCCATAATGCTGAGCATTGGTTATAGGGTCCAGCTGTGTAGTTTTATTTCGTATGTACATCACCGGGACATTCCAAGAAACTTCAAGGGTTTTCAGGTCCCGTTCTCTAATTGAAGAGTATTCTATCACTGATAAATAAAAGTTCTTGTTGAGCGGTTTGTCACCACTCATAAATCTCATGGCAAGGTTACTATGTTAGTACCTGCTTATGCACTGCATATGGAGTATACTTACTCATTTAAGTTGTGATAGTTTGGAAAGTCTTTTCCTTGTTTCATCGCCTCTTGGCAATATCTATATGCATAGGCTTAATTGTTGTAGTAGATGGAAGCCTTCCTATGGGTTCACATCTTCACCACGTTGGTGGTCTCCGGTTAACGAGGGGTACCTTCCTTTGGGTTCTCGCAGTGTCCAAGTGTGGACTAGGCCATTGTTGGCGTTATTATGATTCTTATGCCTCTGTGCTGCCATTGCTACAGAAGGCATGAAGGTAATTACAAGCTTGTCAACTGTATACTAGACTTGAAATACCCCAAACCTTGATATGTGGTTTAAATATCAAACTATGGTATGTAAAGGCTAAAAAGTGCCTTAGAAACATCAGTGAACAATTTAAACCATAGTAAATGCAGTAAAGCACTAAGATACAGTTTGAGCAAAAACATGCTCTAAGCTATGAGTGAACTTGGTTAGGACCCAAAGAGCCCACCAAGACTTAATAATATTTAATTATGATTTTATAAGGCTAATCAAGTCTTCAGGAAACCTTGGTAGATAATAAAACCAAACAAAACACAAGAAAATACCTTAAAGTCAATATGAGCAAAATGTGCTCTAAGCTTGGGATGAATTTGTAAAAGACCTAATGGTCATACCTATACCTTATAAATATGTTAATGAACATATTAAATCATTTACCAAAGAAAACCAAGCTTGAAAACAAGTTAAAACAAAAAATGTGCTTTAAGGAGTCTTAAAGCACGTTTTTGAAAAATTGTCTTGTAAATGAGTTTTGAATGGCTAAATGTCCATCATTACTCTTTAATTAACATGTGTACTATGTAGTATCACATTTGTAAGTCTATATCAATGGGAAATCAAAAATTTCACTTCTATGTGCCTTGTTTTTGTGAATAGTGATTTTTATAAGCTAGTTTGAAACATATGTTGTTATAAGTAATTAAATTGACCAACAAAGATTATAATACCCTTAGTGATATAAAGGGGGCCGGTTTTTGTAGTAATGAGTCACCAAACATGTTAACTTGTTAAGTAAATAAAGGTGACTCATAGGTTACTATTTGCTTTAAGTTATAAATATCTTCAAAAGCAAAACCAATCTCATTTCTCCCTTCCTCCTTCATTTCACACGGCTTCTAAGCTCTCTTCTACCTCTCTTCTTTCTGTTCTCACGGTAATGCTACAGCAACAGCACCAAATGCCATCTTCCATTGCGAATATTTCCTAGCTCACTTAACCAAATCAAAAACAAACACCACCATTCTCTTTGTCTCATCGAGCTCTTCAATTCTATCCTTTCAAAATTCCAAGAGCACCATTTCGGTGCCAAGAGGAATCTCCATGGGAGGAGCTTGAGCTCACCTTTTCACATAATATTGTTCTCCTTTGCTTCAAGGTAAGGAAACTCAAAGAAAAAATGAAGTTTCCTTCATGTTTTTACCTTGACCGAAAATCACCATTAATGGTGCTCATTGTGTTGCTTTGTTCTAGCTCCATTTGAATCTTTCAAGGACTTGGTGGAGTCCTCTCTTGGTAGATATTCCAATTCCCTTCAAAGACCAAGGTAAAACAACTATCTTAATGCTCTTTGAACAATGTAAAACCTAGGGTTTACAATGAGGTTAAGCTTGGAACTTGAATACTCATCACATTGTTTGTGTAATGTTTAGAAGTTGACAAGCAACTAAGCTTAGCCGATTTTTAAACAAGGAAACAAGAAAGAAGTTTGTGAGGAAAAGAGGTAAATATGCTATCTCAATGTGATTTAATGCCTTAGGAGAAATGAGCTTATAATGCTTGCTAAAACTACCTAAAGAGCAAATGGTGAATGACTTAGTAAAGTGTTCTCAAGGAGACTAGTAAAAGAACATATGTCTTGGTGTGTGTATTTGCAGGTCAAAGGCATTATTTATGTGGGAAATTCAGTGTTTATGGCTTCTGCAATTTAAGGGCCTAAGAGCCATGTTATTTAAGGGCCTAAGTGCCAAGTAATTTAAGCTTATGCACTATATTGTGATGTAGTGCTAAACGTGTGAAGTTTGTGTATAAAAATGTGTTTGATGGATTTTAGGTGTTCTTGAATGAAATAAGGTAAAAACCTAAGTGTTTGGTTGTGAGTATATACAAGAGAAGCTATGGCCAAATTTGGGAAAATGTGTAAGAAGTTCTAAGTGTTTTAAATGGTTTTGGTGAACTAGGAAGTGTAAAAGGTGAACAAATGTTTTACTTGGGAAGAAACATGTATTAAAGTGATTTAGAGGAGATGTTAAGGTGTAGAGGAAACACCTTGGTATAGTGGTCATTATAGGTAAAATACCACTTAGAAATCTTAAGGAGAAAACAATATAAGTGTTAGGAATTTTGGTAAGAAGAGAGTAAGTGTTTAATGAGTTATAAAATGAGTTTTATGGATGTTATATGAAGGGTTAAGGGTGCCAAATGATGTAGAACACATTAGGAGGCTTGAGGAAAAGTTTGGAGAAAGTTTGACAAGTTTTGGACAACTTCTGATGTTGTCCGACCGAGTGGTCCGACCCAGGGTGGGTCAGACAGCCCCTGTTTAGTCACCCGTTGATGTTTCTGGAATGGTCCGACCCAGATGGTTGGGTCGGACATGGGTCGGACATGAGTATTTAGCAGACGGGAAAAGTTTCTGGAACGGTCCGACCCAGCTGTGGGTCGGACGGTGGGTCGGACGGCCCAAAGTTATGCAAAAAAAAAAAGAAAGACAATGTTGTAAGGAGAATCAAAGTGATATTTTGGTATTAGAATATGCCTAAGTTCATGTATGAAGTTTGGGTAATTAATGGAGGTGGAGAATAGATGAAACAAGACTTGAAAATGACAAGTTTGGGAGTCCTGTTATAGTGGTCCGGGACCTAGGTAGTGGATGATGTCCCGGACCATACACAAAAAAGGGCCGAGAGTTTCACCAATGTTCTGGTCCGGGACTTGGGGTTAGTACAAGGTCCCGGATAAGTCTGTAAAATCACCCGAGAGTTTCATTAAGTGTCGGTCCGGGACTTAAGGTAAGGACCAAGTCCCGGACCAGTCTAAAATTGTTGTTTTAGGTTATTAAAAGATGTCTAATGATGGGGATTGATGGATAATGATGTTATAAGGTTGTGTAGGACATGTTAGGTGAGTTATAGTCACAATTTGGTGGGTGAAAAGTTGAAGTAAAATGAAAGAGTGAAACATGTTAAAAATGTAAAGTTATTTAACCAAGTTAACGGGGAAAAGTTATAAGCATTAGACTTTAAACAAACATGTTACCCCAATGTTAATAAAAGTACATGTAATGTTATCAGTTGTTCGAGAATTGCTCGAGGAACATAAGTGGACATGGTAAAGTGGACTCCGGTGACAGGTATGGTTTTCTTGCAACCTGTGTCCTACCGGATTACACCGGCTTGTATGCCAATGTGTTTTTCTGTGTGTTTGCCACGTTGTAAGATTAAACATGTAATGAGTTTACAGTAATTCATTTATGTGGCGTGTACAACTCCGATACCATTTAACCTTGGAAGTGTTAACCTTAGTTGACTGAGTCTAGGATCACCTGAGGGGTCGGTATTCGGAGTAAACGACCCGAACCATGGGACGTTCTAACTACGGCTATGCGTGTTATGTGTGATATGTGTATGTATGTGAATGTAGAGATCTCCCTTGTATGTTAATCCAGTTGTAATACTGTATGTGTTGTCATGTGATAGGCTCCATAGTGGGGTTCTAACTAATATCTAAGAGTAAGTATGTACTAATAGTAGTGAGGAATCCGGTTTGGCCGGTCGCGCGTTGTTTGGGAGAGGGTATCCTTCTTAGCCTTACCCTTCTCTTTGTTATGGTTTGTCCCTCACGGGTTATGATCTCTCATAGCTCACTCCAAAGCTTAGCTATTCTGACTTATGATCGGTTTAGGGGGAACATGTGTTGTGTGGTGTGTTCGGGCCTTCAAACCCGAACCATCTTAACTTAAGTTACTCGTCCGACTATTAGGACGGTAATGAGTGTTGTTGTTATTGTATAACGAGCTTACCATGAGGGTGACATCATTTTCTAGGCTCACCAGTGATTTAGCTATGTTTGGGTCGGTTCCTAAGAGGACCGTTCCCGTTATGTTATGTGATGTTATTGTAAGCAATTCCTATTGCGATGTTATCATGTGCACGTCGATACGAGAAAGTATTGTTAAGTTTTGTATGTGAGGAATGATATATATTGTGAGATATGAAGTGTGTGGATCATGGATATGAATCCCAGTTTGAGAAAGAGGCATTTAAGGATAACCCGATTTAAGGGTAAGTGTCGTCTATTAAGGAAGTAGCTCCATTAGAGAGGAACACTCTAGGGATAATGAATACCATGAGTGACTTATTAAGTAAGGATATATTATCCGTTTGTTGAGCCCGTTGAGGCGAAATGTTATGTGTTGTGTGTTTACTGTTACACGCATGATTTAAATAATCAACCGCATGCTAAGACGACAATTAGTTGTGCGTGGCCCGGTAGCATGTGGGCTGCGGGATTACCATACCAGCAAAGGTGCTGAGCCCCTTGGGGGCCACCCTTTCTCTTCTTTTCCTATTTCAGGTACAGAGCTGGAGGCCGTTCGAGAGTAGGACAGGGTAGACATAGTACATGGGTAATCATTTAAGTGTATATATATACAGTAGGTGTAGTAAGACCGAAATTGTTGTCGGCATCATTTTATAATACTCGGTATAGTTGGAAGGTGTACGTTGTTTTTGTTGTAAGTAAAGGGATAGTAAAGTGTAGTCGCTCGGGAATTTAGCCCTTCAGACCGGTACAATGTATGTGTATTAGCCTTGTTAGCCACGTGGGTGGTTAACGGCGTGTAACACCAACGAGTTGAGTTATTTGATGAGGTGTGTATTCCGCTGCAGATTGTTGTTATGTAATTATTGTTGGATGGGGTGTACAAAAAGTGGTATCAGAGCGAAGTATCGCTCTGATGACTGAATTACCGAGCTTAGGAAGTACCGAGTTAGGATTTAAGTACTTTGGGTTAAGGGTGAGTGATAGCGTGAGAGATACGCTAGATAGGAATTTCCAGTGTGTACTGGAACCTACATAACCATCCCACCCTCCACAATCCCTGTTTTATAACTTGGGAAAGAACGCCAGAGAGATGGAAGTCCACTCTTATCGGGAATACCCGATCTGGCTGTTATTAATACCTTTAAGGTACGGAGAACCTGTCATACGTAGATCCCGAAAACTGGGAATCCCGGAGACGGTCTCCATCTGAACTATGTTAACCGCATTTAATAGCGAAGAATGAAGGATTTTGTGTATAAGAGAATATAATTTCCGGCAACCTGGGTCGACATGCAGAGACGAGTGTCTACGGAACCACAGATGATAAATAATACACCAACGGTATACCAACCGACAAGGGAGACTACAACGTAGTGCCCAAATACGTGGAACGGGCTATAAAGAGAATACAATACTAAGAAAAAGGGGTCTCCCAGAATGGGAAACACCCTAGTTGATGATCGTCATATGAAGAGAGTGAGAAGTCACCTAGAAGAGTCATTGTCAAGGCAGTAAGATTAGTGAGGGCCAACAAGGCCACTGATGACAGTATGGGTAAAAACAATACCACAACCAGTATGTGTTGAACCGATAACCAGTTAGCATGGCGCACTTGCCATAGCAAGTGCTGCTATAACAGGGCTATTCGGGAAATTTATAACCACCACAGGGTACCATGAAGTTAAACGGGATCATTATGACCATGGAAGGGCTTGATAGCCTAACCTTTGTAATTGTAAATACACCAGTCAGCAAGAAGCTAGACTTGGTTAAGGTAAGAAGATGTTGTGAAACCATGAAAATTTTCTTTCAACCAGATTTATTCAAACCTTCCCTTTTCAAAACCAAATTTTCTTTCAAACCAACACTTCTTTCTAACTTTCTTTTAAACCAAACCAGTAAGACCAAGGACAGTTGACAAGGATACAACAGTGGATAAACTCTCCCTCGATTAAGTTCGGGGAGCATGGAATGAATATTGTCACGGGACAATATAAGGGAGTTGACAACAGAATACTTCACCTAGCGTGTGACTGACACTACGAGTGTACCAACTGAATTGTGGGACGACCGCACTCCGATAGGAGCTTGTGGGCCTGACAGACCTACTTATGTTGTAGTTGGTAGGTAGCAATGTACAGTGGTACCCCACATATGTATCGAGTGGATCTGAACACGAGAAGTAGTCGACTCCGTCTACGGTCAGCAGTATGAGTCAGGAGGTGCGAAGAACTAAGGATTACCATGAATGGTGGAAGTTAAGGAACTCAGTCAAGTTAACGAGACTAAAGGAATTAGTGAATTCCTTTCAAGGAAGTGTTTAAGAGTCAGGAGGTGCGAAGTGCACTAACTGTAATGTAAAGACATCGTATACATTTTAAGGATTCTCAAGGATAAACATGATAGCTGGAATGGTGACCTAGCCTGTACATGGCAAGCAGATGCCTAATGTGACACATTAATGTGCAATGAACGGGATGAAACTCCCAGAATGAGTACCTACACTACCAGGAAATGTTGATCTTCACAGGAGGAGATAATGAGCCAGTTGAGAACGCAAACGGCGTGGCTAACTCGATATATCAGTAAGTACGAACTAGATGTAATGGCATAACTTAGCAACACCCAGGAGCAATCCTTAAAGGGTGTTCGCATCAATAATTGTTGCACAAAATGACGTGACAGAAACACAAGGGTTGAAACTAACACCCAGTTTAGACATAAGTTGTCAGGGAACGGACTGACAATCCTAAGGGGCATCCCATGAGGGGAAACCATGTAATGTTGTACAGCGAAGTACATGTGTGTGGACAGCCTACAGTGAGCGCAGCTCAAGGCAAATAAGGCTTATAGGCCACAAATAAAATGTGTTATCAAAATTAGATTGATTGCAGAAGTTTATGTTATATAAGTGAATAGAGTGGAGAACGAACCACTGCATTACGAGTGGGGATACCTCTCGATATTGTGAGACTGCAGGAGCGGTAGTTATGTGAATCAAGTTCAAGAAATATGTTAAGGATGGACGATGTTATTATTGAAAGAGAGCAGTTAGCTTAGTAGTACGTGTGTATAAAGTGAAACACTGAGCTGAATAATGCCGGCTTGTGACTCGAATGATCGATGCTCAAGGAGCATTCAGTAGTCATCCAAATGAGTGATGAACCATAATACGAATGATATAAGTATATGCGTGGAAGTTAATGTGACAGTAAATACGATGTAAGTTAGTGTTATACAATAAGCATGGTGCGCAGTAAGCGACCGTTGTATAAATGTTGTGGCGGATAAGACCAGTTATGGGTTAAACTCAATGGACATGCAAGCAAGTGATGATACACAGACTGGGCAATAAGCCAATGGTCGGTACTATGTGATAAGGAACTCAGTGTGAATACCATGGCGAATCACATAAGGGATTTACTGTCAAGAGTTTACGCCTCTGCACTCTGTATGACTGAGTGTTTTGGTATTGCACTTGCGCAGTAACGAACGAGTGGGATAGCTAAGAATTGGAAACATGTTAATTGTGAAGCAATAATGTTATAATGGCCGATGCATAGGAAATGCAAGGCCGCACCAATAAAAAGTACTAGCACAAAACCAAATGTGGAGACATGATTAACAGTAAGTGACTACAGTAGCACTAACTGCCAATATCGGTATGGAATATACCACAAATGTTGTAAATAGCTGAGAGAGCACTACATACTAGGTAGTAGCTCAATCTCAACCGACAGTAAGTCGGAAGGAAACAAGTCAATCATTGTGAAATACATAGCTGTATACACAGTAAATTGTTATGGAAGTGGATAGAAAGTTTATAACTCACCGAATTCGCTAACGGTAAGAGATACCACGCGTCGGTTGAGAAACCATTGTTACCAAGATGAAGGTCACAATTGAGGATGTACAATACAGTAAGAATAACAAATGGAGCAATTAAGCTCTACAGTTATTAGAGTTTCGCAGCAGAAACTAGTGAGCCAGTGATTCAAGTGTTGAATGTACATGGTGAACATGAGTGAATGGCTAATTATTAACGCCTAGAAGCCTAACAGGCCAGAATCGAAACCAAATAAGAGTTTAAACAAACTCCAATGAGAATTCTTGGTTTAGGAACTAAACCGCCAATATGGTTAAGATCCTCTAATCAGAATCCATTGTGTAATAGACCGCGTGGAAGTTAAAACACTTCACGACGGCAGAACATTTAAGCCAATGTTTAGTGATTGATTACGTGGGTGTAATCCCTTTTAAGGGGGGTAGAGCGCAAACCACTTAGTGTATATTACCGTACAAGAGTACGTAGTGTATGTGATTTATATTGTGCATAGCACAAATTATTATTTTGATGATTGGTGTGTGTGTTACGTAAACATACACATTCATTCATGGTTTAATTGTGTGGTAATTGCGCACAGAAGATGCGAATACCATTGTGATAAGTGTGTTGATTTTTAATAGTTGTGAGTGATAGTACAAGTGTGGGAGTAGAGAAACTCCCGGGGGAACAAAACCCCGACAGTGTATAAATGTGAAACTGTGTGTTGTATTTGATAAAATATATGTGTATATATATACTATATAGTGATTCATGAAAGGTTATGAAACCGACATAGAACCTAGTGAGAATAAGATTCCCTAGGTAACAACATTAAAGTGAATGGAAATAACTGATAGACGAAGTTCTATCCCTTGGAGATGTTATGATCATGACTAGAATGATTTAAAAGATAGAAAATTGGAAATGAGTGATTTATTGATGCTTGAAAATGAATGGGAAGTGGAACTTGATTTGCATGCGATCGAGGGAAGCCGAACACAAATTGGAGTGGAGGGATAGTTCAACACTGATGCTGATCACATCAGGGTTGGATGACTCTTGAAACTCCCTATAAGTGGTCACAAATAACCACGCTAAGAAAAGAAGCAAAGAGCTTAAGTTGGACTTGGAGTTGTGTGTGTTTTCAAAAGGATTTTTAATTGGTATTTATAAAACGTTGATAGATACTTTACATAATTTAAGTCTTCTTACTTAACCTCACAAGGAAAAATTTCAAATTTAAGTGATTGTTTTAACCTCCCAAAGGCACGGGGACGGAAGGTGTCCATCGCGACCGGGTTCTGCGGGATCACAGTGTATACAAAGGATATTTTTGATTGCTATACATGCTATGACATGTTGTGTGGTATGTGTAATAAATGTTATTTTGACTTTGATCTCCTAAAGTGTATGCTATTAAGACCTATGAGTCTAAATGTGTTGTGTTACATAGACCTATGTGTCTAAAGGTTGTTATGTTACCCAAGACCAGTGAGTCAAAGGGGTTGTTATGTATGTGTAAATGTTGTTAAGATACCCGGACCATTGAGTCCGAGGTTATCATGTGAATATGTTATGTTATGTGTGGATGTGAATGTGTTGCCCGGACCATTAAGTCCGAGGTTGTGATGTAAAGTGTGTTTGGTTATGGAAGTTTTATGGCTATAAGTAATCCCCGTATTCTAATCTATTGATGTGTGGGAAATGTGAACTTCGAGGACGAAGTTCTTTTAAGGGGGGTAGATTGAAATACCCCAAACCTTGATATGTGGTTTAAATATCAAACTATGGTATGTAAAGGCTAAAAAGTGCCTTAGAAACATCAGTGAACAATTTAAACCATAGTAAATGCAGTAAAGCACAAAGATACAGTTTGAGCAAAAACATGCTCTAAGCTATGAGTGAACTTGGTTAGGACCCAAAGAGCCCACCAAGACTAATAATATTTAATTATGATTTTATAAGGCTAATCAAGTCTTCAGGAAACCTTGGTAGATAATAAAACCAAACAAAACACAAGAAAATACCTTAAAGTCATAGAGCAAAATGTGCTCTAAGCTTGGGATGAATTTGTAAAAGACCTAATGGTCATACCTATAACTTATAAATGTTAATGAACATATTAAATCATTTACCAAAGAAAACCAAGCTTGAAAACAAGTTAAAACACAAAATGTGCTTTAAGGAGTCTTAAAGCACGTTTTTGAAAAATTGTCTTGTAAATGAGTTTTGAATGGCTAAATGTCCATCATTACTCTTTAATTAACATGTGTACTATGTAGTATCACATTTGTAAGTCTATATCAATGGGAAATAAAAAATTTCACATCTATGTGCCTTGTTTTTGTGAATAGTGATTTTTATAAGCTAGTTTGTAACATATGTTGTTATAAGTAATTAAATTGACCAACAAAGATTATAATACCCTTAGTGATATAAAGGGGGCCGGTTTTTGTAGTAATGAGTCACCAAACATGTTAACTTGTTAAGTAAATAAAGGTGACTCATAGGTTACTATTTGCTTTAAGTTATAAATATCTTCAAAAGCAAAACCAATCTCATTTCTCCCTTCCTCCTTCATTTCACACGGCTTCTAAGCTCTCTTCTACCTCTCTTCTTTCTGTTCTCACGGTAATGCTACAGCAACAGCACCAAATGCCATCTTCCATTGCGAATATTTCCTAGCTCACTTAACCAAATCAAAAACAAACACCACCATTCTCTTTGTCTCATCGAGCTCTTCAATTCTATCCTTTCAAAATTCCAAGAGCTCCATTTCGGTGCCAAGAGGAATCTCCATGGGAGGAGCTTGAGCTCACCTTTTCACATAATATTGTTCTCCTTTGCTTCAAGGTAAGGAAACTCAAAGAAAAAATGAAGTTTCCTTCATGTTTTTACCTTGACCGAAAATCACCATTAATGGTGCTCATTGTGTTGCTTTGTTCTAGCTCCATTTGAATCTTTCAACGACTTGGTAGAGTCCTCTCTTGGTAGATATTCCAATTCCCTTCAAAGACCAAGGTAAAACAACTATCTTAATGCTCTTTGAACAATGTAAAACCTAGGGTTTACAATGAGGTTAAGCTTGGAACTTGAATACTCATCACATTGTTTGTGTAATGTTTAGAAGTTGACAAGCAACTAAGCTTAACCGATTTTTAAACAAGGAAACAAGAAAGAAGTTTGTGAGGAAAAAAGGTAAATATGCTATCTCAATGTGGTTTAATGCCTTAGGAGAAATGAGCTTATAATGCTTGCTAAAACTACCTAAAGAGCAAATGGTGAATGACTTAGTAAAGTGTTCTCAAGGAGACTAGTAAAAGAACATATGTCTTGGTGTGTGTATTTGCAGGTCAAAGGCATTATTTATGTGGGAAATTCAGTGTTTATGGCTTATGCAAGTTAAGGGCCTAAGAGCCATGTTATTTAAGGGCCTAAGTGCCAAGCAATTTAAGCTTATGCACTATATTGTGATGTAGTGCTAAACGTGTGAAGTTTGTGTATAAAAATGTGTTTGATGGATTTTAGGTGTTCTTGAATGAAATAAGGTAAAAACCTAAGTGTTTGGTTGTGAGTATATACAAGAGAAGCTATGGCCAAATTTGGGAAAATGTGTAAGAAGTTCTAAGTGTTTTAAATGGTTTTGGTGAACTAGGAAGTGTGAAAGGTGAACAAATGTTTTACTTGGGAAGAAAACATGTATTAAAGTGATTTAGAGGAGATGTTAAGGTGTAGAGGAAACACCTTGGTATAGTGGTCATTATAGGTAAAATACCACTTAGAAATCTTAAGGAGAAAACAATATAAGTGTTAGGAATTTTGGTAAGAAGAGAGTAAGTGTTTAAGGAGTTATAAAATGAGTTTTATGGATGTTATATGAAGGGTTAAGGGTGCCATATGATGTTAGAACACATTAGGAGGCTTGAGGATAAGTTTGGAGAAAGTTTGACAAGTTTTGGACAACTTCTGATGTTGTCCGACCCAGTGGTCCGACCTAGGGTGGGTCGGACAGCCCCTGTTAAGTCACCCGTTGATGTTTCTGGAATGGTCCGACCCAGATGGTTGGGTCGGACATGGGTCGGACATGAGTATTTAGCAGACGGGAAAAGTTTCTGGAACGGTCCGACCCAGCTGTGGGTCGGACGGTGGGTCGGACGGCCCAAAGTTATGCAAAAAAAAAAAAGAAAGACAATGTTGTAAGGAGAATCAAAGTGATATTTTGGTATTAGAATATGCCTAAGTTCATGTATGAAGTTTGGGTAATTAATGGAGGTGGAGAATAGATGAAACAAGACTTGAAAATGACAAGTTTGGGAGTTCTATTATAGTGGTCCGGGACCTAGTAGTGGATGATGTCCCGGACCATACACAAAAAAGGGCCGAGAGTTTCACCAATGTTCTGGTCCGGGACTTGGGGTCAGTACAAGGTCCCGGACCAGTCTGTAAAATCACCCGAGAGTTTCATTAAGTGTCGGTCCGGGACTTAAGGTAAGGACCAAGTCCCGGACCACTCTAAAATTGTTGTTTTAGGTTATTAAAAGATGTCTAATGATGGGGATTGATGGATAATGATGTTATAAGGTTGTAGGACATGTTAGGTGAGTTATAGTCACAATTTGGTGGGTGAAAAGTTGAAGTAAAATGAAAGAGTGAAACATGTTAAAAATGTAAAGTTATTTAACCAAGTTAACGGGGAAAAGTTATAAGCATTAGACTTTAAAAACAACATGTTACCCCAATGTTAATAAAAGTACATGTAATGTTATCAGTTGTTCGAGAATTGCTCGAGGAACATAAGTGGACATGGTAAAGTGGACTCCGGTGACAGGTATGGTTTTCTTGCAACCTGTGTCCTACCGGATTACACCGGCTTGTATGCCAATGTGTTTTTCTGTGTGTTTGCCACGTTGTAAGATTAAACATGTAATGAGTTTACAGTAATTCATTTATGTGGCGTGTACAACTCTGATACCATTTAACCTCGGAAGTGTTAACCTTAGTTGACTGAGTCTAGGATCACCTGAGGGTTCGGTATTCGGAGTAAACGACCCGAACCATGGGACGTTCTAACTACGGCTATGCGTGTGTTAATTGTGTGATATGTGTATGTGAATGTAGAGATCTCCCTTGTATGTTTAATCCAGTTGTAATACTGTATGTGTTGTCATGTGATAGGCTCCATAGTGGGGTTCTAACTAATATCTAGAAGTAAGTATTTACTAACAGTAGTGAGGAATCCGGTTTGGCCGGTCGCGCGTTGTTTGGGAGAGGGTATCCTTCTTAGCCTTACCCTTCTCTTTGTTATGGTTGTTCCCTCACGGGTTATGATCTCCCATACCTCACTCCAAAGCTTAGCTATTCTGACTTATGATCGGTTTAGGGGGAACATGTGTTTGTGTGGTGTTCGGGCCTCCAAACCCGAACCATCTTAACTTAAGTTACTCGTCCGACTATTAGGACGGTAATGAGTGTCGTTGTTATTGTATAACGAGCTTACCATGAGGGTGACATCATTTTCTAGGCTCACCAGTGATTTAGCTATGTTTGGGTCGGTTCCTAAGAGGACCGTTCCCGTTATGTTATGTGATGTTATTGTAAGCAATTCCTATTGCGATGTTATCATGTGCACGTCGATACGAGAAAGTATTGTTAAGTTTTGTATGTGAGGAATGATATATATTGTGAGATATGAAGTGTGTTGATCATGGATATGAATCCCAGTTTGAGAAAAGAGGCGTTTAAGGATAACCCGATTTAAGGGTAAGTGTCGTCTATTAAGGAAGTAGCTCCATTAGAGGAGGAACACTCTAGGGATAATGAATACCATGAGTGACTTATTAAGTAAGGATATATTATCCGTTTGTTGAGCCCGTTGAGGCGAAATGTTATGTGTTGTGTGTTTACTGTTACACGCATGATTTAAATATAATCAACCGCATGCTAAGACGACAATTAGTTGTGCGTGGCCCGGTAGCATGTGGGCTGCGGGATTACCATACCAGCAAAGGTGCTGAGCCCCTTGGGGGCCACCCTTTCTCTTCTTTTCCTATTTCAGGTACAGAGAGCTGGAGGCCGTTCGAGAGTAGGACAGGGTAGACATAGTACATGGGTAATCATTTAAGTGTATATATATACAGTAGGTGTAGTAAGACCGAAATTGTTGTCGGCATCAGTTTATAAATACTCGGTATAGTTGGAAGGTGTACGTTGTTGTTGTTGTAAATTTAAAGGGATAGTAAAGTGTAGCCGCTCGGGAATTTAGCCCATCAGACCGGTACAATGTATGTGTATTAGCCTTGTTAGCCACGTGGGTGGTTAACGGCGTGTAACACCAACGAGTTTAGTTATTTGATGAGGTGTGTATTCCGCTGCAGATTGTTGTTATGTAATTATTGTTGGATGGGGTGTTACAAGACTGGTGCCCTAGTGACAGTGACACTGAGTTGACCATTACTCCAAGTCACTCAGGACGTTGGGTTTGAATTGATGGTCCAGTTGTTGATTTCTTGTCGTATGAGATAATATCTCTTGCAAGTCTCGTTATCATATGGTGTGGGTTATGCACCCGTTAAGGTTTACATAACATAGTTGGTTGACGGCTTTTAAGCCTTATTGTTGCAAGCTATGCTCTTCGCAAGCTGCTTATACATATTTCCACTCTTTGTATACCCCATAGATTGAAGGTATTACTGGGTTCCATGGTAAGTCGTGACATCACGCTTCTGTTCGTAGGAGGTCCTTTAGGCATTCTGGTGCTAATCAGGGCCTTTTGCAGTTTAGGGTATTTCATGTTAAGTGAATCCCTTCGGGTCCTAACCGAATGTTCGTTCTGCTTGTTGTGCTCTCTTCATGACGCTTTGTTCGATTGTTTATCTCAGAACACCCTTCAAGGATTGCTCCTGGGTGTTGCTAATTATGCCGCTACATCCGGCTAATATTTATGATATGTTATCACTATACCGCCTTGTGGCATCATATTTGAGCTATCCCACTTTAGGGTTATAACGTCTCCTGTTCTTGGTAGACTATTCATACTTTTTTCCCAGTGCTTGAGTCTAGTTTAAATATCCTCTTCAATGATGGATTATATTCCGTGGTAATCTTGTGATTGCTCTTGGGGACTCTGTCCCGTATGGTGAGCATGGTGGTGTTCACGTTAGGCAATTGCCTTACTGTGTTTAGGCTGGGTATACTTTCCAGCTGTCTTGTATTTACTTGATGTCTTGAGACATGTCCAATGTCTATACTTACTAATCTGTGCATTCTGCACTTTCTAGTTCTTATTCCTTCTTCAGATGGTTATTTAAGTTCCTTATACTTGGTTGTCTGAGGTATCCAGCTGTTCTGATTTGAACTTACTGATGGTCCGTAGAACGGAGTTAACTACTTCACGTGTGCCGCACACTACATGTATACATACGTAGGATACCATGTTGATACGTTGCCACTTACCCAATTATATGTCAGGCCCGCAAGCTCCTTCAGAGTGCGGTTGTCCCACATCCCGTAGTTGGGTACACTCATAGTGCTCGTCGCACGCCTAGGTGAAGTATTCTATTGTCAACTCGTCTTGTATCATTCTATGATACTAACCGTAATTATGTTGGTTTGGTTTCAAAATCCAAGGTTTTAAAGGAAGGTTGGTGGTTTTGAAAAAGAATTTTGGTTTTATAATCAAGGCACGGTGTTAAAAGAAGTTTTGCATGGCATAGCCATGTTCAGAATTTTGACCAAGTCCAGCTTCCCGCTGACTGGTGTGTTTTGATTGAGGTGGTCAGGCTGTCAGGCCTTTCCATGGTTTCATTCCTCCAGTTTTAGGGTGTTATATCCCTGTAGTCGCTTCATCGCGGTCACGGTACATTACTATGTACCTGTGGTATGCTAAAAGTCCCCCTGAATGCTTCCGTTGTTACTGCACTTGCCGTGGCAAGTGCGTGGTACTGGTGGTTTTTGGGTAATCCTATACCGGTCTCGGTATGGTTTCCGCTTGTATTTGATAGTCTTGTCGACTCTTCCTTGATCTTATTGATCTATGTTTGGAGATACTCGATCTTTATGTGGCTTCTCAATGATCTTGACATGGCTGTTGTAGATCTGGGTACTTCTCCAATCCTTGGAGATTCCCTTTTTGTTTGTTTCGTGTTTTCCTTGTTGCTCGTTCCCACAGGTTTACCGTGGTTATTGAGCCTTGGCTTGTTTAGGCACTACCCTTGTAGTCCTATCGGATTATGTCCCGTGGATGTTCTTGTAGTTGTGTAAGCTATGCCGGCCAGGAATTGTGACCTTTTGGCGTTGTAGTTTCGGAGTTAACCACTCCCGACTATGTTCCTTAGTCAGCTAGCATACCATTGTGGTATTACGTAGCTATTAACTGTCCCGTAGACTTATGTCTCGGGTTTTGTTACAGTTCTTTTTTCTGCTCCGTTGCGCTTAGTGCTTCCTTTCCTGCTGCTGGTTGGTTAGCCAGGTTCTGCGACTGCTAGGCATGTGAATTATTATTTATTATGCTACGAATTGCGACGTCATTACATGTTTAGGATTAGGGGTGTTACAAAAAGTGGTATCAGAGCGGAGTACCGCTCTGATGAAAAGATACTGATCTAGGACAGTGAGCATATGAATTGGGATACGGGAAACGTCCGTGAGGATACGTGACTTTAAAAACCCTAGGGATATTTTTATTCCTAGTAGTTAGATTACTTACATGACTGTGATTGTGTATGACGGTGTAGCAACCGAGTAGAAATAATAGTATAGTTATATGTCGACAAGAGAAAGACCACGTGGAGACAGCAGTAGACGAGATGACAAGACGCCGGCGGATGTTCCAGCCAGTACCAGACCTAGCAGCAGCCATGATAGTCTTCGTGCAGCAACTAGGAGCTCAACTTATGGGAGCCATACCCCACCCGCCGCAGCCCAGGGAAACCAACTGGTTGAAGAGCGTTGCAGACGCGAGAGTACCAATTTATTCCGGGGAATTGGACCCCGCCGCACTGGAGAAATTCATTACAGAGCACCCGAAAGCGTTCAAGACTGTCAGAGTTCTAGAAGACCAGCTGGTCGACATCGCCACGTATAGCCTGAAGGGCGCAGCTGACATTTGGTGGCGGTCGGTGGAGGGCCACCGTAGAGCTACACCGGACTTTGGATGGATAGCGTTTGTAGAAGTGTTGCGGGAGAAATTCTACCCCGAACACCTAAAGCAGAGGAAAAGGCAGGAGATCGAGACCTTAGTCCAAGGGAGTCAAACAGTTGACCAATACTACGCACAGTGCACCAGTTTGTTGGACTACATACCAAGAGTCGACTACTCCGACGCAGAAAGAAAGAAGAGAAAGAGTACTGAAGGAGATGATGGTGGAGCAACCCTTGACGGTTACCACACGAAGGGGAAGAAATTCTTAGATAGGAAGAAAGGGCGGAAGGACTTCCATGATCAGAAGACAAGGGAGCAGATTCCTCGTCTGACCGGCTTAGCCATTGTTGCATAGCCACGGAGATCAGCACCACCTAGGAGCAGTAAGCCAACCCGGCCCCACTACTACTGTAAGCGCTGTGGAAAGGATCACCCAGGCGTAGACTGCGCAGGCAGAAAGGTGGAGTGCCGATATTGCAAGAAGGAAGGTCACAGGGAGTACGAATGGTTTTCCAATCCAGGAAGCCGAGTTTACAAGGGAGCTAAAAGTTCACAGAGAACACCAGCTATGGAAGCGGGCGGACCCAGAGGAGGTCAAGCGCTGCAGACTAATACCTATACTAGAGGACCGGCAGGACAACTATCCTCATCCGGGATTCGGAAAGGAAAGGAGATAGTTCCATGAAGAAATACCCTGTACACAGTGGAAACTTCAGGCGCTGAGGCGAGCGCTCAGCGCGAAACCGGTAAGCCTAGAACTTAAACCTTATGCATGATGCATAATTGTGTGTTTATATTTATCAGTCGATGAGACTTGGATGTGTTAGTAAGTATCAAAATTTAGAGAGACCTAACTTTGGAACCCTCTCACCTAATGGGATACTTTCATATTTATTTTCCCTTACCTATGAGACCGAGATCACCTGAGCCTATGAGCGAAGGTCAGGAATATCTGGAGGCATAACGCCAAGTAATTTGACCCGGTATGATTCTACTCAAGAAATACTTGCCTATAAATGAACAATAACTATTATAATAGAATGTAGAACTTGGGGATAAGCCTTGGAGGATTTTATATACCAGGATATGAGAGTGGATCAAAACTTAAAATTATATATGATATGGGTAAGGATTGGAATCCACAGGCTAAGTTATATAGCGAAGAAAGAAAGGTAAATGGAGCACAAGCTCCTAGGATACCAGTTGAATCATTCTCCATAGGAGATGACATTGAGTTTTTATAAAGTGATTAGAAAATGATGGATAAGGCGAACAAATTATTTGGGAAGTCAGGAGACGCATTGATATATAGTGGAGAATCCAGATTAGTGTACCATAGGATTAAGAGTATTAAAAGTATTAAACCGAGATTAACCTTGGGATACAGTGTGCGAGTTAGTACGGTGAGGAATAGTAAGTTAGTTTTGCTTGATCCGCCGAAGGGCGTTATCAATTGTCTAAACTTACAATAACTACAAAATATGACCTGCCTAAGTGCCGAGCAGACGTCATGGAAAGGAATACATTAGTTAATATAAAATACTTAAGACTACATGAATTATCAAAAGGGCTTGTTAGAGACCTATACGTAAAGAATAACACTGAAATTTTATGGGATACCCAGGCACCGAGCTTACCACTCAGTGCGAGACTGGAAAATTTTACAATCCGTTATTAACTCCGAGAGAAAATAGTGCAAAACCTTGAAAGATGACAATAGAGAAACAGGGTCTCAGTATATATAACTAAACATCCTCATGGATAAGTACGGTTTTAAAACCTACACATACCAAGGGTCTCAGCCAGTATCAATATAGTGACTGTGCTGGGACTCCTAATTAACAAAAGGGGAGGGAACAAATTTTGAATATATATTTTCCGAGTCGGGAGAATACCTAATTAGCAGTACAAAATGCTACGTATATACATATAAATTGAGGTTGTAACCTAAAACGTTGAGGAGTATTAATACATTTCAGAGGGCTAAGTACCATTAAATATACCTAACCTATTTTGAGGCTATCATCCTGCACTATCCTTTAGGGTTCTATACGAGCATATGTCTTCTATGACAGCTCAAGTAATGAATGCAAAAAAAAAGAGATCGCAGTAAATCAAATAGGGTTAACCTCATATGTAATATAAATTTTTAACATGAACATAGTAACGAATAACTCTCCTTAACACTTGCAAGAAGGCAGTATAAGTTATATAAGAGTTTGAATCAAGATATACACAAAAAAATGAGTGTAAATTAGATTTAAAAGTAGGGAAACATACCCCTTGGCTTGTAACAATTACTTTACACGTAAAAATGTCCTAACATTATATACTGAATCCTGTGATTTTAAATCTTCTATTTGTTACACCTAATCGACCTATTTTGGAAGCCATTGAGCTTGTGGATTAACCACGTTTCTAAGTGATAAAAACAAACAATAGGCTTGATTGTCCTATTACCCAACTGTAGGATTCAAAATGGAAACCCTTGGTTAAGAAGGTACTAATATTAAGAGATACTTAACCTAGGTTGAACATATGGTTCACCTGATTTATGGATTTTAGATGGAGTAAGAGAAAGCCAAGCTTTAAATCGGAGGAAATAGTACTTTGTGGAACTGTGATTGTGGAAGAAGTTATGAAATTTTTTTCTTGAAGTCTAGCTGTGACTGTCTTTGCTCCAAGTGATGGTAATCAAAGTATACGCAATAATCAAGCCTGATAAGTGAAATATTAGATAAGCCTTTTTAAAGGGAAGAAAGTATTCTAAGGTATGCAAGTCCATGATGGGACTTATTACTTGTATGATGGATTTAAGAGTTGAATTGATTGATGGATATAATTATTAGACAGGATGAGCCTAGATGTGTTAATAAGAATTTACCTTTTTTTTGCCAAGAGGAAAAACTAGCTTCCCCGCTTGATGATTTGATCAAAGGAACTTAGTCCCGGGGATTAAGGTTATACACCAGATTGAGTATAAGTTATAGCAGTTATTGGAATAGTGGTATAAAGTCGGAGGAAAAAGGCGCATATAGTAATCACCACATCACAAAGTTTGATAAGATAAAATTTGGAAAATGACAAATTAGTGGTTGTTTTATATTTGACGTGGGAGGTCGAACTTGATCCTGGTCAGATCAAGGGAAAACCAAACACAAAATGGTGTGGAAGGATAGTTCAACACTAATGCTGATGACCGTAGGGTTGGATGATTCCTGAGACTCCTTACAAGTGGTCACAAATATTTCTATAATACGTAAGTATTTATTCTTAAATCAATATAAAATTTGACTAATAGGTATATGAGAGGTAGAATGTGTAAATTAAGAGTTAAGTTATCCAGGTTACCCTAAGGAGATTAAATAGCTAAAACAACTCCGCACATGTCGGAAAAATGGTCAACTGTGAGAGAAATACTAACTATTATTATTCCATGAACTATGTTAATAAATTAAATATGAGATCAAGAGACAATTACTTATGATAAAAGTATTCTCAAACTAGCTTCTAAGTTATGGCCATATTGCCATCGGAAGGAAAAATCGACTTCAAGTCTTTCTTTAGGAATTCAAACCAAATATATTAAATAGGAACCTACCTATAAACATGGTAGAATATAAGAGTAGAAACATTATACTAATACTCACATGAGCTGATTCAAAACCGCAAGAACATGTTCAATTGTGAGGAAAGTGTACCTTGTTCGAAACCTTAGCAGGAACCCTAATGTGGTATACTTGATGAACAAACGATATAATCGTGTACGTACTACCACAACATTGGTGAAAAATAATATCAGGAAAAAAATTCTATAATATACATAAGATGCACGGCTCAACCGTAGCTCGTACTTTACATTGAAAATGAAGGCCGTACATGGCGACAGTAAACTCAAATACGAGAATCACAAGAGATGACCTAAAGATTTAAATAAGCCATGAGATAACATTGGCAGCATACAAGTTGGTAGCTTACCTTCACACATACACAACGTATTGAAATATCAAAACATACTAACGCACTATGAAGTATGTCAAGGAATACATAGATTCTTGAGAGTTATACCTCGTATGACATAAGTTATATACTACTGATTGTCCGTAGGAGAGACCCCGAATTCGTAGTAGCGATCGAGTCTTCCTTAGAGTTTCACCTATGAAGGAAATTTTAAGTCTTGGGCAGAATATCAAACTTAGCCCGAAGCATGTAGGACCGTACCTTATTACGGAGCGAGTGGGCCCATTAGGTAACAGGTTAGATTTACCTGTTGAGCTTGGGAGAGTGCACAATGTATTCCACATTTCACAACTAAAGCAGTTTGTGCATCACCCATCACAAATTTTAGAGCCCGAGACACTCGAACTAGATCCTACACTTAGATATGAGGAGACCCCAGTACGCGTTTTAGACTCCAAAACTAGGGAGACCAGGAACAAGACCATTGGAATGGTCAAGGTTCTTTGGTCAAACCATGACATTGAGGAGGCGACATGGGCATTAGAGGACTCCATGCGTGACAAGTATACGTCACTTTTATAGTCTTGTGTATACTTGTGGGGTACGTGGGCGTAACCCTTTTTAAGGGGGGTAGAGCACCACATGCGACTTGCATATCTGCAGTTTATATTGGTTTTGTGTATGGTTATTTGTGTTATGCGACTTGCATATCTGTAGTCTATATTGGCTTTGTGTATGGTTATTTGTGTTTGATTGTTGCGCATGTGTGCAATTGGTTGAATGGTTGTTGATATGTCCTATGTGACAATGGTTGGTTATCAATGATATGTCCTGTGAGACACTTGTATGATTATGGTTGTTCTATGCAACACTTCAATGTTTATGAAGCACTTAATTACTTTACAGTATATTTATATTTATTCCTACAATCACACAAGAGATTCACTGCCAAGGGTTTACGCCTCTGCACTCTATAGGACTGAGGATTTGGTATTGCACTTATGCAGTGATGACCGAGTGGGATAGCTAGGAAGTTGGAAACGCATTGTTTTACAGTATTTATCAGGTTATTATGGGTGATATATTATTATCACGAATAAAGAATACTGGTTATAGGAATTATATACACTTAGAGTAATGATGGAATATAGAGATGTCAATACAATATTGACACCCACAGGGAATAGATAAGAGGAACTTGATTCCATAGGATTAACAGATATAAGTTATGACTTCGGGACGAAGTCCTTTTAAGGGGGGTAGACTGAAATACCCCTAACAATTAAATAATTAAATATAAGTAAATAAATATTATTTTTGGAATTATAAATATTATTTGGGGGATATGAAACCCTAAGAAAGTATATAAACACTTGGGCGTTAAAAACACACCTAAACTCCTTAAGGTCAAAAACGTGCATTAAAGCCTGACCTTAAGATAAACAAGTTACATAAGCTCTAAAACTCATATAAAGTTAACCAAGGGTCATTTTATGACCTTTAAAACACAAGTCCTCAGTTAGAACTGAGTAAAAATACAATATGCCCGGGAGTTTCCTTAAGGGCCTCTTAAGGCCCGAAAGTCCCGGAGATACTTTATTAAATAAAGTAAAGCATTAAACTTCATTATAAATGTACCATAACACCTTAATAAACATTTAAGATGAAGTACTCACACTAAATTCTCAGTTAAACGCAAGGTGCTAGGAGATGCCTTATGAGGGCCCATAAACCCTCGGAATGCCCAGGAGGAGTGCCTAGGTGGCACGAACTCCTATAAAATAAATTATTAGAGTTCCTAACATCATTATTTAACATTATAAAGAGAATGCATGAGCTACTTCCTCAAAAATAAACAAAGTGCTCGGACGAATTTCTTAACGCTCCTTTTTGCCCAGTTAGCCCGGGAGTTGTGTTCTGAGTGGTTATAACCCCATATAACTCAATTAACACCTTAACATATTATTATTGACTATAAAAATGTAATAAACACTTGGAACTCATAGCGACTAATTAATTCCCAGAAAAATCCTTAAAGCACAAAAATGCACCTTCGGGTGTCACGAAAATGCGTTTTACGCAATTGCCTTGAACTTTTTGAGGAGCCGAGTTGATAATCTTAAAATAGGATAAAATGACCATCTAAATCAATTAATGGCAGTACTAATTTCATAGTAAAAACAGGGGGGATTTTTGAGACAAAAAGATACCTAAAATCAGCATTTTTACCTTAAAACTTTCATCTTTTACCATCATATAAATGTACCAATTAAATGCTGGAACCTATTACACATTAGTATGGTCTTAGTACAATATATGTAACAAAAACCAAATCAAAAATCTGTCCCAATTACTCACCATGTGGGGCGTCATTTTATGCCTATATTGGCTAGTTAGTTTATAAATCATGTCTAGTAAATGGTGAATCAACTTATCTTGTATTATATGCTAAGGTGGCAAATGATTTGAGTCAAATGGGAGCCTCACAATCGTATAACCTGCAAGAAGACAACAAAGGAAGATTAGTATATGACAAGATATGAAAGCAAATAATTACAACAATAAGAATCTACTTTTGCAAGTTTTATAAGAATCAAACAAAACACCATGTTACACTTCATGTGCTGCACGGTTTTGATAAGGAAAAGAAGGGGCTAAGTGCTGTAATTGCCAATTGATTAACCTAATAAAACATATACCTAACTTATATAATGACCTTGTCTACATTAATAACAATTCAATTAGCCTTTATACTGCACTTAGCGTAAGGCTACAATCAATTGAAGCCTCCCATTTCATTGATGCCGATCAGACCTGCAAGAAGAAGACAAGGTTAGTGGTGTTATCAACTTAGTAATAAAAAGAAGACAACAATTAACTTAGGAAAAATGCTAGATTATTAAATCTTCCTAACTTACATTGTCCTATAGTTTCAAGTGGCCAACCAAGCTTCATTATCTCCCTTATCACCAGCCGAATACAACCACTTATGGAGTTCATTTATTTAGCTAATAATTCATGAATAAACTAAGTACAAAGACTAGTCAAATTAGGATTTAATTAAGCAAAAGAAGAATCATTTCAATTACCTTCTTCTAAATACCAATGTAGAGCTTCATTTCTCCTTTGCCTTCACCTTGGCCGATGGTAAGCTATTCTCCCTTCTCTCTTTTCTTCTTCCATGTTAGCAAATTCCTTAGAGCTCTAAGCTCCATTAATGGTGAATAAATCCTAACACCATTTCTATGTAAATTCCTAGTTAAATCTACTAAGTCTTGAAGGAAGAAATCATCCTAGCAAACCTACAAGAAATCGCCAAGCATATATGCTCCAAGGAGGTTCCTAAATTCAACAACAACACAAGAAACAACAAGATCAAGTTAAGGTATATTTTCATGTTGAAAATCTTAAGAAAATTCCTTAGGTAATTTTCGAAAATATAAGAACTTCTAAATCTATATTCTCTTCAATATTTCATGAAGGAAACTTGGATCTACAATCATCACAAGGTGTATCAAAAATACCTTGATAAATTCCTAAGGTAAACTCTTGTAAAACTACTCTAAATATTATTTATAAATCTTGGATCTCAAATGGATCTCCTAAATATATTTAAGGAGCCGAAAATTCTTCATCAAGATAGCATTTGGGAGAGCTTGGAATTCAAGGAGAAATCAAGTACAAGAATGTCTTGATTTAAGGAGTAAGTATATATAATTAAGGTTTATTAAGTTTAAGCTTGATTTAAGCTTCAAACTTTGGTATAAAAATTATGTATAACCATTACATAAATTAAGGCCGAAAACATTGGATTAAGATGTCAAGGAAATAATTTATAATATAAGGTAAGATTATTATCTTAAGGTATAAATTTGTGTCACATAAAATTATGATACATAAATGGTCAAACCAAATTATCTAGCGATTATTTGTTCTATTTTAAGTTTTTAATCATTCTAATCCATTAGCATAATTTTTAGAAGTGTTATATGGCTTATACATTTATATGTATTTATTATAAGGTTTAAATCAAGTTTTAAAACCATATGGTAAAATTAAATCAAGGCCGAGAATGATATGTACTATTTGGGTAATTTTTGAAATATATAAGTATATTAACTTATATTATAAATTTTGGGTGTATTAAAAATAGCTACAAGTATTTAAATGGCTAATTTATAAGGTTATGTGGCTAAAATGTAAATTTTGAAAAGTTTAGTGTATTAATTATGAATGCCGAGAACAAAGGGGTTGACTTGGTATATTTATGTTATAATATAAGGTAGGAATTAATATTATGAATTTTAGTGAATTTAAATAAGTGGTTAAGTGTTAAAATGTCATTTATAAAGTTTTGGGACTATTTTGTTATTATTGGGAAATGTAGTATATGGCCGAGAATTACTTATGATTTTATGGGTTTATTAAAGTATTAATTGTGAAATTAAGTCTTGGTCAAAGTGTTGACCAAAAACATTGGGTTAAAATGATTTATGACATAAAATATTAAGTTTATAAAAGTTTTGGGGTGAATATGTAATTTATGGAAGTATATATGAAAAATAGAATTTAATTTGGGCGGAAATATAAATTGAAGAAACTTGTGGGCTGTTTCGGTTATTTAAAGAAATAAAATATTAAAACTATAGTTTATAAGTTAATATGTAACTTATATAAAGTTTTGGGGTTTAAAGGTGAATAAAGGAAGATATAAGTGAAAACCGAAAATTAAGGGGTTTATTTGTAATTTATAAAGGTTGGAATAATAAGATTGTAATTTACGAAATTAAGGTGGACATTTGGTAAATTAAAAAGGTAATGTGGTTAATTAATAATTACAAAGGTTATGTGGGTAATTATTGAATTATAAGGTTATTTGGCAATCTATAGAAGTTAATATAATTCTTTTACAATTCCGAAAATTAATATGGGTATTTAGTAAATTATAAAAGTTTATGGCTGTTTGGTAAATTGTAAAAGTTAATGCGTTCAAATTATAATTACCGGAAACTATATGTGGTTATTTAATAATTTATGAAGTTGTTGGGTATAAAATATAAATACCGAATTAAAAAGGTTGGTTTGTAATTTAATAAGGAAAGGAAGTAAAACTAGGTATATAGTGTATTATGGTATATTAAGGAGTATAATATAAAGTTTATAAAATAATTTTGGTTATAATAAAAATGACCAGTGGATATAATATAAAGAATCAGTAAAAATAATTATGGATGTATGATTAATGAAATAAAGATATACAGTACAGTGGGAATTCATTATCACATGTGAGCATCACATAAAATAACGAACTGTTGAACTACCTAGAGTCACTGTAAAATAACAGGGGGAAATAAAAGAACATATGAAGTTATTATACAACGAGTATAAACATTACAGTGACAGTACTATAATATTTAATGAATAGTTATATTAATATTACCCGGTATTGCATGTTTAAATAACAGCGTACCGGGAGGGACTACCACTAGTGCAAAAAGGGTTTTTTTCGGCGGTTTTTTTATGCCTTTTTTGGCAGTTTACAACCGCCGAAAAAGGGTCTTCTCATATTTTCGGCGGTTGCAAAACCGCCGAAAAAAGCATCTATTTTCGGCGGTTCCTAAGGCAAAAACCGCCGAAAAAGACCTATTTCAGAGGCAAAATTCACGTGAAAAAAATGGATGATTTTCGGCGGTTCCAAGTAGAAACCGCCGAAAATAACCAATTTTTGTTTATTTTCGGCGGTTTCTACTTGGAACCGCCGAAAATCCTCCATTTTTTTTTTGTTTTTCTCGTTTTCGTTTACAATCCCACATATGTCACAAAACCTGTTAATATGCATCCAAATATGTCCACATATCTCTCTACATCACATGGTAGAGGATCTCATCACTCTTTGTAAGTAAATTGTCAAAAAAATCCCAAAAATAATGACACGGCTTACAAATTAATGACCATACACACCACATTTAAAATGGTCGCAAATGACCATACACCACAATTCACATAGTCACAAATGACCATATACATACACAATTGATCAAATGTTCACTACTATACTCATAGTGGTCATTTTTTACAATCTATCTAACCATAAATGTAGCACCCCTACCGCTAACACTGTAATTACCGTCCAACTCCTTATACATTCGTACTCTCGCAGCGGACACATACTTACTCAACGGCGGGTGATACAATGCCGTTAGCCACCCACGTGACTAACAAGACTACTACTACATACAGCATCGGTCTGATGGACCGGAATATCCGAGTACTACTCAATACAATACATACTCTCATTACATACTGAATACTACAATACTCCATTCGATACAATACTCCATTCAATACCATACTCCATTCGATACAATACTCCACAATTCCGTACAAGATAATACACTACGCATACCGAGTTTACTAGGTTCCAAAATCAATACAGTACTTCTCCCAAATTCATACACACTCACTAGGAGTCAATTCGCTACCCATTCCTCACAAGCTAGATACTTCTAATTACAAGGCGCGCCACCGGTCTCTTACCTTGACCGTATCCGCTCCGGGTACCTGCACACTATAAACGATCCCCCTAGTGGGTCAGCTTGCGCTGAATATGATAACCGCATACCCCGCATACTAGCGAGGGTACGCCGACCATTTGGTCGAATACATGCAATTCATTTTGAAATACATACATACATACTTACATGCTTTCCTTCACGATACTACAATACTACCCAAGGTATACATACATACACACAGTACAATACATGCTTGGAAGACAATACGAGTCAACCAATACTTACCATCTTCCAGAATACACATACACAATACATACTCAATACGCAATACGGAGATACAATTATCCAATACATACGAAGGTCCAGTTAGCTTCATTACATACTCGGGTTAATCGGGTGTTCAATACTTTTTGCTCCAGGTCAATGACTTACAATAGTCAAGACCAATACACATGCAATACTTACTTCTTACATACTTTACTTCCAGTTAAGTCGGTATGACCTCCGGGCAGGAATTACTACATCCCACCACCGGGCTTTAGGGTGGCCCACTAATCCAGGATGCTACCCATTCAAGGGAATTGGTCCATGGAAAAGATTACAGCCAAGATTCGGATCCAACCTCTTGTGTTCCTTATCCTCACGCGTGGCCGAAACTATATCGGACTTCTACTCATTCCAATTTACTCATTACTCAAGTTAGGAGTTCGGTTGTTAGGAATTAGTAGAAGTCAGTACTTCACTTCCATACATACATACAATACACAAGCACACAATACTTACACATACTTCTCATTTCCATTCATTCATTTCATGAATTATACAAACTAATTGTTCAAGAAGATACAACAAGAACAAAATAGTTCAAACACAATTAAGTGCAATATAAGTCCGATTCGTGCATTCATCTTATTGGTGATCACATAAGCACACAAATCGGGGTAACCAAGTTAGGATACAGGGCATGAAGAAATCATACCGTACACCGTCGTATTCGCACAACCGGTTCCTTGGAGATCAACTATTCGATTCCTATACATACATGGAGTAGCATGATCAATGATCTATTATTGATCTAACTTACTCCTTCATTGATACTTTCAATATTTACTTACCACTTCATTACTTTCTTACTTGATTATAAAACCTTCCTTTTCTTTACTACTTCTTAAACTTGTTTTCTTACTAATTTACTTACTTTCTTACCATTACTACTTCATTAATGGTGTATTACCACCTACATATCCTTATATGTGTATAGGCATATATAATACCTGATTACTATAATCATATAATAAAACTTTTTTTTTGTTTGACTCGACCAAACTTGCAAGTCCGGTCGCAAGTTCGGTCCAAGTCAGTAGGCTACATCGGGTGAAAATTCCAGGGCCGACCGACCTTGCAAGTCCGGTCCCAAGGTCGGTCCATTCCAGTAAGTTCCCTTCGTGAGAATTTTAGCCCCACCGACCTTGCAAGTCCGGTCGCAAGGTCGGTCCATTCTAGTAGCTTGCATTACGGGAATTTTTCTGGCCGACCGAACTTGCAAGTCCGGTCGCAAGTTCGGTCTATTCCAGAAGGTTTCTGACGGGAGAAATTTCTGGTCCGACCGAACTTGCAAGTCCGGTCGCAAGGTCGGTCTATCCCAGAAGGTTTCCCGTCTTTGTAAATCTAGGCTCGACCGAACTTGCAAGTCCGGTCGCAAGTCCGGTCCGGCCCAGTACTTCAGTTTTAAAATCTGTTTTTGGGTGTTTTCTTTGCCCATTTCTTCCCCAATCTTTACCAATACTTCCCCACATGATTTAACACTAATTAAACTTTCTTAATCACCTTGGTTCATCCACCAAACTTACTACTCAATCCTTACATTCACTTACACATTTTCCCTCACTTCTCTCAACACTTATACTAGTTCCCATTTCACCAATGCTACAGATTTTGCTCTTTCCTCAAATGCTACAGATTTTCAACCTAACCTTTATCATTCAATACTCTTATTACCAATACCACTACTAATATCCTCATTATATTACCTTCCACTCAATCCTTCCCATTATCTAGCTCCTTTCGAAATCTGTTACAAAGTGGTTTACTTCACACTTTAGGCTCTCCAAGCACACCCAGTTTCTCCTAGTTCCTCCAATGCATTATACTACTTCTTGCTACAGATTTTACACTTTCACATCCTCATACTACAAGTACCAATCCATAGTTACTAAATATCTCCACTAATTTCAATACACACCTCGGTTCTCCCATTCACCAAGTCATCCATAATTGTACATATTCTTACCAAAATTTTGCCTTAGCTCATCTACTTTTCTTACTTAGCCACATACACCGTCTCACCAAATTCATGCCTATTCTAGCCACACCCATACAAGGGTCCTCGCAGCAATCGGTACAATACCAATTCATCAGTACTTCCTCAATCCACAATATTAATACTCATATACAATACTCTTGGCTCTATGGCCTATAATTCACATACTAGTTCACAAATGCTCAAAATTCCAATACTACAATACCAATAGAATATTTTGGGTTCCTTAAATTGGTTTACCCATACCCATTACTCTAATGCATTAAATTTACCATTCAAGAAAGAGCTCTTACCTTGGGCTCTAAATTCCTCCTTTCTTTTCCATTTCTCCTTCTTCTCTCTTTCTTGTCCCAAATCGGCTACATGGGGAATGGAGTTGCCAAACTCCATTCCCATCACCCAATGTACACAAAATAAGTACAATTAAGATGCTAACCCTTAAATTAACATTAATTCATTGGAGTGTTTAGAATACAAATTCTAGGGTTTACCTTTGGAGTGTTTTAGGAGGGGTTTTAGCCCTTAGTTCAAGAAGGTGATTCCACCACCATTGCAAGGTTGATTTTGCTCAAAGAGAGAGAAAACAAGGCATTACAATGGGCAAAAATCGGTTATGAACCAAGATGGAGGAAACATGAGTTTTTCATGTAGATTTTTACCTTAATGGAAAGAGGAGACTCCAAGCTACCCACTGGTACCATTTTCTCTTTGAATGGGGAAAACCCATGGAGATGAACTTCCTCATTTTTGGATTTTGAAAAAAGAGGAATGTAGAGAAAGATGAGGGGATTACAATTATGTAATTATTTTTACATTTGGAGCTCAAATGAAGGTAGAGCATGGGAGAGAAGACGAGGTTGCCATTGTTGTTGTTGGAGCTCTCAAAATCGCAGCCCAAGGGAGGAGGAAGAGGGAGAGTACGGTGGGGAGAAGGAAGGAAAGAGAGGGTGAGTGAAATGAGAGAGTGAGGTGAGAGAAAAGGGTAAAGTACCCCTTTTACTTTATCACTTTTAGCTTTTTGCTCTCTTATTTAATTAACTAGTTACATGTGTGTGTGAGGGAGTTATTTGACTGATAAAAACCGGCCTCCACTGTTATACTAGCTGGAGCGTTTTTCGTCTTTTACATAAAACGCTCGTTTTTTACCCGGTTTAGGTACTATTCACTAACCGGGCCCGTTTTCCGGAATTTTCTCGTTTCTTTATTTTTATTGGTTATTAAGCTTTCATAAATGCTTAATAATATTTATTTAATGAATTATAATTTTTAAGGGTTCGTTTGACCACTTAAAATCACGTCTTCGGGTTTTCTCGAAAAACGTGCGTTTAAGCTCTATTAGCGTTTTAATACATTATTTGGACCCATTTTCTTCGGGAGTTATTCCCACATATTATTTAGGTCTTATTAAACCTTTGGAATCCATATAATACGCTAACCGAGGTCTCATACCTCCTATGGTTATTTAACGCTTAGTTAGCATTTTCCGCTTTCTAAGCGTTTCTTTATTTCTTTTGGATTTATTTTCCTTACCAAAATTACTTAGGCACTATTAGGCCCGTAAATACTATATTATAATAATTTAATCCCATTTTAAGTGAAATACCCCTAAATTAATTTAAATTAATTTAGGGGATTTCTTTTATTAAACCTTTAATAATACTATTAAGTATTAAATTATTATATGGAATTATGAATATTAAATTATTATATGGAATTATGAATATTAAATTATTTATGGGGTTGTGAGATTTATTTAGGGGTTTTCTCCTATTATTTATATTATTGTATAGTATTATGAATTTAATAATAGATTTATAAGTCAATAAATCTGGGAAAATTATTAAACACTCCATATATTATAAAGATTTTAGGAAGTGTTGGAACATTGTTTTGAAACATAAAGTCAATATAAAATTCTAGAAACCTTAAAGCTTATTAAGCCTTGCTAGAGTTGACTTTTTGAGAATGGTCAAACAGGTCATGAAACCTATACCAATAAAGGTTATGAAAACCATGAAGATCGATAAAAAGAACGTCAAAAACGGATCATCCTAGCCAAAGTTATGCTAGATTGAAGTTTTGAATCAAAATTTTAAGAAGTGCCACGTGTCACTCTGTAAGGGGTCGCTCACACTTAGCAGATTTCTTCCCAGATTTTCGTAACCGAATTCCCTTACTTTGCCCTAACTTTAGACGGCTGTAACTTTCACATCCCTCAATATTTTTCCTGCCGTCTTCACCATTCTCTCTACTACAATTCCTCTTTCCAACCATTACTCACACATACCCTAATTCATTATACATCAGCCGGAAATTCGATCCAAAGTAGCCATCTTGCAAAACCGAAACTGCAGTTTTCCAGTTTCTCTTCGAATTCAGGTAACTTCGACTAGCCATAACTTCTTCGTTTCTCAGCCAAATTCCATGTTCTTTAGCTCGTTTTGAAGAGCTCTAATCCCTCTATAACTTTCATGTTGATGACCAAAGCCATTACAACCGTTGTAAGAGAGAGGTGTCTAAAGTTTCGAATTCATCACAGCATAAAATCACAGTTTTTCTTTCCAGAAAACGTAAGGTAAACTCGCAACTTCTGGCTTCGATTTCTTTCTGTGTGATGCGATTTAGGATTAGTGCTTGCTATCATTGTGTAGATCTACAATTCTTCTTTCCAATGAGCCCTTACTCAGTATCTAACTCGTTTATACTGCTAGTTATAGATCCGAAAAGTCGGCACCACGAACTGATTAAAGTTCGAGCCTTTCCAGTTTCCGGTTTTCGAATTCACCAAATTCGCACAATCCGGTGAGTCTCCGACCAAATTTTTCCGATATTGTTTTCGTAGTTGTAATTCGACCTAACCCATGTTTCAATTGTGTCAATTACGCTCTAGATTAGGAGAATTTGACGATTTAATAACCGAATCGTACCTGTTCGAATATAAACCCTAACTCTCGTATTAACCTCGATCTTGATGAATACTACATGAAAATTGGGGAAATCGGTACCATTAAACCGGAATTCGATTTCGAATCCATAGAAACAAAACCATTCGATTTCGTTCTGTAGATTTAGGAGATATAAGCAGATTAGTACTCGGTTTCGATATTGAGTTCTCTGAAGAACTCGCGCAGCAGGAGCCGTTTCGATCTCAGTTAATAGAGATGGACGCCACGATTAAAACACACGATTTTAAATGTATAAGTCTTATATAGTTTCCAGGAATAAACTCTAACTTGTTTAATTAATTTAAGTACCTTCCCGAATGTATTTTGACTTGAAATTTTAACCATAGATTCCTTATTTTATGTAGTTTATTTTGATGTAAATTATTAAGGATTTGGAGTTTTTTAAACATAAGTTATTATTTTTACAAGTTACGGCTTTTCTGGAATTATTTGGATAAATTAAAAGATATTTTTATGAAATAAAAATTTTATAATATGTCTAAAATGTTATAGTTACTGTATACAAATTTGAGAATTTTTGGGCAATGGTAAAGGGTTTTAAAAATTGTGTTTGTGAGTTTTTCATAATCACCTATAATATAAAGTTTTTTAATGTAATCAAAAATTAAAGTAAGGTTTTGTTAATTAACTTTTAAGCTGGGGATAATAAAGGGAACTAAATTAGCATTATATACAGTAGTTAAAATGTTTTTTGTATCAGCTATCAAGAGAAGTGAAATTATTTACATATATATAAATACTTACTTAAGTAGAAACTTATATAAATTAAGGATTCAATTTCCTACATTTTATTTACTATTATATGGGTTACATTTTAAATAAACTAAGGAACAAATAGATATAATTATGTTTACGCATTTATAAAGGGAATTAAGAAGGAACTTATAGAGAATCAAGGAATTTAACTAAACTACATTTTATTTATTATATATAATTGGAAGCTAATATGTTTTAACTAAAACTAAGGGAATACTTTATGTTATAAACCACAAATCAGTTTTTGGATAGTCTAAAAGATATTAGATATAATTAAATACAATAGAATTTCTTAAAGAGTGTTCTGGATAAATCTTAATATTTAGGTATATGTAATGTATAATATATATATTTAAGTACACTAAAAATAGATAAAGGAAATACATTCCTTGTGAGAAATATAATAGGAAGGATATATATATATACGATAAATAAATAAATAAAAGGAATAAAATACCTTATAGAAAATATAATATGAAGGAATTAAGAGTTAAACTAAACCTCTACATGATACTAATAAAGAATATTATATGAGTTGGTATTAATTTATGGTTATAGGTTGAGTTTTAGTTATCTTTGAGTTCCTAAGATTTATATAAACCGTATTTAAACCCATGTATTTATTTAGTCAATAACCACAATGTACAATTTATAATTTGGTTAAGGAATTAATAAGTTGAGATTTAGAGTATTGGAATTAGTTTACATAAAGTGTTACACAAATAGATCTTATTATATAATTAATAATAAAATGAATGAAATACTTTTACATTTAAAATGTTTCTTATTATATAAACAATAATAAAATAAAGAGTTACTTTGACATCTAAATGTGAAGAGGATAATAAGTCTAGATTAATTATTTCTTATATTTATAGTATTGAGTAAAACTTAATATTTTAAGATAGAATCATTAAAAGGATTATTATAAACTATATTAAACTATGATTGGGAATTTATCTAAATAATAATCCTTAAGTTTCTTGGCATTAGATAAGCCATATGAAATACATTTGTAACGTTGTTACCAATACTTAGGATGTGAGTTTATAAATAAGTGATGTACATAATAGTTAAAGATTTACAAAAAGGTTTGCAAATAGAAATTTGATACTTAAAATCATTGAACCTTTAACTAGATGAAACTAGGTTACATAAGATATTATATTAATATACTTTACGGTGATGGGAAGTAATGATGGGTTATTTGAATATAAAATATGAGAATTTTCATAATAGATTATCTTATTAAATAATTAACAATTTTGCTTATGAACTAGAATTTAATTCTTTGATAAATTCTACTCTATGTAGATATATTGTTCATCCTAGATACAATAAAGGAAATTAATTTATTAGGTTATTCCTTTGAAACCTTAGGTTTTGTAAAACAATTTAAAACGTATTTAAGGCTTAAGTTTATTGAAGTTTAGTACAAAAGGATTATACATAGTTTATAGAGAGTATGTGTGTAAAAAATAAAACATTTAGGGGAACAAAGGTATTAAGCTTAAGGGTGATTATTGAGATTCTAAGACTAACTGAGTAATATAAATACACTTAAGATATAAAGGTATTAATGTGAGAACTACGGTTAAGTATTAGTAGTGGATAAGAGTGAGGAATCTATTTAAGTTTGACTTAGGGCATAAGTTGTTGATGATAGATTACCTTTAATATTCTTCAGAGTACTGTTGATTGTTTGCGCAAGTTGATTAGAACTGCTACAACGTTACCCAGGTACGATTTCTCGTACTCAGCTTGTTGTGTTTTGGCCTTTATGGAATGTTTTGTACGATTTCTCGTACTCAGCTTGATGTGTTTGGACTTTATGGAATGTGTTGTGCGATTTCTCGTACTCCGATATTTTTAATGGTTGACTTGTGGAATGTTTTGGAAAACGCTAACTGACTTTAAGAGGATTTTCTAAGAAAAAAAATGGTTGTGTGACTAACTCAGCTTGTGTGACTAACTGAGCCTTGGATGTGGAACTCACTTGGGTATTGGTTTCTTCTACTTGGTTGCCCGTTAGGCATTGGCTGCTTAGGGTTTACGCTTCTGCACTCTGTAGGACTGAGTGTTTTGGTATTGCTCTGGGTAGTTGGTGATCTAGCGGGATTATTGGAAAAGGTCAATCTTGGGAATCTTTCTTTCGACGTGCGCGCGTCTTTAATGTGAACAGTAGGGGGCTGTATATCCCTCGCCCATAGGGGCATTGATATTAAACAGTAAAGGGCTGTATATCCCTTGTCCCGAGAGGACGTAGTTAACAGTAAGGGGCTGTATATCCCCTGTCCTTAATGGACGTTCTTGGCGGTGGGGGCCATCTCTCCCAGTTGGTTTCATTCCATTCTTGAGTTGCTGGTTTTGGTTTTTCTCATTCATTCCTAGTCCTTTGTGGCTATCTGGGTTTTTCTACTCCTAACGGGAATTGGTTCTAACATCAACAATGGATGCTTGCTAACTATGTGGTGTGACTACTTAAGTGGATGACTTGGTTTGGAATTTCTTTATCTTTGTCTTGTTTTCCTTTCTCTTTAAACTTGATTGTTTTGAAGTGTTTTATCTCTGTTTTACTTTCAAGAGTTTATTTTCATGTTACTATTTATTTTGAAGAGTTATGTTTTATAAGTTTGTTTTTGGAGAATTGTACCAGTTCCATTCCAGGGAACTGACCCGCCCCTTTTGGGGTGGGCTGCTTGGTTTCATCTTGCAGGTACGAATTGATTTACAGGTGGCCACGAAGAGAATGAGCGTTTGGGATGGGACTAGGTTTTGTGGAGAGCGAATGTGTTTTATTGTTATGTTTTGTTAAGTTTTCTCGAAGTTCAGACCGTAACTTAGTTAATTGTAAAGGTTGTAATTGGTGAGGTTGGTACCGGGTGTTTGGAGCCCGATGGTCTGTAGCACCTTTAGTTTATTTTCCGCTGTTGTTTATTATTATAGGGGTGTTACAGAAAGTGGTATCAGAGCGTAGTTACGCTCTGAACCCGAGAAAACAAGCCGAGTGAAATACTTAGATTATAGGTGCACTTAAAACTGGGGAACTGGGGTAGAATTGGGAAGTGAGGACTCCAGTGAGGCACGACTCCTAACCCTTTTTGGAATTGTGAATGATTCCTTTACATACTTTTCTTTTGTGAATGTCTGTTGAGTGTGATGTGTTGTTATACCGTTCCAACAATAAACTACAAAATATATATATAAGTTTGGAACATCCAATATTAAGTACAATAAGATTTTGGTGGAGATATGCAAATATTAAGCTATTTTTCAAAAGCATACTCATGGAGAATACATTGCTAAAAATGCAATCCTTTAAAAGCTAGTACACAAATTCCTAGAATTTTAAAGAATACTTTTGGTTGAGAACAGTATACAAATAGAACTTTACATAATTAAATTAGTATTGATATTATGTGAAAATACTTCAACTCCTTTAAAGTTTGAAAATAAATCTCATGAACTACTTGGTATCAATTTATTACCTAAAGATAATGTTTAAGATAAATCTTAAGTCTAGAAAATTATTAAGCTAACAAGAACTAGTAGTGTATTAGAAAAGATCAACATCTGAACTTGTAAAACACATTAAAACTCTATGTTAACTTTAGGAAAAAACACCTAAACCTAACACCCTACGGGAAGTGCCTGGTGCGACGAACTCCTAGGCTAAAAGTAGTGGGGGTGCACACCCACTTCTGGAAGTTTAGGGGCTAGACAAGCCTTGTCATCTAACTGTAAATAATCTTCTACGCAGGTGATGGATTGTGTTGAACTTGAGGAGGATTGGTGGTAAGACGTTACCATCATGAAGTCTTAAGTTGGGCATATTTCATTACTAGCCACAATGAACAATCTTATATTTATATCTTAATATCCAGTATTAAATTCAAACAAGGAAAGGATTTATTGAGTTAAATTTTTGGTGAAAAATACCTATATATGGAGGAAGGGAATTTAAAATTTGGGTACTTCAAGGTAGAACGTCTACCCCTTGTTGAATAGAAAAACCATTAAAGGAAGTTACTTAAAGATTAAGTGAAGAGAAGAGTAACACTAAACTAAATATCATTGATCCTTAAATACTCGGAATATCGAGCATCTAGTGAGTAATTGGGAGTTACTTAAAGATTTGGAAATTTTCATGTTTACTTGGAAGTTTAACATTATACAGGTATAAATTTTTAAAAGACACACTAAGAGTGATATTTACTAAAAGCCACCATTGTCTAAGAGAGTACTAAGATTTAATAATCAGAAGAACACTTACATAGAACAAACCCGAAGAAAAATAGTCACCAAGAGTGAGTGAGTTTTCATTAGACTAGTTCATTTGACTTAAAATTTTATATAGAGTCCCTATCTTGAAAAATAAATTTTAAGATAAAGAAATCAGATTTTGGAGCTACATTATAACTGATAAGAACTTCCTTAGATTCTCCCTTGGGTGAGATTATGTAAATATATAATAAGTAAATTTTATAAAGTAAACACTGAATGAATCATCTAAAATACGATAATTAATTATAAAAACAATTGAAACTTGAAAAGTCAAAGAAAATATTTATCTTATAAAGTTTTAACATATGGTTGACTAATAAACCCTTGAAGATGATTTTGGAAGATTATTAAGGATTATTAAATGATCTGAAATATTATTATAAACTACTCAAATACGTTACACCTGGTTTATAGCTTGATAATATAATTGATATGATAAATGATCACATATGGACATATAATTCGTATCCGTCATTAAATGAATGGATAATAATCATAAGGTAAAATTTTATAACCACCAAGGAAACACAAATACATAACAATCAAGAGATACATATATACGTAACGATCATAGATATAATCAACGGTGCAGTAAAATTCAACAAAGCTGGTTAATAAGGTGTTGAATTCTTTGAATGTGCCATTAGTAGCGGTACGAGGGCGTACCTTAGCTCTTTTAAGGGGGATATGCTGGCATACTCCTCCTTCGTTATCTCATCCGGATTATGCCGTGTTTCATTATTAGCAAAGGGAGAACAGTATTAGCAGAATGAGAGGTGTTTGTATGTGCTTGGTTTTTGCATTATTGACTCAGTATGTGACTTTTGATTTTCATCATGTAATATCTTGGTATACCCTGATTCAGTTTGATTTTGAGTAATCTTGAGTGGAATGTTGTTATGGAAGTGGATGGAAATAAAGGATTGGTTTGGTATGGAACTTCATTGGAACTTTTATTGTCTCAGCACACCCGAAGCGGTGTGAGTGCTTATTAGTTGATTTTTAAACTTCGAGGCGAAGTTTCTTTTAAGGGGGATATGCTGAAATACCCCTAAATTAATTTAAATTAATTTAAATTAATTTAGGGGATTTCTTTTATTAAACCTTTAATAATACTATTAAGTATTAAATTATTATATGGAATTATGAATATTAAATTATTATATGGAATTATGAATAGTAAATTATTATATGGGGTTGTGAAATTTATTTAGGGGTTTTCTTCTATTTAACCCTAATTATTATACATTATTATATGGTATTATGAATTTAATAATAAGATTTATAAGTCAATAAATCTTGGGAAAATTATTAAACACTCCATATATATTATAAAGATTTTGGGAAGTGTTGGAACAATGTTTTGAAATATAAAAGTCAATATAAAATTCTAGAAACCTTAAAGCTTATTAAGCCTTGCTAGAGTTGACTTTTTGAGAATGGTCAAACCAGGTCATGAAACCTATACCAATAAATAGGTTATGAAAAACCATGAAGATCGATAAAAAGAACGTCAAAAACGGATCATCCTAGCCAAAGTTATGCTAGATTGAAGTTTTGAATCAAAATTTTAAGAGATGCCACGTGTCACTCTGTAATGGGTCGCCCACACTTAGCCGATTTCTTCCCTGATTTTCGTAACCGAATTCCCTTACTTTGCCCTAACTTTAGACGGCTGTAACTTTCACATCCCTCAATATTTTTCCATGCCGTCTTCACCATTCTCTTCTACTACAATTCCTCTTTCCAACCATTACTCACACATACCCTAATTCATTATACATCAGCCGGAAATTCGATCCAAAGTAGCCATCTTGCAAAACCGAAACTGCAGTTTTCCAGTTTCTCTTCGAATTCAGGTAACTTCGACTAGCCATAACTTCTTCGTTTCTCAGCCAAATTCCATGTTCTTTAGCTCGTTTTGAAGAGCTCTAATCCCTCTATAACTTTCATGTTGATGACCAAAGCCAATTACAAACCGTTTGTAAGAGAGAGGTGTCTAAAGTTTCGAATTCATCACAGCATAAAATCACAGTTTTCTTTCCAGAAAACGTAAGGTAAACTCGCAACTTCTGGCTTCGATTTCTTTCTGTGTGATGCGATTTAGGATTAGTGCTTGCTATCATTGTGTAGATCTACAATTCTTCTTTCCAATGAGCCCTTACTCAGTATCTAACTCGTTTTATACTGCTAGTTATAGATCCGAAAAGTCGGCACCACGAACTGATTAAAGTTCGAGCCTTTTCCAGTTTCCGGTTTTCGAATTCACCAAATTCGCACAATCCGGTGAGTCTCCGACCAAATTTTTCCGATATTGTTGTTCGTAGTTGTTAATTCGACCTAACCCATGTTTCAATTGTGTCAATTACGCTCTAGATTAGGAGAATTTGACGATTTAATAACCGAATCGTATCCTGTTCGAATATAAACCCTAACTCTCGTATTAACCTCGAATCTTGATGAATACTACATGAAAATTGGGGAAATCGGTACCATTAGAACCGGAATTCGATTTCGAATCCATAGAAACAAAAACCATTCGATTTCGTTCTGTAGATTAGGAGATATAAGCAGATTAGTACTCGGTTTCGATATTGAGTTCTCTGAAGAACTCGCGCAGCAGGAGCCGTTCGATCTCAGTTAATAGAGATGGACGGCCACGATTAAAACACACGATTTTAAATGTATAAGTCTTTATATAGTTTCCAGGAATAAACCCTAACTTGTTTAATTAATTTAAGTACCTTCCCGAATGTATTTTGACTTGAAATTTTAACCATAGATTCCTTATTTTATGTAGTTATTTTGATGTAAATTATTAAGGATTTGGAGTTTTTAAACATAAGTTATGATTTTTACAAGTTACGGCTTTTCTGGAATTATTTGGATAAATTAAAAAGATATTTTTATGAAATAAAAATTTTATAATATGTCTAAAATGTTATAGTTACTGTATACTAAATTTGAGAATTTTTGGGCAATGGTAAAGGGTTTTAAAAATTGTGTTTGTGAGTTTTTCATAAGAATAACCTATAATATAAAGTTTTTAATGTAATCAAAAATTAAAGTAAGGTTTGTTAATTAACTTTTAAGCTGGGGATAATAAAGGGAACTAAATTAGCATTATATAACAGTAAGTTAAAAATGTTTTTGTATCAGCTATCAAGAGAAGTGAAATTATTTACATATATGTATAAATACTTACTTAAGTAGAAACTTATATAAATTAAGGAATTCAATTATCCTACATTTTATTTACTATATTATATGGGAGTTAACATTTTAAATAAACTAAGGAACAAATATATAATATTATGTTTACGCATTTATAAAAGGGAATTAAGAAGTAACTTATAGAGAATCAAGGAATTTAACTAAACTACATTTTATTTATTATATATAATATGGAAGCTAATATGTTTAACTAAAACTAAGGGAAATACTTTATGTTATAAACCACAAATCAGTTTTGGATATGTCTAAAAGATATTAGATATAATTAAATACAATAGAATTTCTTAAAGAGTGTTCTGGATAAATCTTAATATATGTAGGTATATGTATATGTATATATATATTTAAGTACAATAAAAATAGATAAAGGAAATAACATTCCTTGTGAGAAATATAATAGGAAGGATATATATATATATACGATAAATAAATAAATAAAAGGAATAAAATACCTTATAGAAAATATAATATGAAGGAATTAATGAGTTAAACTAAACCTCTACATGATACTAATAAAAGAATATTATATGAGTTGGTATTAATTTATGGTTATAGGTTGAGTTTTTAGTTATCTTTGAGTTCCTAAGATTTATATAAACCGTATTTAAACACATGTTTTATTTAGTCAATAACCACAATGTAAATTTATAATTTGGTTAAGGAATTAATAAGTTGAGATTTAGGAGTATTTGGAATTAGTTTACATAAAGTGTTACACAAATAGATCTTATTATATAATTAATAATAAAATGAATGAAATACTTTTACATTTAAATGTTCTTATTATATAAACAATAATAAAATAAATGAGTTACTTTGACATCTAAATGTGAAGAGGATAAATAAGTCTAGATTTAATTATTTCTTAATATTTATAGTATTGAGTAATAACTTAATATTTTAAGATAGAATCATTAAAAGGATTATGATATAAACTATATTAAACTATGATTTGGGAATTTATCTAAATAATAATCCTTAAGTTTCTTGGCATTAGATAAGCCATATGAAATACATTTGTAACGTTGTTACCAATACTTAGGATGTGAGTTTATAAATAAGTGATGTACATAATAGTTAAAGATTTACAAAAAGGTTTGCAAATAGAAATTTGATACTTAAAATCATTGAACCTTTAACTAGATGAAACTAGGTTACATAAGATATTATATTAATATACTTTACGGTGATGGGAAGTAATGATGGGTTATTTGAATATAAAATATGAGAATTTTCATAATAGATTATCTTATTAAATAATTAACAATTTTGCTTATGAACTAGAATTTAATTCTTTGATAAATTCTACTCTATGTAGATATATTGTTCATCCTAGATACAATAAAGGAAATTAATTTATTAGGTTATTCCTTTGAAACCTTAGGTTTTGTAAAACAATTTAAAACGTATTTAAGGCTTAAGTTTATTGAAGTTTAGTACAAAAGGATTATACATAGTTTATAGAGAGTATGTGTGTAAAAAATAAAACATTTAGGGGAACAAAGGTATTAAGCTTAAGGGTGATTATTGAGATTCTAAGACTAACTGAGTAATATAAATACACTTAAGATATAAAGGTATTAATGTGAGAACTACGGTTAAGTATTAGTAGTGGATAAGAGTGAGGAATCTATTTAAGTTTGACTTAGGGCATAAGTTGTTGATGATAGATTACCTTTAATATTCTTCAGAGTACTGTTGATTGTTTGCGCAAGTTGATTAGAACTGCTACAACGTTACCCAGGTACGATTTCTCGTACTCAGCTTGTGTTTTGGCCTTTATGGAATGTTTTGTACGATTTCTCGTACTCAGCTTGATGTGTTTGGACTTTATGGAATGTGTTGTGCGATTTCTCGTACTCCGATATTTTTAATGGTTGACTTGTGGAATGTTTTGGAAAACGCTAACTGACTTTAAGAGGATTTTCTAAGAAAAAAAATGGTTGTGTGACTAACTCAGCTTGTGTGACTAACTGAGCCTTGGATGTGGAACTCACTTGGGTATTGGTTTCTTCTACTTGGTTGCCCGTTAGGCATTGGCTGCTTAGGGTTTACGCTTCTGCACTCTGTAGGACTGAGTGTTTTGGTATTGCTCTGGGTAGTTGGTGATCTAGCGGGATTATTGGAAAAGGTCAATCTTGGGAATCTTTCTTTCGACGTGCGCGCGTCTTTAATGTGAACAGTAGGGGGCTGTATATCCCTCGCCCATAGGGGCATTGATATTAAACAGTAAAGGGCTGTATATCCCTTGTCCCGAGAGGACGTAGTTAACAGTAAGGGGCTGTATATCCCCTGTCCTTAATGGACGTTCTTGGCGGTGGGGGCCATCTCTCCCAGTTGGTTTCATTCCATTCTTGAGTTGCTGGTTTTGGTTTTCTCTCATTCATTCCTAGTCCTTTGTGGCTATCTGGGTTTTTCTACTCCTAACGGGAATTGGTTCTAACATCAACAATGGATGCTTGCTAACTATGTGGTGTGACTACTTAAGTGGATGACTTGGTTTGGAATTTCTTTATCTTTGTCTTGTTTTCCTTTCTCTTTAAACTTGATTGTTTTGAAGTGTTTTATCTCTGTTTTACTTTCAAGAGTTTATTTTCATGTTACTATTTATTTTGAAGAGTTATGTTTTATAAGTTTGTTTTTGGAGAATTGTACCAGTTCCATTCCAGGGAACTGACCCGCCCCTTTTGGGGTGGGCTGCTTGGTTTCATCTTGCAGGTACGAATTGATTTACAGGTGGCCACGAAGAGAATGAGCGTTTGGGATGGGACTAGGTTTTGTGGAGAGCGAATGTGTTTTATTGTTATGTTTTGTTAAGTTTTCTCGAAGTTCAGACCGTAACTTAGTTAATTGTAAAGGTTGTAATTGGTGAGGTTGGTACCGGGTGTTTGGAGCCCGATGGTCTGTAGCACCTTTAGTTTATTTTCCGCTGTTGTTTTATTATTATAGGGGTGTTACAATTTCTTAGTTGTATTGTACTCATTGGGTTGTGGCCGGAGGGGTACTGTCGGCGGTAGTTCGTACTGGACTTCCACATGAAAGCGGATTGTCGCCATGTACTCATGACGTTTGTGTACTCCTGGTTGAGCTCTCAGCTGGTCCTTAACAGGGGTAGTATATTCCGGGCCTTTATGCCCTTGGCCAGCTTCCTGGCTAGCACCACCACTAGATGTCGGTACTACCGTTCGTCTTCTCAATAACGCACTATAATACATTCAACTCATTTGTATGCCCCAAGGGCTAACACTTGCAGGCCAAAGGCTCTGCCAACAAATAATTCATTAAGACACAGGTGTTCGTACCTCAAACGTTTCCCAAGTTTCCCAAATCCTCAGCTCATTGTCTTAACCTAGTATCTCGTCATCAGAGCGGTACTCCGCTCTGATACCACTTTTGTAACACCCCTCATACAAATTCGTAATAGTCGCTCACGTGAACAGGAAATAAAGGCGTCTCACAGCGGAAGTAATTACAGTAATAGAACTCACATGGGTGTTACTTGCCACCACTCGCCCATACGAGTGATGTAGCAGTACCATCTTAACAAATTAAACTTAAAAATTACAATCCGCCAGTGACAACGAGATACCACCTACATTTCTATCTAAGTATCAAAAGCACAACTACTGTGAGCATCTAACATAATCCTAATTACAACCCTTTCCAGTGGAATCATTTAATACATAACGAGGTATGAACGGTAAATCCAAATTCAACAATGTCCTAACTACCCAATCCGCACTTCGGCTTCACGTGTTCAGCAACCTGCGCAATAAGTGTAGTATCAGCGGTAGACGCTGAGTATGCCGGATCTGGACCCTATTGGTCACTTGTCATTTTTAACCGTCTTGATATTAGATTGATTTCATGCTTTGTCATTTTACAGATATGATAAAACTGTAACAACATGCATGACTATATAATCATTCATCCAATCCAAACAGTCACATATGGATATACACATTACTGTCATACATCATACAATACAATGGTATTGAGAACTCAATCATCGTATATTAACATCATCACATAGTACACACTCGGCCCTCCGGGCCTTCACATATCATTTGTTTAGGTTAGCACAGTCAGGCGTCAGTTAGGACAACCCGAGATAATCACTTGGACAGTAGTCCCACGTACACACAAAGGTGCTCACTGCCCTGATCATCCGAAGACTCTGGGACTTATTCACTTTGCCTTGTAAAGGCGTCCATTTAGGTGGCCAAGGGCCTGGTGCCAACGGTAGCACACTCCGCCTGACGATCTATCTAGGCTCGATCAGGATTTAACTAGGAAAACCCGATACGGGATAACCCAAGAGATCTCTACGCGCGACCAGCAGCCAGTGACTGTCTGGATTAAGGTACATCATCACATTCATTCACACTCCACTGTTAGCTTTGTTAATTAGATAGTCAGTTACAGTTTTTGTTATGGAGTACATCACTTAATTTGTTGGCTGCCCTATGGGTCTTACGCAGGCCTAGAATTATTCTAGGTAACTTTCACGTTTGAGTCAAAGCTCTAGAGACCGACAATGTCGTGTCCCGTTCCTAAGTATTTTACTTAGGTTATAAATTCATACTTGTAATACTTAGCGCATTAGGTCAGACAACAGTGGTCACAACACACATTTCGCATATGTAGTTTTATATAAGCCGATCTATAGTCGACGTAATATTAGTCCCGTAGGACGTTCGTGCATAAATAAATAATGCAATGAACATAAATACACATCATACACATACATCACATACATACATTCACACAAGTTATTTATCAAACAAATCCGAGCCCGAGGAATTCCTCAGGACAACCCGGATCAAATCCCTTTACATACCGTACACCGTTGACTAGTTTCGTGCAGTGCAGACCACTAGAGCTTTCGAGCGCGTACGTCGGGAATGCGATCTAGTAATACAAGAATACTAAGCGTCAATCCACATGACTGCACAAACTCGGTATTTCTGAATAACGTTTGAAGTCCCAGTACTATGTCCCCAGACTTAACATTTGTTACTAGTTAAAGTATCGTTACTATTATTTTAAACCCCTTACCCGTTGTGTGAGTTAATTCTCGATTTACATTAGAGCATGAAACTTACGTTGTACACATATGACATTCCACTCGGGGTTTATTTATTATACCAAAGTCTATACTAACTTTGGTGTTTTATGTCGTTGTAACTTTAGTGTATAATCTTATTCCTTGACACGTGTTTATATATGTATGTATGCGTTTAGCATAACAGTTGAATAACTATATCCTTAGCCACATAATATTATTTATGCTATACTAGTTCCATAATGTTATACAATACGCTATTTTATGTGTCATTGACTTTTTAACATATAGTTTTGGTAACTATATGTATGTACCGAATATAGTGTAAACACATTATACATTTGTACTCCTTGTTTATATAATTCTCATGGATCACAATATATCCACATACTTATAACGTGTTGTAGATATTTCAGTTTATAATATTAAAACCCGTAATAGGATATACCCCAAGGTTTTATAAACCCTTGTTACAATTACCGGTAGTGTATATCTTGACTCCATTTCCCATCAAATCCCATACTCTCAACATTCCAAATTTTGCCACTTACTTCACATCATACTGCATTCATCATACATTATAACCTTACAACTATATTGTATCTTAATCTCCACTGTAATTCAGCTACACAGAAGCAGTTCATAGATAAAATCTGAAACATGTGGCTTATAACTTTTTCTTCCAGCTTTCTTTGAGTTCATCAATCTATCTTTAATACATTAAACTGATCCCTGACTTTGTTCCGAGTGTTTATAAACCTCATCAGGTGTATTAGCTAGCTCTGAAGTTATTATCACCATTATAACCCACTTATGCCTACTGTGACAGTTACACAGAAACAGTAGAATCCTGAAACAAAACTGAAAGCCACAACCTGTACATCACCTCTTCACCTTGCTATTAGTTCATTAATCAGTTCTCAAATTCCCCCAAGGTTTTACCCCACTAGCTAGGCGTGTTATGAAAGCCTTAAGCTCAAGACCAACTCAAAAAATATTGTAAATACCTCTGAAAGTTCATTTTTCCAGAGAACAGAACCTGAACAGAACAAAGAAACCACAACTGAAATCTTACTCTGTGCACTCCCCCTCTCCTGTATTACATTGATTCTTTTCTTCCAAGTGGGTTAGCTCCTTAATGTGGGTCTCAATATTATCCCATCCCCTAAATGAATCCACATCATATCATTAACACTACTAAAATCTTTTATACGGTAACTGCAGTGTTGCAGAAACAGAAAATACAAAACTGATACGGCTTGTTCTTTTTCCTAACTCTGTCCAGGGATTGACCTTCATTCACTCCTAATAATCTAGTTACTTAGTGAATGTCCTAATATAGTTCTTAACCTTCAAACAGAATCACATCAGCATCATTAAAGCTACTGAGAATCCTGGTACTAACTAAGAACTGAAACAGAAACAGAAACGGGTGTAATGTACTGCTGCAAACTCCTATCTGTTTTCTTGTTTTCTGTTACCCGACCTATTCCATAGCCTTCCCCACGTTTAGTTACTTGGTTAAGTTCTCCTACAGTCTTAACCTTAGGAATGAATCCAAGACAGTTCTGGACATTGTCCCCGAAAATTCTTCACAAGAACCAAAACCTGAGAATCTACAATCATGAAACTATAGCATGCTTTCTTTTCTGTTTTTTTTCCTTCTGTGTAATAACCTATCTGTCACTTCTCTCCCATTGATAGCTCACGCAGCTAGTGTTTATTAGCAATTTCAAATCCCAACAACTTCACTGCTGTTATTGAATCATTCCCAAATAGAAACAAGAAGAATGCCAAATCCGATATGATTGATTATCCCTGTCTAACTGTTTCGTTATTAATCTATCTCTCATTATACCCTTTCAAGACTCCCTGTGCTAAGTTATACAAGACAGAAAGAGATTGCACAACAGATTTGGAAATTTTGAGGAAATGAAACCGTTGCATTTTCCTGCTGTTTTTTTTCCTCTTTGTCCTCTGATCTGACTTCTAAACTCCCAATAGCACACCACCTTTATTGAGCATATTAGCGATGTTGCAGGTTCATTACCAAGCCACTACACCTACTCTAATTCCTCTGAAAGTGTTTCTGCAGAAACCCAACATCACAAACAAGAACTTCATCTCTGAAACAACAACCTGATATTCTTTCTGCTGTTTGATCAGCAGCCTTTCAGTTTTATTTTGGTTCATTTACTTGCTTAGTCTAGTGTTCTAGCCACGTTGTAAATTCAAGGCTAGTTCAATAAATACCCACCTAACCTCTGTACAGAAGCTGAATTCAACAAAAGAAACTGAATTAATGTCAAAATTCCTGCTATCGTTTCTCTTCTGTTCATCTTGTCTAATCCCTGTTTTTCCCAGCTTGTTCAACCCTTCAGTTAAAGTTTAGTTGGGATCTTAACTCACATCAAGACAAAACCACATGGGTGATACCCTGAACACGCTGTACGAAACAGCAATGTGACTGTACATATTTTTTTTTTTCCTGTTTCATTCCTGACTTGGTTCTGTTTTCCTTACATTAAAACGTTCTTTTTCTTTGATTACAGGTTCTCCCGAGTGACTGTCTCATTCAGTTGGGTGGCTCCCCGTGATTTACTTCAAAAACAGACCTATGACCACATGGTCTGCACTTCTAAGGTTCTTTTACTCCAAATCTGCAGAACTGAAATAAAAACAGAAACCAAAAAGTGTGGACTGTTGTTTCTCCTTCCTATGATTTCCTTCCTACAGATGCAACAGGTTGGTTCTTGTTTCTTTTGATTCATTCCTACACTTAGACAGCTCAGTTAAGCGGTTCTCTTATTTATCTCAAGAACATTCTTGAACCACATAATTAGAACTACTAAAAGTTGTTACACAAAACTGCAACCGGGAACTCAGGAATCAGAAACTGATGCTCTTTTTCTTGTTGTTTTCTTTATGTTTGAGTTCATTCCCTGATCATGAACCCCATAGCTAGGTTTCTTAGCGTAGCCTTAAACTTAAAACAGATTCACCACAATGTGGACATCACCTCAGGGTCTAGTTGTGCAGAAATAAATTCTACTGAATTCCAAACACTCAATAACTAACGCTTCACAGTTAAGTTGTGTGTGTTTTGCAAATTGGTTTAGAGCTAGCTCACCTCTTGAGTGTCTCGATTGTTTTCCCCGGTTTAGTCCTTGGTACACCTTGGTATACTCAGCACCTAGTAGAACCATGAATCACGCTCAGTTGCTGCTTGGTTTCAGTTTTTTTTCTTTTTACATAGCAAGAGTTGAGGTGTGCAGAAGTTTGACAGCTCTACTTACTGTGATCAGAAGTTGGTTTCTTTCCTGGGGGGATTTTGGGCTCACTCCCAGAAGGATCTTGTCAAGGAATGTACACGTGAGGACAGAGAAGACAGTGGGAGTCAGTTTCTCAACTTTTCAGACCCAAAACGCAAAAATACAGGAACTCAACAATCAGAATTTCCTGGTCACACTGTCTTACCGTTAGGAGTTCTTGGAGTTGTTTCAGAATGTCCAGAGTTCTGTCAGCAGTGACATGCGAGGTTCTTGCGTGACCAATACAGAAAACGAGAGAAACTTGAGTATGAAGTTTAGGACAGAACTAGACAGAGGAGAGATTTAAGAACAAAAATCGTTGCATGGCTCACCTTGCACTGATTTTCAGACCAGAAGGTGGCTGATGATGAGAGGTTTCTTATCAGTCTCTTTTGAGATATGATTGCAGTGGAGTGCAGCAGGCTTTACTATCCTGAGGAGGTAGAGTTGCGTTGATCAGGAAGGAAAAGAATCGAGAGAACAAGTAGTCTTGGCATTGGCTTACCATTGCGTAAGGAGATAGCCACTGTTTCAAGCTTGTTTCTGCATGTCGTGGCCTGCAATGGTGGAGAAAGAAGGACTGAGATGGAGGTTTAATCATGTGGTCGAGGTAGAAGGTCTGATTCAGAAGATTTAACAGGCTGCTGTTAGTTATAAGTTCTAGAGAGGATTGTGAAGCTAAGCTGCTCAAGTTTCTGAGGCGTAGGGGTTTGAAGCAGGGAGTAGGTGCTGCTCATGCTGGTGTTGTTTCTTTTGATTCACGGTATCACTGAGCATAGGAGGAGGGGATGAAGATCGATATTTGGGTATTGGAGGACTGGTCTCGGTTACAAGGAAGTATGGCCTATGAGTATAATTTAGTATGAGCAGTTTCCAAAAAAAGAGGATGTATTGAAACTGGCACCGGAGTAGAATGGCCTGTCTTAATTACAGGTTCTCGGACAGACAGTGGTATTAGGTGGGACTGATTGTCTGTTCTCTTTTTTTTGTGCAGTTATCTTAGTAATCTGGCTTCTAGTTTTAAATCGTCGGTATTTACTACTGAATTCGAGCACAGCTCAATCGGTTAAGGCTTCGGGAAGGGTACGAAAGGTCTCGGGTTCAAATCCCGGCTAGAGCATGTTTGCTCTTTATTTTCTTTTTCTTTTGTATCACCATGTTCATGTCTATTTCTTGTATGTATGCGACGGGTATTAGAATGCCGCGTTACTAGTTATGTATACATATATACATACGGTTATTTTGTTAGGTCACGTTACTGATTATACTTATATTTGGATACGACTATTTATTTGTCGTGTTTTAGTTATATGTACAACGTTATTATCTTGCAACGTTGTTGGTATATGTACATATATATCCGTATGTACATAAGTACGGTAATATTAAACGGTTCGTTGTCCGCAAGTTATTACATACTCATAATAATGTAACACATTCCTTTTAATGTAACCTCGTGCCATAAAGTTTATATGTTTGATTGTTTAGATTAATAAGGTCAATATACGTTTAATTCATGTTTAATTAAGTAGGGGTATTTCAAAATGACAGACAATTTTGATACTTTGAAATAGATTCTTCTTCAACGTATGTGAAATTGATGGAATGGTAGATATAATTGATTATTTTGATATAGATTATTCTTCGGACATGAAATTGGTGGAAATGATAGACAATTTCGATGAGTTTGAAATAGATTCTTGTGAATGGACATGAAATTAGAGAAATGATAGACAATTTCGATACTTGTGAAATAGATTCTTCTTCAACGGACATGAAATTGATGGAAATGTTGACAATTTGATGAATTTTAAATAGATTCTTCTTCAACGGACGTGAAATTAGTGTACTTAAAAGACATTTTGATTGTTTTGAATGGATTCTTCTTCAACCGACGTGAAATTGGTGGAAGTGATACACAATTTTAATGTTTTAAAATAAAAATTATTTTAAAAGGAACATGAAATTAGTGGAAATGATAGACAATTGATGAATTTGAAATAGATTCTTATTCAATAGACGTGAAATTAGTGTAATTGATAGACAATTTAATTGTTTTGAATAGATTATTCTTCAACATAATGTGAAATTAGTGAAAATGATAGACAATTTGATTATTTAAAATAGGTTCTTCTATAAATGGATGAGAATTTGTGTAAATTAGACAATTTTGATGAATTTGAAATATAATTCTTCTTCAACAGATGTGAAATTAGTGTAATTGATAGACTTAAATTGTTTTGAAATCGATTTCTCTCAATTGACGTGAAATTGGTAGATAGAAATGATAGACAATGTCGATTATTTTAAAGTGGATTCTTCTTTCAATTGATGTGAATTGAGTGGAAATGATAGACAATTTTAGTGAATTTGAAATGATTTTCTTCAACGGACGTGAAATTGGTCAAAATGATAGACTATTTCGATACTTTTGAAATAAATTCTTCTTCAATGGACATGAAATTGGTAGAAATGATAGACAATTTTGATACATTGAAATTGATTCTTGTTCAAAGGATGTGAAATTGGAGGAAATGATAGACAATTTCGATGAATTTGAAATAGATTCTTCTTCAACGAATGTGAAATTAGTGTAATGATAGACAATTTTGACT